>CM070026.1:18754936-19122606 GCA_036247105.1 Cirrhinus mrigala | reverse complement strand
GCTCGTTGGAAGCAGTGACGTTAAATGACGCTTCCTGCTGAGGTCGGGGTAGATCGATCTGCCCCGAGTTAACAGGTTGGATATCTGACTTCAGGCAGTGTTCCAAACATTATTTCCAAAAACCCTAATTTCGAGTTGTCTGGAACGCAGCATTACACTTCGGCATTTTTAACCCAGTTAAATGTTAGTTTCACAGTTTCACATGGTTATATTGCTCCATTTAGTCTTTGTAGGTCAAGTAGAAGTAAATGGTAAAGTAGTGTTTCATGATGTTTTTCTATCTGAGAACACATACATACGTTCAAAATGTTGGTGCAGTTAGAAGTCGATTCCCTGACTCAACATTAAATGTATAAATTATCTGGATTATCTGGAATAATGTAATTTGTGATGAAATCAAAATGCATGTGGTGTGAATCTTTTATTTAATATAACATTCAAAGAAAAAGTAATTTCTTTATTTTCATGTTACAGAAAAAAACACATTTAGGATGGGCCTCTGAATCTGCCAAGGAAGAGGATGCTGTTAGTAGGGTTGTGTCTGATAAAGAACATGAAGGGGTGATCTGCTATGAAACTCTGGGGTTTAGGTGAAATGCCAGAGAAAGGCATTAACAAAAATGCAGTGGCTGCTGCTGCCTCAGTGCCTTCCTCATTGACCTCAATAAAAGCCTTGTGAACCACCGCCGAAATGAAGAGACGACCTTTACTGCTCATGCGTGTCAGATCAGCCTTTGTTTCCTGAAACACAGAGCTCATACCCATCTCTTGCAGTATTGCTGATAGGGAGCTCTCAAGCTCCAGCTTGAACTTTGGGAAATGGACTCTGATATCCATCCATGTGGCCACTTTCTCTCTTCTGGTCCAGTCAAGCAGCTTGTCAAGGGTCAGCTCGCTCTCCAGCTGTCAAACACATAGACATACATGCTGAAAACTAACATACACAGCACCAAACTTTTCCACAGGATCAGAACTATCCATCTTTTATTGATCATGGTACTTTTGCTGACCTTCAGAAGAGGATCAGAGCCATCCTGAGTTTCGTTTGGAAGAAGGATCAACATGCCGAGCTCCTTGTTTACGTATGGCAACTCCAGCACCTGCAGTTTATGCTCTGGTATGCATCTGAAGGGGAAGTTTTTCTGATTTCAGCTCAAACCTTAAATACACTAGACAGTAAATTTCAAGTAAACATTTATTAGATGTTTTAGGTGTGTTTGAATAGGGTTAAAACTAACATCTGCAGGACAGTGGCCCACAAATAGCAGAATTACGCAACCCACTTTTAATTCTTGCTATCCACAAAATTTCTCTTTTACATTCTGATAGGTTAAACTAATATCTCACTCTCTGTCTGCTCTTCCACCCATTTGTTAATGAGCTGTCGTGACTCGTCAAATGCTCTAATGAAGTCCACAGCCTGAAGGTCAGCGTGGTACAGTTTCAGAGTGGAGTCCAAATACTCCTACAGCACAAAAGAAAGGTAGTGTCTCATTTGGAAGTAAAAAAAAAAGTATGCCACAGCGCATTTGCATGTGAATAATACACATCCTTCTGCCAGATAAGGCAAAGCATGAATTTAGCAAAGTACACAGAGAGCTTTAAAATGTCTCACTGAAGGCAAAATGCGCTCACAGGTAAGAAGCTTAAGGTTTTCTCTCCATAGAGGCGGTTGGCCAGTTTGAGGATGTAGGAGGCTGATAGTCTGTGGATAGTTGAGATGAGGATCTCAAAATGAGAGTGAACTTTAGAGACATAACTGAAGGACAAAACCTGCAAGATAAAGAAAAAAAAAAAAATTATATTATGACATTTTTCATGACAATTACGTTGCAATGCAATAATAAATAATTTTAGATGTAAATAAGTAGCCTATATTTATATATAAAGTTAGCATCTATTGTGCTGTCTTTAATCAAGCAATGCATTAATGTACAATCTAATGAACCACCAAGAATCACCATTAGGCTACTTCTGTTGGAACACAACTAGTATTAATTTCTTCATTGTCAGTGTTAAAATAGATCCAACGGAAGTGGTACGATTTACACTAACTTTACAGACACAATCCGAATAAGATTTAAAGTAATAGAACCAACAGTAATGCGTCAGCTCTTCATACCTTTGCCATTTCTTTGGCAGTGTCTCCTCGGGCTCCCAGATAGACCATGCTGAGCGCTGCGCTGATGCTCAGTGGAGAAAAGAACATGTTTCCCTCAGCGTTGCTCGCTCTCAGAGCCCGATAGAGATCCAGAGCGAAGAGATTGTTAGCACGAGCGAGACCCTCCATGACTGATGACACTGCGACAAATAAAATATTAGTTGGGGTTACCGTAGTTTATGTTGCCATCTTACAAATCACTATTAGGCTTGAATGAGTGTTATTTTACGTTGTTAATTATGGACTTATGCCGTAAATTAATCAGTTCTGTTTTGTTCTACAGCTTAGCCTGGACAACTGCTGTGGCGTGTATGCTTGAAAAATGTATAGAAGTGTATGTTTTAGTGTATGACCCGCCTATTCAGCATTCATCAGAACGAGAAAGTACTTTTCCCCAATTTCTTTTCAAATCTGTGACAATGGAACGACCGCTGAAAACTTGTCAGTTCAGAGAGGGGGATGGTAATTAGCTACTTGACCGCAACTCATAGCCAGTTCATTATAAAACATCATACATGCTGGAAAAAAATCATTTAGCAAATACATACAATCTAGGCTAGCAATAAAAGCATCTCACTTAGCTAATCCTACATAAAACCTAAACCAAACACCTAGCCTACCTTCAAATCTAAATTTAAAAAATATGGTTCCAGATCACACCTGGATTATTTTAAATGGCATTTCTTTAGTGTCTCTTGATTTGAATGTGCGCATCCAGAGCTTGTCGGGTAAATTCATTTACCACACCAAGCTTAAGATGATCTTTAACAAAAAGCAGTATTTTATTATTCATATTGTTCTGAACGTTGGTTTTAAATCATAAGCTTTTGTGTCTCTCAAAATAGAGAACAGTTAAACAGTGCATGTTGTAACATGTTTTAATGACTTTCTAGATAATTTCATATATTACATATAGAGTACATCAATTTTGTATCAGTAAACACAGTTAAGGGTTATTCGGATTCTAAACTTTACCATCTACATGATTTCATGCTCACATTCACATTCTAATTGATTTAATGTTATTAAACAGAACAGAACTAGACTAGTCCTCTCATTTACCACACCAAGCTTAAGAAAACTTTTAATTTTACCTGAAGTGAAAAATGTACAAAAAAAAAAAAAAAAAAAAGTATTTAATTGTTTATAGTATTCTATGCATTGATTAAATCATATACTGCACATTTTACTTAATCAGTTCTCTATCACACATATAAAGCAAGTAATAATAGCCAAAAATATAATTCTGATTTATAGCTCACATACTAATCAAGCACAAATGCCTGTAAGTTTCAAGTAATTATTAAAATTTGGATTGTTCAGGCGTGTTTGTACGTGGTAACATACTTCTTTGGCAGTGTCAGTGGCAGAAAAAAGCACATTTCTAGTATATAAAAAAATATAAATATGCATAGTATATACAAAATGACTTCTAAAATTCAACACATAAATTTTGTATTCATTTTGCAAACAAAATATGGATAAACCTGGTTTCTTTTAAATGGTGTTTCTATTGTCCACATTGCATCAGACATGTGCATCCAGGTCCCTTTGAGGTAGATGGCATTAACCAGAGCTAGTCAGGTCAGTTCATTTAGTGTCCATGTACTTCAGCAGCACAAAATAGAGGCATTGTCTCATTTGGGGGGGGGGGGACTTAAGACCCAGTGCATTTGCACATGAGTTATATATGTTTTCTTCTCTCAAATAAGGAAGCTTGGATTTAATAAAATATGATGAGCATTCAGAATGTCTCATTGTTGAAGGCAGAATGAACTCACAGGTAAGAACTTAAAGGTTTCTCCTGCTGGAGGGAGTGAAGTACTGCCTTCACAAGTAAAGGTGAACGACCCAATACCTGTCCCAATAATAATCGCCAGCAGACATCACTCAAAATACCAAAATAAAAAAATTATGGTGAAAAGCATGACATTTACATGTTATCATTTTTAACACTATTATTACATGTATTATTACATGTTGGTGACTTTAACAGTTGTCAGATCTTGATTTGGTTTTGTCTCTGCGGGTCCAGAAGTAAATGGGGAAAGTAGTGTTACAGCATAGTCTCTCATTTAGCATGCATGAACATATCTGCAATTAATATAGCCTAACCTAGAAGTGAAATCTTGATAGCTCCCGTCCTGCAGTGTTTGGCTGCAACCCCAGTGAAACAGCCCGAACCAATCAGTAGGTGTGTCCAAAATCTCCCCCTATACCCTTAAAGAGGGCACTATTTGAGGGGACAGCCATTTGTAGTTGCGTTATTTTTAGTGGTGTCTAAAACCATAGTGGACGTTACCGGGTGCACTCATTCAATCCCATAATGCACCACAGTAACGAGTGTACAACTGATGCACACTCAACAGCTAGAGCCATCGTCCTGCAGATTTCAGCTCCAAGCCTAATCTAACACACCTGAACCCCTTGGTAGTAATTTTGAAGAATCCATTCAAATCCATCCAATCTGGCAACTCTCACAGTATTTCATTGAGACCCTCTACCAGGGTTGCCAGGTCCCAAAAAAATTCCTAGCCCAAAGCCGAAAAATGAAAATTAGGCCAAATTCTTTCCCCTCCAATCACAGTTGCCAGCTTAGGGTGTTTTAAAATGTTAAAATAAACATTTTATTCTTAGTTAAATCTTTAGATTATTTTAGCTAGACATGTTTATATACAGTGCTGCTTCAAAGTTTGTGAACCCTTTAGAATTTTCTATAATTCTGCAAAAATATGACCAAAAAGTCAGATTTTTACACAAGTTTTATCATGGTTTGGGCCTGTTTTGCTGCATCTGGGCCAGGAAGACTTGCCATCATTGATGGAACAATAAATTCTGAATTATACCAGGAAATTCTAAAGGAAAATGTCAGGACATCTGTCCATGAACTAAAATCTAAAGAGAAAGTGGGTCATGCAGTAAGACAACGACCCCAAGCGCACAAGTCATTCTACCAAAAATGGATAAACAAAAACAAAAGTAATGTCATGAAATGGCCGAGTCAAAGTCTGGACTTTAATCCAATTAAAATGTTATGGAAGGTCCTGAAGCAAGCAGTTCTTAGGAGGAAACCCACCAACAACAAGTTCAAGTTCAAGTGTTTCTGTACTGAAGAATGGGCTAAAATTCCTACAAGTCGTTGTGCAGGACTGATCAGCAGTTACAAAAAACGTTACCTGCTGTTATTGCTTCAAAAAGGGTCACAACAGATACTGAAAGCAAAGATTCACATACTTTTGCACCTCGCAAATATTTAACACTGGATTATTTTTCTCAATAACTAAATTACAAAGTATATATTTTTGTCTTACTTGTTTGATTGGATTCTCTTTGTCAACATAAAGGACTTGTGTGAAAATCTGATTTTGTTTTGTGTTATATTTATGCAGAAATATAGAACATTCTAAAGGGTTCACAAACTTTCAAGCAGCACTGTAAGTGGATATTCAATTATTTAATCTGTATTTTTATTCCTCATTAGTTACTTTTTTTCCCATTTTGCTACTTTTGTTTGAAGAAACTGTTTAAAATGTGTAGCATCTGGACCAATCAGACACAGTTATTTGTTACATTTAACAAATAATCTTCCAAAACCAACAACCCCAGCTATATGCTGGAGTTTTGGAGACAACCCCCCAAAGCAACGAACACCCTTAAAGGGCTCCGTTGCCAGGGTGACCATCTGATATCATAGGTTTTATTGCTTCAAGGAATGCAAGCAGAGCACCCTACATTTCCCTATAGGAAAGACACAATGCCTATAGCAATGGACTCTTTCCTATTCATTCACAGACAAACCTTTCTTTGACCTTCCTATCACACATAGCCCAGGTCATTGTGTACAGTATTACTGCATTGTATTTTAATTTTGTCTGTTGTATTTGTCTTTCTACTGTTTTATGCATGCGTTATGATAGATGACTAGTCGTTTGCCCACCTAGGTCATGTTTGGTTTCTTTGAATTCGGATTTTGATGATCTAAAAGATGGTGTAAATTAGATGTTGATACCTGTGCAACATATTAGTGTTTTAAGAAACCTTACTAGTTTTTGCATCAACACCTAATCGAATTACATATGCAAAATGCCATGCTCACAAACAAAGAGTCGTAAACTTTCCCTCCAAAGGTGAAAGTTACCATTGGTTCGTGGACCTTGTTCGTGGCGCAGCCTCCAGAGACCTTAAAGGCATCAAACATTTGACCGCCTCTCTCTCTTCACTCTTTTCGCGCTCTTCCGATTGCTGCCTGTGGAGGAACCCACAGGGAGCCTGAGCCGGCACAGGCCGTGCCCGGTGGGCCCGACAGGCCCCAACATCTAGAGCTATGGCTCTCACCACAAAGAGCCAGACACTTTCACTCAACCCTGGAATTCATCCTCATGAAATGTCCTCGAACAGACATTTCTCTCTTCCGTGCTTTTAGCTTTCTTCACTCGTCTCACGTGAGTTCTTTCAAAACCTAAGAGGATGAGGAGGATGAGCTAGAACTCGTCGGAACTCTAAGCTGCGCCAGGCCTTGCGGCCTTGTCTTTCCATTCTCCAAAGACCACAGGACTTCAGCTGGGTCCCTCTCAGCTCTTGGTTCTTCTTCAATTGTCACATGGGAAGAAACTCCCAGTCACCATCGAGTCAGAACATCTTTGGAGTTCATCACTCTTCGGACCCAGAAGAACGTGATCGCGATTCCAAACCACCACTGCTCCAAACCAGAGACTTTCACCCGAGACTGCATTCGGACACTTGTTCATCAACCAAGGCAATGCAAGTATCGTACATTTAACTAAACAAAACAGAGGTTTAGTATAAGCTGTAGACAGCACTGATGGTTTCACTCAGGTGGTTAACTGACTCTTTTCATAGCTACATTCTCTGGTCTCTCTAACTTCAGTTCTCACTGACCCTTCCCCCATGTATGAATGATTTCATGTCTGTTTGTTTAGATTAGTTATGTGTTAGTCCTTCGTTAATAAACTCTTGTGCACAAATTACATGAGTTTTGATTCTGATTCTGCCTTGCAAATTAATGTCCCTTTACGATTCTGATTCGAGTTACATGCTCTAATGCAACAGTACTTTAAGAAAGTTATTTTCTGTGCCCAAGAAAATATAATTTCTTAGAGTTGATATAAAATTTATACTGAATGGTCGCTGGACGAACAGATTAGTTGATGGAAAATTAATTCTGCTACAGTTACTACTGGCAGCTGATATAAATAATTGTAATTAATCATAATTAATTGTAATTATTTATATACATTTCCCTTTGAGCTAAATCACAACAAATGTAAACTATAAATAACATTGTCACAATGTGATAAGTCATCCATAGAAGTCAAGTAAAATTTAGGTTATTTATATATGTAGTTATTCACAATAAAGAAAGCTAATCTGAAAACAGATTAACACAAAAAAAATCATGATGTTAATGTTTATTATTCATTTATACATTTGTGGCTTATATTTGCAATTAGCAGAGTTAAGATTTATCAAATTAAAATGCTATATCTATAAAATCGCAGATAGCAAATGAATGCCTTAAACAAGTATTGTTCGTCACTTCCCCAATTCTTTTAACATATTGTAAATACACATTTTCATACAATAAATGAAAATAAATTTCATCTTACTCAAGACCATTATTAATAGCATACATACTCTTTTGTCTGCACACAAGCATTATTGTTCAATTCATCTAAAATGCCAAACTCAATTACCCAGCCATAAAGTTCCCTATGTGTGGAAATGTCATGTAACTTCTAGGTTCTATGTGAAAGTGACATCAGACATGACCCCTATACCATCTTACCTCGCTCTGTCAGCAGCCCTCAGGTTGCCAGGTATTCAATTCAAGAACCAACACACATTAATAAGAGAATGTATTTTCATTTATTTTCTTTGTCTACTGATAAACTTTACGGTGGCTGCAGTACATTATATAAGTAGCCCAAAAAAAGCATCTCTGTAACTTTTCCTGCAACTTAATTTACTGGAAAATTACAACCCCCACCCCCCACTGGAATAACGCAGTTTGTAAAGATATGAAAGAAAGAAAGAAGAAAAAAAAAAAAAAAAAACACCACACCCACACCCACACACACACACACACCCACACACACACACACACACACACACACACACACACACACACACACACACACACACACACACACTTTTCTTCATTTGGGTGTAACAGAGAAAAAAGCACATTTCTAAGATGGACCTCTGAATCTGCCAAGGAAGAGGATGCTGTTAGTAGGGTTGTGCCTAATGAAGAACATGAAGGGATGATCTGCTATGAAACTCTGAAATTCTAGTTGAATAGAACTGCAAATCCTACATAATGCGGTGGCTGCTGCTGCCTCAGTGCTTTCCTCATTCACCTCAATAAAAGCCTTGTGGATCACTGCTGAAATGAAGAGCCCGTGGTGACTGCTCATGCCTGTCAGATCAGCCTTTGCTTCCTGGAACACAGAGCTCATACCCATCTCTTGCAGTAATTTTGATAGGGGGCTCTCAACCTCCAGCTTGAACTTTGGCAAATGGACTCGGATATCCATTCGTCTGGCCATTTTGTCTCTTCTGGTCCAGTCAAGCAGCTTGTCAAGGGTCAGCTCGCTCTCCAGCTGTCAAACACACAGACATACATGCTGAAAACTAACATACACAGCACCAAACTATTCCACAGGATCAAAACTATCAAGGGTCAACTCACTCTCCAGCTGTCAAATACACACATACATGCTGAAAAATAATCAAACAACGTCAAAAACTAGTCTACAGCATCAAAATTATCCATCATGGCACATCTGCTACCTTCAGAAGAGGGTCAGAGCCATCCTGAGTTTCGTTTGGAAGAAGGATCAACATGCTGAGCTCCTCCTGTTTATATGGTAACTCCAGCACCTGCACTTCATACTCTGGGATGTATCTGAAGGGGAACCTTTTCTCCTGGTACATCATTTGCACAGGACGGCGCTCATTCTGATTAAATGCCATTAATTGTAGAAATGCGTAATACAAACAAAATGAATTCTAAAATTCAACACAATCAACTTTGTATTCAGTTTGCATATGCTGTTGCACAGCAAAAAACAAAATGTGGATCACACCTGGTTTATTTTAAATGGCATTTCTAGTGTGGCTCTTGCTTTAAATGTGTGCATCCAGGTCCCTTTAAAGTAAATGGCATTAACCAGGACTAGACTAGTCATCTCATTTACCATACCAGGCTGAAGAAGACCTTTAATTAGATCTGAAGTGAAACACACACACACACACACACACAAACACAGCATTTCATTATTTGTAGTATTCTGATAATTCACATCATATTATATACTGTACATTTTACTTCACACTTTTTGAATTTCACAGTTTACAAATAGCTTATCAACATCAGTACTCTATCACACATATAAAACATATAATAAATATAATATGGATTATAGCTCAAACCCTAATCAAGCACAATCTTTAAACTTGATTTGGACAGTGGCCCTCCAGAAGCAGTTACCCATCCCTATTTTTAAATCTTCATCCACATAATTTCACTTTCACATTCTGATATGATATTATCTTCTCACTCTGTGTCTGCTCTTCCACCCATTTGTTAATGATTTGTCGTGACTTCTCCGATGCTCCAATGAAGTCCACAGCCTGGATATCAGCGTGGTACAGCTTTAGAGTGGAATCCAAATACTCCTGCAGAGCAAAATAAAGGCAGTATCTCTCATCTGAAAGCAAACATTTAAGATATGCACACTGCATTTGCTTGAGTTATACATGTTCTTGTCTTTGAGAAGAAAAGTATGGATTCAGCAAAGCTCATGATGAGCATCAAAAAGTTCAGTTTTTAAAGGCAGAATGAACTCACAGGTAAGAAACTGAAGGTTTTCTCTCCATAGAGGCGGTTGGCCAGTTTGAGAATGTAGGAGCCTGATGGTTTATTAATAGTTGACAAAAGGGTCTTAAAACAAGAGTGAACATCAGAGACAGAACTGAAGGATAAAATCTGCAAAGGAAAAAAAACAAAAAAAAAAAACAGGTGGTGCATTTCATTTAATTTACCCCCACCCCAAACATCTTTATGGTAGGCTCTATAAATGTACCTATATAAACATATTGAATGCTGGATCAAACAGACTCGTAAAATGTAAATAATAAATCCATAAATAAATCCATGTGAATCTCCATACGAAGTGATCAGGGGCTTAGGACAGGGGTGTCAAAACTCAGTCCTGCAGAGTTTAGCTTCAGCTTGCCTCAACACACGTTTGGAAGTTTCTACTATGCCTAGTAAAACTTGATTAGCTGGTTCAGGCACATTAAATTTGGACTGGAACTAAACTCTACAGGACAGTGGCCCTCCAGGAGCAGGATTGGAGATCCTTGAATTAGTGGGTTCAGGTGTGTTTGATCAGGGTTGGAGCTGAGCTTTGGAGTAGATCTACAGGAACAGGATTGGACACCGCTGGTTTACATTAGGTTAAATACACTGCATGGGTTCATAACTCATCTTCAGTGGACTATAACATATCATGTTTTTTTTTTAACCCCAAAATAAAAATGAAAATAAAATGCATTTTACTTAAAGAAAGAAAATCCTTTAAGAACCATTAACGTGTTTGGCATTATGACAAAAATTAACATTTTTACAGTTAAGTTCTAAGTGAATAAGTGAAGTGAATTTCAAAAGGCACAATCGAAATGAGATTGAAATGATTAGCACAAATGGTAACATGTTAGTTTCTCATACCTTTGCCATTTCTTTGGCAGTGTCTCCTCGGGCTCCCAAGTAGACCATGCTGAGCGCTGCGCTGATGCTCAGTGGGGAAAAGAACATGTTTTTCTCAGCGTTACTCGCACTCAGAGCCCGATAGAGATCCAGAGCGAAGAGACCGTTGGCACGACATAGACCCTCCATGACTGATGACACTGCTGCAAGCAAAACCCCAAACACTAGCTGTGCATACAATAGTTTATGCAACTATCTTACGGATCACTATTAGCTTAATTCGGTTTTCGCTATCATTTGCTCGAGAGCTCCGCCAAGGCAACTGCTGTGTGAAATGAAAACAAACACCTCCTTCATGCCTTACCCGGGTTTGACTCGCCCATACAACATTCATTATAATGGGGAAGTCCTACGAAAAACTACTACAGAGAGTCGGGTTTGTAAATTGATTGGCAGCAATGTAAAACAATCGTTTTTTTTTTTTTTACACTACAACATTTTTACAGGACTTCTTTGACGGGACCCAATGACCAAGCATACAAGAAGAACTGTGCTTATGCATCATGTTTATTCCTGTAACATACACACACACACACACACAAAGCATACATTCTACTGATGGATACAATGAAGGCTTCACAGATAAAGGTGAACGACCCAATAATGTCTTAATTAGAGCCACCAACAGAGGTCACCCAACCGTCATTTCACGAGTTCACACTTAAGCCGGGCTCACACTACAGGATTTTTAAAATCCTAACCGATTATGAAATCTGGTTGCAGCGCACACATAAGGAGAATCTTTGCAGATTATCTTCCCTGAAATCTTAAACATACACACACTACAAGATTCGAAAATTGTGGCGCATCACACACTACAAGATATTATTAAGATTATCATGATGGAGGGAGCGCCTCACTTGATCTTAAACAACAGATCCTCATTTCAGCAACTAATGTTTACAATTTTTTTTTTTTCGTTTTAAGTTAATTTTGTTTATTTGGATGTCTTGTTATAATTGTATATGTTTTGTTGTAGTTTATAATTTAAAAAATATATATTTACAAATGTTAGTTAACTGTTATATGCTTTAACTGTTTTATATCTAGAGATTTTACTTTAGGCAGTGATTTGAGAAGGCAAAACCGATTAAACAGTCTATGATCAACTCACTGTCTGCCGCTGACCGCTTGGTCGTTAATTAAAAAACAAAAACAAACAAACAAAAATGCTCCAAACGTTTTTCTAAATTAACTTAATAAAAAAAGGAAACGAAATAAAAATCACTTTGCCTTTACATACAAAACTGAACTATTTTAATTGCTAAAACAGTAGTATAAGCCGATTTGGGAGAAGGGGAAAAAAGATTGCTTTCCTTGCTCCATGCGGTTGTGCTATGTTTTCAACATATTATACAGACAGAGTTACTACAAAAACATAAGACGCAGTTTACTCCATCTTCACTATCCAATGGACCATACAGCAGCTGTTTTGTGGTGGCGCATTGGCTGTTGTGAAAGTACTGACGTAATCATAGCCGTGAAAGTCCTGAATATCAAACATGTTTGAAATGATCGGGGCGCCCCGATTTGTGTGAGAGCAGATCAGGAGGTGCAAGATTCGATCTGTGAACGTCTCACATTACCAGATAATCCGTGCCAAACATCGGGACCGATCGAGGTGCTCGACAAGATTTTTGCTCCGATTCTCGGGAGGGGAAAATCGGGGCAAAATCGGGCTAAAAATCCTGTAGTGTGAGCCCGGCTTAAAGGTTATGCGATTATACTCTCCTTGACCTGGGAGAGGGGTCCGAACCCAAGAGGTGGCGAAGGGATGCTGAAAGACTAGAGATAGTGTCGGTTAAGCCTGGCTCACACTACACTGTCAGAAAGAAAGGTACAGTTCTGTCGCTGGGGCGGTACCCTAAGGTACAGAGTGAAAAGGTACAAATATGTACTTTTAAAGTACTAATGTGTACCTTTAAGGTATTAATATGTACCTTTAAGGTACTAATATGTACTGTTTCGGGGTAGGTAAGGTACAAAGATGTACCTTTTCACTTTTGTACCTTAGGGTACCGCCCCAGCGACAGAACTGTACCTTTTTTTCCGAGAGTGTACAGGATTTTAAAAATCATAACCGATTATGAAATCTGGTCGCAGGGCACACATAAGGAGACTCTTTGCAGATTATCTTCCCTGAAAATATTAAACATGCACACACTACACGATTTGAAAATTGTGGCGCATCACACTACACACTGTCAGAAAAAAAAAGGTACAGTTCTGTCGCTGGGACGGTACCCTAAGGTACAAAGTGAAAAGGTACAAATATGTACTTTTAAAGTACTAATATGTACCTTTAAGGTACCAACATGTACTTATAAGGTACCAATATGTACTTTCAAAGTACTAAAATGTACCTTTAAGGTGCTAATATGTACTGTTTAGGGGTAGGTATGGTACAAACATGTACCTTTTCACTTTTGTACCTTAGGGTACCGCCCCAGCGACCGAACTGTACCTTCTTTTCTGAGAGTGCAAGATATTATTAAGATTGTCATGCTGGAGGGAGCACCTCACGTGATTTTACACAACAGATCCTCATCTCAGCAACCAATGTTTACATATGTTAGCTAGCCTGCTAGCAGCTTTATGCACTCACCTGGTATGTTCAAAACTGAGACGATTCACTCCAGAGCTTTCCTTACTCCATGCGGTTGTGGTATTTTTTTTAACAAATTATACAGACAGTGTTCCTACAAAAATATAAGAAGCAGTTTCTTCCATCTTCACTATCCAGCGGATTGTAAGCAGCTGTTTTGCGGTCACGCATTGGCTATTGTGAAAGTACTGACGTAATCATAGCCGTGATCCCGTCTTTGATATGACCGGGGCGGCCCCGATTTGTGTGAGAGCAGATCAGGAGGTGCAAGATTCCATCTGTGAACGTCTCACATTACCAGATAATCCGCTCCGAACATCGGGACCGATTGAGGTGCTCGACAAGATTTTTGCTCCGATTCTCGGGAGGGGAAAATTGGGCTAAAAATGTGTGAGTCCGGCTTAAAACTGCTTTGATTATTTATAGGGGTTCTCTCTTGCGCTTGGGATAGACGGAGTAATTGCTGATGATGAAGTGGCCGTGTTAATTATCTGTGCGTGCTCCTCCCGAAAGTTGTTAATAAAACATCACTAATTGAACAAATTGGTCACTTTCACAGTTGTCAAATCCTGGTTTGGTTTTATTCAGTCTTTGTGGGTTCAGAAGTAAATAGTTACAAAGTGTTACATGATGGACTGTCATTTAAACTGGCAAATCACGACCTAGTTAAATGTTGATTTAAGATACTATAAAATACTTTCTCTAAATATAACTTACAAAAACGAAGGTAGATAAAGATGAGTAGCCTACCGCCGAATGTGTGTTTGTTTATTTATATTACAAAATACTCTTCTTTACTACTTCTTTACTGTTTTCGCTTTATTATCGCAGATACGTTCGCACACAGCAGATGAAATTCTGTAGCTAATTCTGGGGAATTTTTTTTGTACTGTCTATTGTCCCTGCCAAATAATGAATTAGTAATCGCCAGCTAGTGACAAGGCACATATGTTGCTCATCCCTATCTACCTCATTAATTTCCAACCACTTTCCATTGGACTTACTTTATGTCTTCAGATATTCAGAGCAAAACAGACTTTCTTTTTCATTTACTATAAAGCCCAAAGTACACCTCTTCTTTAATGCATAAATATGAATTCTTGCACATTGCCTATACTTAGGGCTTAAACAGAGAAAAACACATTTCTAGGATGGACCTCTGAATCTGCCAAGGAAGAGGATGCTGTCAGTGGGGTTGTGCCTAATGAAAAACATGAAGGGGTGATCTGCTATGAAATGCTGAATTTCTGGTTCATAGGCACAGTTACAGGCTGCAGTGGCTCCTGCTGCCTCAGTGCCTTCCTCATTCACCTCAATGAAAGCCTTGTGGATCACTTCTAAAATGAAGAGACCATCCTGACTGCTCATGCCTGTCAGATCAGCCTTTGTTTCCTGGAACACAGAGCTCATACCCATCTCTTGCAGTATTTCTGATAGGGGGCTCTCAACCTCCAGCTTGAACTTTGGCAAATGGACTTCGACATCCATCCATGGGACCATTTTGTCTCTTTTGGTCCAGTCAAGCAGCTTGTCAACAGTCAACTCACTCTCCAGCTGTCAAACACAAACACACACACACACACACACACACACATGGTGAAAATAACAAACACAGCACCAAACTACTCCACAGGATCAAAACTATTAATTTTTTATTGATCATGTCACTTTTTGCTGACCTTTAGAAGAGAGTCAGAGTCATCCTGAGTTTCGTTTGGAAGAAGGATCAACATGCTGAGCTCCCTCTTTTTATATCGTAACTCTAGCACCTGCAGTTCATACTCTGGGATGTATCTGAAGGGGAACATTTGCTCCTGGTACATCATTTCTACAGGCCGGCTCTCATTCTGATTAAAGACAAATTAAGACATGCATAAAGTATATACAGAATGCAGTTATTATTACATTTTTGTGCATATTTTAAGCTGTGTAAGCACATCATTTGTAAAAGCTTATGGACAGTGACCCTCAGTTTGCATATACTTTTGCACTACTAAAACAAAATGCAGATCACACCTGGTTTATTTTAAATGGCATTTCTCGTGTGTCCCTTGCTTCAAATGTGTGCATCCAGGTCCCTTTGAAGTATATGGCATTAACCAGAACTAGTCGGGTCAGTTCATTTATCACACCCGGCTTAAGAAGATCTTTAATTTTATCTGGAATAAAAAACATTTAGTTGTTTCATTATTCATATTGTTCTGAACATCGGCATAAAATAATGAGCTTTTGTGATTCACGCAGTTGAAGGTGCAGTATGTAATATTGACAGCTAGAGGTTAAAATGAGTAATGCAGTTCACATTCAAAAAAAATTAAGAAAATGCTTTCTTCCGCCCCTTCTTCCTCAGAATCCAAGCTCATGGGGATTACCAGATTGCAGACACACTACAGGAACAAGCGCAACTGACAACAGAAGGTGACAAGCCTTTCACTTTTTAAGATGATTAATTGATTTATCTGTGTTTTAATATGCCTCTGGCCATAGAGCTTTTCTGATGGATGCTGAAGCTTTATTTAGGTTAGGTAGAACTGCAATCTCTGATCCAGTTCATTTTTTGCCTTCCATGGCTGCAATTCACTGTGATTTCTACCAGCTGGCAACCCGGGGTGTCGAAATACTATTGGGTTAATTGGCAGCTGGTGGAATCACAGAGACCAAAACAAAAACAGACATTTTAACATGGAGTGCACATTTCAAAATTGAATAATTGACTGTAGCATTGTTTTTCAGAGAAACAAATATATGAACTTAATGTGTTTTCATAAACATCTGTAAAATATAATATTTTGTAACTTTCTTACAGTAAAAAACTGCACTATTTCTGCATTGAAGTCATGACTTTCATGAAAAAGTTTATATATTAGATGTACCTAAATCAATTCTTTATCACACCTAAACAATAAAGGTAATGTTAATCCTAAACATTTCCATCCACATAATTTGACATTCACATTTTGATTTGATGAGGTTTCATGTTATTAATTTCTCACTCTCTGTCTGCTCTTCCACCCATTTGTTAATGAGTTGTCGTGACTTCTCTGATGCTCCAATGAAGTCCACGGCCTGAAGGTCAGCGTGGTACAGCTTCAGAGTGGAGTCCAAATACTGGTTGGCCAGTTTGAGGATGTAGGAGGCTGATGGTCTGTTAATAGTTGAGATGAGGGTCTCAAAATGAGAGTGAACATCAGAGACAGAACTGAAAGACAAAACCTGCAAAAATAAAAACGGATGGGTGAATCTCACAAAATCTATCTAGAACATATGTGTCATTTATATAGCCTTTTACCCTGTACTTAATTGTCATGAAATAATGTTTCATCTTACTCCCACTTTTAAATTTCACTCTAATGCACAAAAAAAAAAAAACCTCATTACTGTGAGAAATACACTATCATATACAGTCAGAAAAAAGGTACAAAGCTGTCAGTTGGGACAGTACCCTTTTAAAAAGTACTAAGATGTACTTTAGTTACTAATATGCACCCTTCAGGGCAGGGGTGTTTAACCCTGTTCCTGGAGATTGACCTTCCTGCAGAGTTCAGCTCGAACCCTAATCAAACACACCTGAACCAACTAATTAGGATCTGAAGGAGCACTACAGACAGGTGTGTTTGATCAGGGTTGGAACTAAACTCTACACGAAGGTCGATCTCCAGAAACAGGGTTGGGCACCCCTGCTTTAGGGCTAAGTTGCAGATGTGCAGCTTTTGAAAGAGATTATGTGAAAGCTTTTGTCCCTTTTTTCTGAGTGTATTATAATAACAATGTATTTATGAACAATGTAAGTATTACAACGTTGTTTTACGATGTGATAAAATTCAAAATTGGAAAAGGGGAATGGGATGGGATATGGGGCGGAATTACAAAAACGTCCATGATGTCCATGCAAAATAGTTTAACTCCGTGTAATATTTGTTATCCTCTGTGCATCTTTAGTGCTAAATAAGACATCAGTACCAGTTCTGAAATGCAAAGAGAATCCAGTGTGCTGGAAATCTGATTTGATTTGTTCGTTTATAGACACATTCAAAATGAAAGTGAAAACAGTAACGTTACAGTATCAGTTCTTCATACCTTTGCCATTTCTTTGGCGGTGTCTCCTCGTGCTCCTAAGTAGACCATGCTGAGCGCTGCGCTGATGCTCAGTGGAGAAAAGAACATGTTTCCCTCGGGGTTGTTTGCGCTCAGAGCCCGATAGAGATCCAGAGCGAAGAGACCGTTAGCACGAGAGAGATCCTCCATGACTGATGACACTGCTGCGAATAAAAACCCAAGCAGCAGCAGCGATTAAAGTAGCTTGTGAAACTATCTTGCAAAACATTGTTAAGCACCAACGAGTGTAAATGTAGCATTTTACGTTTCTTAACGATATCCTCTCGCAGTGATTCTGTTGTCCTCCTGTTTGAGTCGACAGCTCAGGGCGGTTCACTGCTGTGCCCAATGCAAACGTTTATTAAGTATTGTAACGTGTTCAAAATGTTCACTGGACTTTTTAAAATATGTTGCTATCATGAAAACGTTTAATAAGAATAGCCCTATGTTTAATGTTGTTATGAAACTCTTGAGATGGTCCCGCCCTGTTAGTGTATCCGTTATGTCAGGTTCTGGTGCCAGCTGGTCAGTGTCCGGTGTTCTAACAAGCTGTGGTGGTCGACAACAGCCTAAAATAAACACACACTTTTATCATAACCCATTTCATCATTGACTCAGAAAGCTATAGGCTATATTATAGATCTGCGTCATAAAAGTTTTACATCGTAGCCTATGGTGAAATCCACACTAAATTTCTTTGGAACGGATGTGAGCTCGCCTGTGTGTTTTGGTCTTTCGGTTTAAAAAACTTTTTTTTTTTTTTTTTTTCAAATCTGAAAAAGGTCATGCTTTTATTTAAAAATTAAACAAAAAGAATACAATACTTCTGTACTATCTTTTGCTTTTTTATCTTTTTTAAATCTGAAAACTACCTGAGACAAACATATAATTTAAAGATAATTTTTAAAATGCAGTATTTCTGATAGACCTCTCAACTTCCAGTTTGAACTATGGAAAAAAGACGCTGATATCCATCCATGTGTCCGTTTTGTCTCTTTCGTTCCAGTCCAAAGTACAATAGAAAGCAATTGCAAATTAATAAGAGGTATATAAGGATGAGTAACGCCATATGTGCCTTGTCACTAGGTGGCGATGATAAAGCGAAAAAGTGAAAACAAGAATCAAAAAGAGCTGTATTTTATAAAACTGCATACATAAATATAATTTTTTTTTTTTTTTTTTGCTTTATTATCGCCACTTAGTGTGCCTCTTCCTTCAAATGTATGCATCCAGTTCCCTTTAAAGTAAATGGCATTAACCAGAACTAGTCATTTTAGTCACTTCTCCCGACTTGAGAAGACCTTTGATTTTATCTAAAAAACACAAGTGTTTTTGCTCAGTTTATATCTATATTAAAAAAAAAGGAAAAAAAGAAAAAATATGTATTCATGTATCATCAAGGTCCAAAAAGATTCTTTCAAATGTAATTGTTTTTATTTGAAGACGATGGAGCTGATCTTTTCACTCTCTGTCTGCTCTTCCACCCATCTGTTAATGAGCTGTTGTGACTCATCAGATGCTCCAATAAAGTCCACAGCCTGAAGTTCAGCGTAGACAGAGTGGAATCCAAATACTCCTACAGCACAAAATAAAGGCAATGTCTCAAGAGCACACAGAGAACATCAAAATATCTCATTGTTAAAGGCAGAATAAACTCACAGGTAAGAAGCTGAAGTTTTCTCTCCAAAGAGGCGGTTGGCCAGTTTGAGGATGCAGCAGGCTGATGGTCTGTTGATAGTTGAGGTGAGGGTCTCAAAATGAGAGTGAACTTCAGAGACAGAACTGAAGGATAAAACCTGCAAAAAGAAAAACAGATGGGTGACTCTCACAAAATCCAGCTAGAACATGTGTCAAATCATGTTAATGAAAATAATGTTTCATCCCACTCCAACTTCTAAATCTGACTCTAACGCAAAAAGAAGCCTCATTACTGTAATGCAAAAAAACAATTATATACACTCTGAGAAAAAAAGGTACGAAAGACTTAACTAGGATGATACCCCTTTAAAAAGTATTAATATAGAAACTAATATGCACCTTTTAGGAATAAATGTGATTACACTGTTAGATTAGATGTTTTACACTGTAATGAGATTCAGAATTGAGAAAAATGGGAATTACAAAATTTTTATTATGTCCATGCAAAATTAATTCTGTGCAATATTTACTAGTCTGTGCATCTTTATAGTGCTAAATCAGACATCAGTATCAGTTCTCTCATAGGGCAATTCAGTGTAGTTGGAAATCTGATGTACTACTAAGACACAATTGAAATGAAACTGAAATGACTAGTACTAAAAGTAACGTGTCAGTCCCACATACCTTTGCCATTTCTGTGGCAGTGTCTCCTCGGGCTCCCAAGTAGACCATGCTGAGTGCTGCGCTGATGCTCAGTGGGGAAAAGAACATATTTCTCTGAGCCCAATAGAGATCCAGAGCAAAGAGACTGTTAGCACGAGAGGAATCATCCCATGAATGATGACACTGCTGCGAATAAAAAAAAAAAACTCCCAAACACCAGCAGCGATTAAAGTAGTTTATGTGACTATCTTGCAAAACACTGTTAGGCACCAACGAGTGTAAATGTAGCATTTTACATTGTCCTCTTCTTTAGTTCGACAGCTCACTGTCCGGTTCACTGAGCTCTGCTCAAATGTGCAATTCTATAATGTTAACTGGATTTTCTAAAAGATGTTGTTATCATGAAAAATTTAATAAGAATAGCCCCATCTATGTTTCATGTTGTTATGAAGCTCTTGAGATGGCCCCGCACTGTGTGTGTTTCCGCAGTTTGAAGTTCTTTAGTGCAAGCCGGGCAGTGTTCACCGTAGTGGTCGACAACACCCTTATTACAACCCATTTCATTGACTCAGAAAGTTACAGTAGGCTCTATGAGAGCTGCGTTATAAACGTGTTATACATCATATGGTAGAAGCCACACAGAATTTCTTTAGAGCTGATGTGACGCTACTGTCGTTGTAATGATACAATGTCAATTCTAATTTAGTTTTCTGGTCTTTTGGTCTAAAAAGCGTATTTTTTTTAAATCTCAAAAAGTTATGTTTTTTTTATTTAAAAGGAGAAACACAACACATTTTTGTGCACTACTTGTGTCTTTTAATATTTGTTCAAAAACTACACCTAAAAAGTGAAAAAAAGTTAAAGTGACCAACGTATTGTCGAGTATGGTGACCCATACTTGAAATTGGTCCTCTGCCTTTAACCCATCACGAGTGCACAAACACAGCAGTGAGAAGTGAACACACATGCATACACACACTGTGAACACACACCCAGAGCAGTGGGCAGCCATTGCTCCAGCGCCCGGGGAGCAATTGGGGGGTTCAGTGTCTTGCTCAAGGGCACTTCAGTCATGGTATTGAAGGTGGAAAGAGTGCTGTTCATTCACAATCCCCACCTTTAATTCCTGCTGGTGCAGGAATCGAACGAGCGACCTTTGGGTTACAAGCCCGACTCTTTAACCATCAGGCCATGACCGCCCCCAAAGACAAACATACTATTTAAAGATCATTTTCAAAACACTGATTTTTTTAAAAGGAGGTTCCCTGAGTTTCCTAATGCCATTTGCGAAGACAAAAACAAATGCAAATTGCATAACTGATTTATTTGCTAAAACAGTCAGATAAAAGCACATTTCTTAATTTGGGTGTAACAGAGACAACACATTTCTATGATGGACCTCTGAATCTGCCAAGAAAGAGGATGCTGTTAGTGGGGTTGTGCCTGATGAAGAACATGAAAGGGTGATCTGCTATTAAATCCTGAAATTCTTGTCGATTTGAACACATAAAGCATGTCATGGTTGCTGCTGCTGCCTCAGTGCCTTCCTCGTTCACCTCAACAAATGCTTTGTGGATCAGTGCTGAAATGAAGAGGCCATCCTGAGTGCTCATGCCTGTCAGATCAGGCTTTGTTTTCTGGAACACAGAGCTCATCCCCATCTCTTGCAATTTTGCTGATAGGAAGCTCTCAATCTCCAGCTTATACTTTGGCAAATGGACTCTGATATCCATCCATGTGGCCATTTTCTCTCTTTCAGTCCAGTCAAGCAGCTTGTCAAGTGTCCAGCTATCGAACACATAGACATACATGCTGAAAAATAACAGAAATTCACAGAAACAAACTATTCCATAGGATCAAAACTATACATCTTTTTCTGATCAAGGCAATTTGCTCACTTTCAGAAGAGGGTCAGAGGCATCCTGAGTTTCATTTGGAAGAAGGATCAACATGCTGAGCTCCTCCTGTTTATATGGTAACTCCAGCACCTGCAGTTCATACTCTGGGATGCATCTGAAGGGGAAACTTTTCTTCTGGTACATCATTTGCACAGGCCGGCTCTCATTCCGATTAAATGTCATTAAATGTAGAAATACATAATACAAACAAAATGAATTCTAAAACTGAACACAATCAACTCTGTATTCACTTAGCATTTGCTATTGCACAACTAAAACAAAATGTGGATCACACCATGTTTATTTTGGTTAGGGAGTTGGGCTTGTAACCGAAAGGTTGTTTGTTTGAGTCCCAGGTCTGGCAGGGATAGAAAGTGGAGGAGTGAATAACCAGCGCTCTCTCCACCCTCAATACCTCGACTGAGGTGAATCCCTTGAGCAAGGCACTGAACCCCCAACTGCTTCCCTGGGCGCCGCAGCGATAGCAATATGGTTGTCCACTGCTCCAGGTGTGTGCTCACAGGCAGAACATGATTTTACCAAGTACGACATGTTCCTGGATCAACATCTTTATTGACCCTGAAACAACATTGTGATTAACCAATCAGATTTGAAAAAACAGTTTATAGTTTTTGTGAAGTTTAGTCTTACAATCAGTGTTTGGTGCTTGTACATCAGTGTCATTCATCTATCATTTCCTCTGATTTTAGGTCAACAAAATATATTGACCCAGGAACACATCTAACTCAGCAAAATCAGGACGTGCGTGTTCACAGTGTGTGTGTGTGTGCACTTGGATGGGTTAAATGCAGAGCACAAATTCCGAGTATGGGTCACCATACTTGGTCACAGGTCACATCCTTTCCTTTTCCTTTCCTAAATGTGTGCAACCAGGTCCCTTTAAAGTAAATGGCATTAACCAGAACTAGATTAGTCATCTCAAAAACAGCATTTCATTATTTGTAGTATTCTGATCATTCACGTCATATTATATACTGTACATTTTACTTCACATTTTTTGACTTTCACAGTTTACAAATAGCTTATCACCACCAGTACTCTATCACACATATAAAACATATAATAAATATAATATGGATTATAGCTCAAACCCTAATCAAGCACAATCTTTAAACTTGATTTGGACAGTGGCCCTCCAGAAGCAGTTACCCATCCCTATTTTTAAATCTTCATCCACATAATTTCACTTTCACATTCTGATATGATATTACCTTCTCACTTTGTGTCTGCTCTTCCACCCATTTGTTAATGATTTGTCGTGACTTCTCTGATGCTCCACAGCCTGGATATCAGCGTGGTACAGCTTTAGAGTGGAGTCCAAGTACTCCTGCAGAGCAAAATAAAGGCAGTATTTCTCATCTGAGAGCAAACATTTAAGATATGCACACTGCTTTTGCTTGAGTTATACATGTTCTTCTCTTTGAGAAGAAAAAGTATGGATTCAGCAAAGCTCATGGTGAGCATCAAAATGTCTTACTGTTGAAGGCAGAATGAACTCACAGGTAAGAAACTGAAGGTTTTCTCTCCATAGAGGCGGTTGGCCAGTTTGAGAATGTAGGAGCCTGATGGTTTATTAGTAGTTGACAAAAGGGTTTTAAAACAAGAGTGAACATCAGAGACAGAACTGAAGGATAAAATCTGCAAAGAAAAAAAAAAAAAACAGGTGGTGCATTTCATTTAATTTACCCCCACCCCAAACATCTTTATGGTAGGCTCTATAAATGTACCTATATAAACATATTGAATGCTGCATCAAACAGACTCGTAAAATGTAAATAATAAATCCATTAATAAATCCATGTGAATCTCCATACGAAGTGATCAGGGGCTTAGGACAGGGGTGTCAAAACTCAGTCCTGCAGAGTTTAGCTTCAACTTGCCTCAACACACGTTTGGAAGTTTCTACTATGCCTAGTAAAACTTGATTAGCTGGTTCAGGCACATTAAATTTGGACTGGAACTAAACTCTACAGGACAGTGGCCCTCCAGGAGCAGGATTGGAGATCCTTGAATTAGTGGGTTCAGGTGTGTTTGATCAGGGTTGGAGCTGAGCTTTGGAGAACAGTAGATCTACAGAAACAGGATTGGACACCGCTGGTTTACATTAGGTTAAATACACTGCATGGGTTCAACGCTCGTCTTCAGTGGACTATAACTTATAATGTCGTGTTTGTTTTAACCCCAAAATAAAAATGAAAATAAAATGCATTTTACTTAAAGAAAGCAAATCCTTTTTTAAGAACCATTAACGTGTTTGGCCTTATGACAAAACATTTTTACAGTTAAGTTCTAAGTGAATAAATGAAGTGAACTTCAAAGGCATCGAAATGAGACTGAAATGATTAGCACAAATGGAAACATGTCAGTTTCTCACACCTTTGCCATTTCTTTGGCAGTGTCTCCTTGGGCTCCCAAGTAGACCATGCTGAGCGCTGCGCCGATGCTCAAGAACATGTTTTTCTCAGGGTTACTCGCACTCAGAGCCCGATAGAGATCCAGAGCGAAGAGACCGTTGGCACGAAATAGACCCTCCATGACTGAGGACACTGCTGCAAGCAAAACCCCAAACCCTAGCTGTGAATACAATAGTTTATGCAACTATCTTACGCATCACTATTAGCTTAATCAGGTTTTCGCAATCATTTGTTCGAAAGCTCCACCAAGGCAACTGCTGTGTGAAATGAAAACAAACACCTCCTTCATGCCTTACCTGGATTTGACTCGGCCATACAACATTCATCATAATGAGAAAGTCCTAAGAAAAACTACTACAGAGAGTCGGGTTTGTAAATTGATTGGCAGCAATGTCAAATAAAACAATCGTTTTTTACACTACAACATTTTACACGACTTCTTTGACGGGACCCAATGACCAAGCAGACAAGAACAACTGTGATTATGCATTGTGTTTATTCATGTAACACAAAAAAAGCATACATTCTACTGATGGATTAAATGAAGGCTTCACAGATAAAGGTGAACGACCCAATATATCGTAAAGGTTATGCGGTTATACTCCCTCTGACCAGGGAGAGGGGTCCGAGCCCAAGAGGTGGTGGGGGGATGCTGAAAGACTAGAGATAGTATAGGTAAGACTGCTTTAAAGGAGAAGTCCACTTCCAACAATTTACAAATAATGTACTCACCCCCTTGTCATCCATAATGTTCATGTCTTTCTTTCTTAAAGTCATGTCTTTCTTTGTAAAGAAATCATGTTTTTTGAGGAAAACATTTCAGCATTTTCCCCTATATAATGGACTGATATGGTGCCCCGATTTTGAATTTCCAAAAGGAAGTTTAAATGCGGCTTCAAATGATCCCAAATGCGGTTGTAAACTATCCTAGCCGTGGAAGAAGGGTCTTATCTAACGAAACGATTGGTTATTTACATTAAATATATATATATATATATATATATATATATATATACAACTTAAATACTTTTTATTCTCAAATGTCTTGCCTTGCAGTCCTTGAACTCTGTGTAATCTGGCGGTTTACACAGTTAGGGTATGTCGAAAAACTCAGACCGTATTTTCTCCCTCAACTTCAAAAATCATTTCAAAATCATCCTACATCGCTGCAGAAGTTCCGACCCAGTCTTTGCAAAGTGAACATGCAAAAAAGATCAAACACCCTTAACAAAAAAAGGTAAAAAAAAAAGCGATATAGAGCAATTTTGTTGAGGGAGAACATGAGATGGGATTTTTTCGACACACCCTAACTGTCATGAACCGGAACAAAAACAGTCCGGGCAGAGTAAAACAAGATGAGTGTTTTGCATTAAAAAGTATATAAATTGTATTATTTTTATTAAAATAACCGATCGTTACGTTAGATGAGACCCTTCTTCCTCGGCTGGGATCGTTTGAAGCCGCATTTAAACTGCATTTTGGAAGTTCAAAATCGAGGCACCATATCAGTCAATTATATGGGGAAAAAAGGCTGAAATGTTTTCTTTAAAAAACATAATTTCTTTATGACTGAAGATAGAAAGACATGAACATCTTGGATGACAAGGGGGTGAGTACATTATCTGTAAATTGTTGTTCTGGAAGTGGACTTCTCCTTTAATTATTTATAGGCGGAGTTTCACTTTTATTTGCCGAACAACAGTCACATCGCAGATTCTATTTATCACTGAGCTGAGTGACGAGCTAAAGAGTGAGGTCAGACGAGACAGACAAAATGATGGTGGAAGTTTGTCATGTTTTTTATTTTGAAAAGCTTGTTGACTTGTTGCCGTTTATCTATGGTGTTTTTTTTTTTTTTTTGGAACATTCGTTTCTTATTTATTTAGTTCCACAGAGTTTGCTAATTTTTACTTTGTGTAATTTCTGTAATTCCTTATTCGTTTTGCTATAAACGTTCTACGTTTCTTATATTTATTTGGTTCCACAGTGTTTACAGATTTTCAGTTTTGCATACTAGGCTATTTTAAATTTATGTAGCCCTAGGGTAAGTTATTTTATATTAGGCATATAGCATGGTGTAAGCTATTTTTATTCATTTTGTTAATAAAAGTTCCATTAATAATTTATAGGCTAAGTGAGTTTAACTTTGTATTTTTTTGTTGTTGCTTGAATGGGATTCAAGCAATTGATGCAGAATAGCCATTAATTTGAAAGTGAAAGTAAAATGTGCACTGCGCATTTAAAAGCTATTTAAAAGCGAAGGAAAGCGAGTGAAAAGAGAGAAATTGAAGATATGTGCCACTGAATTTCGGAGCCAGTTTTCGACTTCCCTCATAACTGAGAAACTTGATGTCTGATGTAGCCAAACAGTTAACTTGCAAAAGCGGGAAAATAACGAAAAGAGAGTCCTCTCTATCAAGACAAACTCTGGTAAATCACAGCCTAGTTAAATGTTGATTTTAGATCCTATAAAACACTTCCTCTAAATATAATTTACAAAATAGATAAAGTAGATAAAGATGAGTAGCCTACTGCTGAATGTGTATTTATTTATTTATATTACAAAATACTCTTCTTTACTACTTCTTTACTGTTTTCGCTTTATCATCGCAGATACATTCGCATACAGCAGATGAAATTCAACTCCGTAGCTAATTCTGGGGCAGACTGTCTATTGTCCCTGTCAAATAATAAATTAATAATCGCCACCTAGTGACAAGGCACATAGGCTGCTCATCCTTATCTACCTCATTAATTTCCAATCACTTTCCATTGGAATTACTTTATGTCCTCAGATATTCAGAGCAAAAACAGGCCTTCTTTTTCATTTACTATAAATCCCAAAGTACACCTCTTCTTTAATGTGTAGCTAGAATATGAATGCCGCCTTCAACACAGTATTCGTCCATTGTGTGTAGCCTGTGTTTCTAACTGCAGGTATGTATACAAGGTATGTTCTGTTTTATAGGCACTAAGTAGTTTGTCCACAAGGTGGCAATACTGGTACACGCTGCTGAGGGGATTGCCTGCAACTTCATTAAAAAAAAGCTCAAAGATAATTTCTACCATTCAAAACTTCTGGAGAGAAATAGTGCAGACACTGGACAAGGATAAGCCTTGCACTTTGCCTATACTTAGGGCTTAAACAGAGAAAAACACATTTCTAGGATGGATCTCTGAATCTGCCAAGGAAGAGGATGCTGTCAGTGGGGTTGTGCCTGATGAAAAACATGAAGGGGTGATCTGCTATGAAACTCTGACATTCTGGTTCATGGGCACAGTCAGGGACTACAGAGGCTCCTGCTGCCTCAGTGCCTTCCTCATTCACCTCAATAAAAGCCTTGTGGATCACTTCTAAAATGAAGAGACCATCCTGACTGCTCATGCCTGTCAGATCAGCCTTTGTTTCCTGGAACACAGAGCTCATCCCCATCTCTTGCAGTATTGCTGATAGGGGGCTCTCAACCTCCAGCTTGAACTTTGGCAAATGGACTTTGACATCCATCCTTCGGAACATTTTGCCTCTTTTGGTCCAGTCAAGCAACTTGTCAACAGTCAACTCACTCTCCAGCTGTCAAACACAAACACACACACACGGTGAAAAATAACAAACACAGCACTAAACTACTCCACAGGATCAAAACTATTAATTTTTTATTGATCATGTCACTTTTGCTGACCTTTAGAAGAGAGTCAGAGTCATCCTGAGTTTTGTTTGGAAGAAGGATCAACATGCTGAGCTCCCTCGTTTTATATTGTAACTCTAGTACCTGCAGTTCATCCTCTGGGATGTATCTGAAGGGGAATATATGCTCCTGGTACATCATTTCTACAGGCCGGCTCTCATTCTGATTAAAGACAAATTAAGACATGCATATAATATATACAATGCAGTTATTATTACATTTTTGTGCATATTTTAAGCTGTGTAAGCACATCATTTGTAAAAGCTTAAGGACAGTGACCCTCAGTTTGCATATACTTTTGCACTACTAAAACAAAATGCAGATCACACCTGGTTTATTTTAAATGGCATTTCTTGTGTGTCTCTTGCATCAAATGTGTGCATCCAGGTCCCTTTGAAGTAAATGGCATTAACCAGAACTAGTCGGGTCAGTTCATTTATCACACCTGGCTTAAGAAGTTCTTTAATTTTATCTGGAATAAAAAACATTTTGTGTTTCATTATTCATATTGTTCTGAACATCGGCATAAAATAATGAGCTTTTGTGATTCACGCAGTTGAAGGTGCAGTATGTAATATTGACAGCTAGAGGTTAAAATGAGTAATGCAGTTCACATTCAAAAAAAAAGTAAGAAAATGCTTTCTTCCGCCCCTTCTTCCTCAGAATCCAAGCTCATGGGGGTTACCAGATTGCAGACACACTACAGGAACAAGCGCAACTGACAACAGAAGGTGACAAGCCTTACACTTTTTAAGATGATTAATTGATTTATCTGTGTTTTAATATGCCTCTGGCCATAGAGCTTTTCTGATGGATGCTGAAGCTTTATTTAGGTTAGGTAGAACTGCAATCTCTGATCCAGTTCATTTTTTGCCTTCCATGGCTGCAATTCACTGTGATTTCTACCAGCTGGCAACCCGGGGTGTCGAAATACTATTGGGTTAATTGGCAGCTGGTGGAATCACAGAGACCGAAACAAAAACAGACATTTTAACATGAAATGCACATTTCAAAATTGAATAATTGACTGTAGCGTTGTTTTTCAGAGAAACAAATATATGAACTTAATGTGTTTTCTAAACATCTGTAAAATATAATGTTTAAACTTTATTACTTTATTACAGTAAAAAACTGCACTATTTCTGCATTGAAGTCATGACTTTCATGAAAAAGTTTATATATTAGATGTACCTAAATCAATTCTTTATCACACCTAGTAAACAATAAAGGTAATGTTAATCCTAAACATTTCCATCCACATAATTTGACATTCACATTTTGATTTGATAAGGTTTCATGTTATTAATTTCTCACTCGCTGTCTGCTTCTCCACCCATTTGTTAATGAGCTGTCGTGACTTCTCTGATGCTCCAATGAAGTCCATGGCCTTAAGGTCAGTGTGGTACAGCTTCAGAATGGAGTCCAAGTACTCCTGCAGCACAAAATAGAGGTAATGTCTTAAATCTCACAGACAGCCAACATATCTCATTGTTAAAAGCAGAATAAACTTACAGGTAAGAAGTTAAAAGTTTTCTCTCCATAGAGCCGGTTGGCCAGTTTAAGGATGTAGGTGGCTGATGGTCTGTTGATATTTGAGATGAGGGTCTTAAAATGAGAGTGAACATCAGAGACAGAACTGAAAGACAAAACCTGCAAAAAGAAAAACGGATGGGTGAATCTCACAAAATCTATCTAGAACATATGTGTCATTTATATAGCCTTTTATCCTGTCATGAAATAATGTTTCATCTCACTCCCACTTCTAAATTTCACTCTAATGCAAAAAAAAAAAAAAAAAAAAACATATACACTCATATACACTCTCAGAAAAAAAGGTACAAAAGGCCTGTCAGTTGGGATGATACCCTTTCAAACAGTACTAAGAGGTACTAAAGTTACTAATATGCACCCTTTAGGGGTAAGTTGCGGTTGTGCAGCTTTTAAAAGAGTTTCTGTAGAAACTTTTGTCCCTTTTTTTGAGTGTATTATAATAACACATTCAAACACAAATTCAAAATTAAAGTGAAAACAGTAACGTTACAGTATCAGTTCTTCATACCTTTGCCATTGCTTTGGCAGTGTCTTCTCGGGCTCCCAAGTAGACCATGCTGAGCGCTGCGCTGATGCTCAGTGGGGAAAAGAATATGTTTTCCTCGGCGTTGTTTGCGCTCAGAGCCCGATAGAGATCCAGAGCGAAGAGACTGTTAGCACGAGAGAGATCCTCCATGACTGATGACACTGCTGCGAATAAAAACCCAAACACCAGCAGCGATTAAAGTAGTTTGTACAACCATCTTGCAAAACACTGTTAAGCACCAACGAGTGTAAATGTAGCGTTTTACGTTTCTTAACGATATCCTCTCGCAGTGATTCTGTTGTCCTCCTCTTTGAGTCGACAGCTCAGGGCGGTTCACTGCTGTGCCCAATGCAAACGTTTATAAAGTATTGTAACGTGTTCAAAATGTTCACTGGACTTTCTAAAAGATGTTGCTATCATGAAAACGTTTAACAAGAATAGCCCTATGTTTAATGTTGTTATGAAACTCTTGAGATGGTCCCGCCCTGTTAGTGTATCCGTTATGTCAGGTTCTGGTGCCAGCTGGTCAGTGTCCGGTGTTCTAACAAGCTGTGGTGGTCGACAACAGCCTAAAATAAACACACACTTTTATCATAACCCATTTCATCATTGACTCAGAAAGCTATAGGTTAAATTATAGATCTGCGTCATAAAAGTTTTATGGTGAAAGCCACACAGAATTTCTTTGGAACGGATATGAGCTCGCCTGTGTGTTTTAGTCTTTTGGTTTAAAAAACTTTTTTTTTTTAAATCTGAAAAATGTAACGATGCTTTTATTCAAAAAATTAAACAGAAAAATACAAAGCATTTTTGCGCACTTCTATGCTATCTTTTTTTTTTTTCTTTCTTTTTTTTTAATCTTTTTAAAATCTTAAAACTACCTGAGACAAACATACAATTTAAAGCTAATTTTTAAAATGCAGTATTTCTTTTTTTTCTTTTTTTTTCTAATTATTATCAATGTTTTTTTTTTTTATTATTATTATTTTTTACACTACACAAAACACATATCTTGACATAACATTGACTTGACATATCTTGACATGGCATAACATTAACAACAGATATAGAGGCTGAGAATTATTGCATACCGGTTGACTATAGATATGAATGAAATGACAGGAACGAAATAACGGGAATAAAATAAATGACAGGAGTGAAAGAAAGAAAAAAAAAATGCAGTATTTCTGATAGACATCTCTCAACTTCCAGTTTGAATTATGGAAAAAAGACTCCAGATATCCATCCATGTGTCCATTTTGTCTCTTTCGTTCCAGTCAAGCAGTTTGTCATGGGTCTATTCGCTCTCCAGCTGTCAAACACATACATGCTGAAAAACAACATACACAGTACCAAACTGTTACAGGATCAAAGCTATCTCAAAAACACACCTTGTTAGTTGTGCATGTTGGTCACTTTAACAGCTGTGAAATCCTGGCTAAATGGTGAAGTACATGATGGACTGTCATTTAGCATGCATTAACATATTAGTAAATCATACAACCTTGAAGTGAAAAGTTGATTTTAGATACTATAAAACACTTCCTCCAACAAAAATGAACCATTTAGTTTAACTAGAAAGCCAAAGTACAATAGAAAGTAATTGCAAAATAATAAGAGGTATATAAGGATGAGTACCGTAATATGTGCCTTGTCACTAGGTGGCGATGATAAAGCGAAAAACTGAAACAAGAATAAAAAGAGCTGTACTTTATAAAACTGCATACAGAAATATTAAAAAAATACAGCTCTTCTAGCTTTTTTTTTTTTTTGCTTTATTATGGCCACCTAGTGTGTCTCTTGCTTCAAATGTATGCATCCAGCTCCCTTTGAAGTAAATGGCATTAACCAGAACTAGTCGGATCATTTTAGTCACCTCTCCCGACTTGAGAAGATCTTTGATTTTATCTGAAAAACACAAGTGTTTTAGCTCAGTTTATATCTATATTACAAAAAAGAAAGAAAAAGAAGAAAAAAAAAAGAAAAAATATGTATTCATGTATCATTAAGGTCCAAAAAGATTCTTTCAAATGTAATTGTTTTTATTTAGAGTTGATGGAGCTGATCTTTTCACTCTCTGTCTGCTCTTCCACCCATCTGTTAATGAGCTGTTGTGACTCATCAGATGCTCCAATAAAGTCCACAGCCTGAAGTTCAGTGTAGACAGAGTGGAATCCAAATACTCCTACAGCACAAAATAAAGGCAATGTCTCAAGAGCACACAGAGAACATCAAAATATCTCATTGTTAAAGGCAGAATAAACTCACAGGTAAGAAGCTGAAGTTTTTCTCTCCAAAGAGGCAGTTGGCCGGTTTCAGGATGCAGCAGGCCGATGGTTTGTTGATAGTTGAGGTGAGGGTCTCAAAATGAGAGTGAACTTTAGAGACAGAACTGAAGGATAAAACCTGCAAAAAGAAAAACAGATGGATGACTCTCACAAAATCCATCTAGAGCACGTACATGTGCCACTTTAAATAATATGAAAATAATGTTTCATCTCACTCCAACTTCTAAATCTGATTCAGCATAATGCATAATGAAAAAAAGCCTCATTACTGTAATGCAAAAAAACAAGTATATACACTCTGAGAAAAAAGGTATGAAAGATTTCACTAGGATGATACCCCTTAAAAAAGTATTAATATAGAAACTAATATCCACCTTTTAGTAATAAATGTGACTACACTGTTAGATTAGATGTTTTACACTGCAATGAGATTTATAATTGAGAAAAATGGGAATTACAAAATTTTGTCCATGCAAAATTAATTCTGTGCAATATTATAGCCTGTGCATTTTTAGTGCTAAATCAGACATCAGTCGCAGTTCTCTCATTACGTAAAGCAATTCATTGTAGTTGGAAATCTGATTTACTACTAAGACACAATCAAAAGGAAACTGAAATTACTAGTACTAAAGCTAACATGTCAGTTCTTCATACCTTTGCCTTTGTTTTGGCAGTGTCTCCACGGGCTCCCAAGTAGAATGAGCGCATTCTGAGCGCTGTGCTGATGCTTAGTGGAGAAAAGAACATGTTTTTCTCAGCGTTGTTTGCGCTCAGAGCCCGACAGAGACAGAGCGAAGAGATCGTAAGCACGAGAGAGACCCTCCATGAGTAAAGACACTGCTGCGAATAAAAACCTAAACACCAGCAGCAGTGGTCTGTTGTCATCTCCGTGTGGTCCTTTTTGGTATTGCATCTTGAATAATAGAATTTTTTCTGAAGTTAAACAAATGTAACTTTTTTCCCCTCACAGTTTTAGCTGTTGCACTCTATAGATAAATTGTGAATTATTACAATTAAAAATGTTTTAATGTATCTTGAAAAAGCTTGCAGAAAATACAGTTTTGTGGGAATCATCATCAATCTTGAACTTGGTAAAACAATTATCTTTATTTAATGTGTTTAAAATCTTAATACTTTTTTCTTTTGTTATACTCGGATAAGTCATACAGGGATGTAAAACTGTTTGATGTTGCGCCCTACCTAGAAAATTTCCTGCCAGCCACCATTAGGCGGCATTGCAAATGTAGCATTTTATGTTTCTTGATGTCTATTCTGTTGCCCTTTTCTTTACTCCTGTGCTTAAGGCCCTTCACTAGCTTCCTATTGGTTTTGGAGTGCATTTTAAAATTTTGGTTATTACTTATAGAGCTCTGCATGATCAGGCACCCTCTTACATCCAGGATCTACTAAATGCACACTCCTATGGTTTAGCTGTTGTTGAATTCCTGTGATATTTGTATAGTTTGTTTCATTTTGTTTTGGTTGTACTTTATTGTAAAGCACTTTGTGACTCCTCCTTTCCTGTGAAAGGTGCTATATAAATAAATTTTACTTACTTATTTACTTACTTTGGTTCAATAGCTCAGGCCATTTCACTGCTGTGCCCATCTGCAAACGTTTAAAAAGTATTGTAATGTGTTCAAAATGTTTACTGGGTTTTCTAAAAGATGTTGTTATCAAGAAAACTTAACAAGAATAGCCCTATGAGACAAAAACAAATGCATATTGTGTAATTGATTTATTTGATAAAACATTCTGAGAAAAACACATTTTTTAATTTGGGTTTAACAAAGAAAAAACACCACATTTCTAGGATGGACCTCTGAATCTGCCTACAAAGAGGATGCTGTTAGTGGGGTTGTGCCTGATGAAGAACATGAAGGGGTGATCTGCTATGAAAGTATGAAATTCTCGTCGAAGGGCACGGCCACGGGCACGCAAACAGATTGCAGTGGCTGCTGCTGCCTCAGTGCCTTCCTCATTCACCTCAACAAATGCTTTGTGAATCACTGCTGAAATGGAGAGACCATCCTGACTGCTCATGCCTGTCAGATCAGCCTTTGTTTCCTGGAAAACAGAGCTCATACCCATCTCTTGCAGTATTGCTGATAGGGAGCTCTCAACCTCCAGCTTGAACTTTGGCAAATGGACTCTGATATCCATCGATGTGGCCATTTTGTCTCTTTCAGTCCAGTCAAGCAGCTTGTCAAGAGTCAGCTCACTCTCCAGCTGTCATACACAGACATACATGCTGAAAAATGACATATACAGCAGCAAACTACTCTACAGGATCAAAACTATTCATCTTTGTCTGATCAAGGCAATTTTGCTCACTTTCAAAAGAGGATCAGAGCCATCCTGAGTTTCATTTGGAAGAAGGATCAACATACTGAGCTCCTCCTGTTTATATGGCAGTTCTAGCACCTGCAGTTCATACTCTGGGATGCACCGGAAGGGGAACTTTTTACTCTGGTACATCATTTGCACAGGCCAGCTCTTATTCTGATTAAAAACAAATGCAATTAAATTAAGATATGCATAATATATACAAAATGAAGTTATTATTTATGGTTAGTGCTTGTGTTGGTGTTGGAAGAGCTACTTACAAGTAACTCTTGCAACAGTGGGTAAGCACAATCACTTGCAAAAGGTTTTTAGTGATTTCCAGTTTGCTTATTCTGTTCCATCCCTAAAACAAAAAATGGAAAGTACCTGGTTTATTTTGAATGGCATTTCTTTAGTTTCTCTTGTTTTAAATGTGTGCATCCAGTTCCCTTTAAAGTAGATGGCATTAACCAGAACTAGTTGAGTCAATCTAGTCACCGTTCCCGGCTTGAGAAGATCTTTGATTTTATCTGGAAAAACACAAGGGTAGTTACCTCATATGTTTTTTTTTTTTTTTTTTTTTTTTATGAAAAACATGAAATGTAATTGTTCTTATTTGTAGCAGCTATTTGGAGCTGATCTTCTCACTCTCTGTTTGCTCTTCCACCCATTTGTTAATGAGCTGTCGTGACTCATCAGATGCTCCAATGAAATTTAAAGCCTGAAGTTCAGCGTGGTACAGCTTCAGAGTGGAGTCCAAATACTCCTGCAGCACAAAATAAAGACGGTTTCTCGAAACACACAGAGAATCAAAATGCCTTAATATCTAAGGCAGAATGGACTCACAGGTAAGAAGTTAAAGGTTTCCTCTCCATAGAGACGGTTGGCAAGTTTGAGGATGTAGGACGCTGATGGTCTGTTGATAGTTGAGGTGAGGGTCTCAAAATGAGAGTGAACATCAGAAACAGAACTAAAGGACAAAACCTGCAAAAAGTAGAACAGTAATTTGGTAATTAATGTAAAAAACTGAAACTGAAACTAGATTATGTAATGAAAACTGAAACTAGACTAAAATTATTAGCACCAATGGTAACATATTTATTCCTCATACCTTTGCCATTTCTTCAGATGTCTCTCCTCGGGCTCCCAAGTAAACCATGCTGAGCGCTGCGCTGACGCTCAGTGGAGAAAAGAACATGTTTTCCTCAGGGTTTCTTGCGCTCAGAGCCCGATAGAGATCCAGAGCGAAGAGACTGTTAGCACGAGAGAGATCCTCCATGGCTGATGACACTGCGAGAAATACTAAAACAACAATTGTGAGTATAATTCTCTATGTAACCATCTTTCAAAAGTATAAAATGTAGTATTCTACTTTTATTAACGATGTCCTGGTTAGATGTCTATCTCCACCCATTACCTCCAGCGAGGGGGAGCTAGAGCTCCAGCTCCTCCCATTTGGCTCATGGCAGGCCGCTTTAGCTTAAAACGTTCCCGTTTCTCGTCATAACTGACCATATGTACGGAGCGTGAGAAACTGTAATAAAAAAAATAAATAAAATAAGAATAACTGCAACATCGTAAATACTGATAGCGGCATAAACGTTCTCTTCAGTGATATCTTTATAGCATTCTTGATAATCAATAACTTTCCTTCATAGTCTGAACACATTTTTAAAATCTTGTAATATTTTAAAGCCTTTATTATTTTTCAACTCTACAGCTGTGCAGTAAAACTCACTTTAAAGATTCACTTTTCATTCATAAAGGCGAGATGATGAAAATGTCTTCACGGAAAACGACTTTTTAAGATGAAAATGATATGAAATTACCCTTATAACCAGAAGATGGCAACAGAGGTTCACTCATTAGCTGCAGCTGCCATTTCAACTCCCTAGATTTTTCAGTCCTGCTTTTCGATTCATTATAAAATTACTAGTATAACAAATTTTAGTACTTTTACCGCACTTAAGTATATTGTATAGCAAGTGCATAAAGTCAATGAAATAAATAAATATATTTAATATATATAATATAGTTTTCTTAATCTGAATTTAGTCTGAATCATTAATGCACAGCTCTGTTTTTGACATCGGCGTGTCAGATGTCTCGTTCGGTTATTACTGTCAATCATAGCAATGACTTGGGCACATTTAGCGGATTTACTGGCGTATTTTTTTACACTGGCTTTTGTCATTCTTGAAACGGTATACATGGATGTTTGGTCCTCTTAGACAAGCAAAATGTTTCTTCGAATTGTGAATGGACTATGTAGAGAAAACGAGCCAAGGACACTCTGTTACGGCACAGTACAGTTGACCGGAAATGACTGAGGTGGCTTGTCTAAAACAAGGAAGTACTCCGTGCATATGGTCAGTTGGATTTTTTACCAGTGAGAATTAAATCACAAAGCTCTACAATTCAGTTCTTACTAGTACCAATGCCAATTACAGAGCTTTCCAGTACTTACTAGCAACTTTTATGATTAAAGAGCTCTTTAGCCTATTAAATCTTTACTGTGCTGTAAATTATATTATTATACGCAACGCAACATGGGGCTGGGTTGCCAAATAACCCAAGTTGGGTTGTTTTTAACCCAGCATGTTTTAGAATGTAGTAAGAATTACAATTCGAAAGCTCTACAACTGAATTCTTAGCTCTCTAAGTAAATTTTTACTAGAAAGAATTCCAATTAGAGAGCTCTCTCATTTAATTCCTACTAGTAAAAATGCAATTACAGAGTTCTATGATTCTTTTTTTCTAGTAAAAAAAAAACAAAAAAAAAAAAAAACAACATTAAATAGTGTGACTTCAGGTTGATTGGGACACTTTTTCCAAGTCATTCCAATGACAAACAGTGTCCCAATCAACCTGAAGCCACCTATGTTTAATTGCAGAGCTCTGCAATTGAATTAGAGAGCTCTAATTGTCCACCACTAAAACTAGCCAAACTCTCCAAAACACCTCAGTGGTTGTAGAAGCATTCTACAGAAATACACAGCCTGTCTTAAAAACCACACTTGTGAAATCTATGCACCAAACAAGAAACAGATACATAAAAGACAGAACAGATAGGACCTCTACAAGAAGAAAAAAAAAACATCACACCTTGTATAGCTTCACAAACAAAAATAAATACATAACTAAAATAAAAATAACTAAAAATTGATAATAACATAAAGACATACAGAGGAAAACCTTATGCATCATGGTACTACCAAAACAATTATCATAATATTGTATTTCAAAAATCTGTTACTTTTCTTGTATTTCTTTATGAACCTAAGAGATTTAAGAAATGCGTTAATTTAAATTAAGAAATGTGAAAAAGAAGACTGTGAACTAGACAATTTTTGCTTATGAATAAAGTAATAATTCACTGACAGTTTTACCTTTATAGTAACAAATTATATCTAACTGAAAGGAACTGGAAGAATCAGTGTGCTTATATGATGATATAAACTATTCCAAATGTTTTGATTTTTTACACATTGAAAAAGTAATGTCAGCCTGACTGCTGAATTCTGATTTACTGTGTTGTCCTAGCTAGTGAATTTGCAAGAGAATTCTTGTGCTAGTCAATAAAAGCATTATCAAAAATGTGTTGCATTGTATGCCGTAATTTTCCAGCTAAATTTGAACTCTAAATTGGTGTTTTCATCTCAATTCAAATTCAAAACTTTATCTTTGTGTTGTGGTGCTCTTAAAAAAAAACACAGAAAAATAATACAAAATGTGAATTATTGACCTCTAAATATTAGTATTTATTGTTTATTTTGGTGTTAGACAGACAAACATCACATATTTAAGATGGGCCTCTGAATCGGCCGAAGAAGAGGATGCTGTTGGTGGGATTATGCCTGATGAAGAACAAGAAGGGGTGATCTGCCATGAAGTGCTCCTCTCGTAACATACAGAAAGACACAATGCCTGCCGTAGCGGCTGCCGCCTCTGTGCCTTCTTCATTTACATCCACAAAGGCCTTGTGGGCCACTGCCGAAAGGAAAAGGCCACCCTGACTGCTCATGCCTGTCAGATCAGCCTTTGGACCCTGAAACACAGAGGGCATTCCCATCCCCATCAATATTTCTGCTAAGGAGCTCTCAACCTCCAGCTTGAACTTTGGCAAGTGGACTATGATCTCTGTATGGATGTCCATATTGTTTCTGTTGGTCCATTCATGCAGCTTATCAAGGGTCAGCTCACTCTCCAGCTGTCAAACACAGATGCGCAAATATCTTTAAATCTCTGAATATATACACGATAACAATATAGTCAAGTCAAGCAGATCTGTACAAAGACGTTTTGCTGACCTTCAGAAGAGGGTCAGAGCCGTCCTGTCTTTCCTCAGGAAGAAGGATCAGCATGCTGAGCTCTTCCTTTACGTATGGCAACTCAAGCACTTGCAAGCGGTGGTCATAGACATAGTTGAAGGGGAACTTTTTCTTCTGGTACATCATTTGCACTGGCCGGCGCTCATTCTGATGGAAGACAGATGCACATACTGATGAAAAAATTAACACAAAAAGCACATACATCTGCAGTTGTACTATATTTTGCAAACAGACCTGGTTTATTTTAAATGGCATTTCTTTAGTGTCTTCAGCATTAAATTTCTGTAGCCAGTCCCCTTTGAAGTAGATGGCATTAACCAGAGCTAGTCGGGTCATTCCGGTCACCATTCCTGGTTTGATTAGATCTTTGATTTTATCTAAAAAACACAAGTTTGCATTCTATCAGCAGGTCCAAATTGATTTTTTAATCTGAAATAGAACTGTATATGGAACTGATCTTCTCACTCTCTGTCTGCTCTTCCACCCATAAATTAATGAGTTGTCGTGACTCATCAGATGCTCCAACAAAGTCCACAGCCTGAAGGTCAGCGTGGTACAGCTTTAGAGTGGAGTCCAAATACTCCTGCAAGACAAAAGACAACAATCAACAAAAAAGTCCACAAGATGGTGGAAAGAAGAATATAAATCTAAGGCCTATCTTTGAAATGTCCTGTTTTTAAAGACAGAATGAACACACAGGTAAGAAGCTGAAGGTTTTCTCTCCATAGAGGCGGTTGGCCAGTCTGAGGATGTATGAAGCTGATGGACTGTTGATTGCTGAGGTGAGGCTCTCAAATTGAGAAGAGACCCTAAGCACGAGAGAGACCCTCCATGAGTGAAGATACTGCTGCGAATAAAAACCCAAACACCAGCAGCAGTGGTCTGTTGGCATCTCCGTGTGGTCCTTTTTGGTATTGCATCTTGAATAATAGAAAATATTCTGAAGTTAAACAAATGTAACTTTTTTCCCCTCACAGTTTTAGCTGTTGCACTCTATAGATAAATTGTGAATTATTACAATTAAAAATGTTTTAATGTATCTTGAAAAAGCTTGCAGAAAATACGGTTTTGTGGGAATCATCATCAATCTTGAACTTGGTAAAACAATTATCTTTATTTAATGTGTTTAAAATCTTAATACTTTTTTTGCTAAAACTGTTTGATGTTGCGCCCTACCTAGAAAATTTCCCACCAGCCACCATTAGGCGGCATTGTAAATGTAGCATTTTATGTTTCTTGATGTCTATTCTGTTGCCCTTTTCTTTACTCCTGTGCTTAAGGCCCTTCACTGGCTTCCTATTGGTTTTAGAGTGCATTTTAAAATTTTGGTTATTACTTATAGAGCTCTGCATGGTCAAGCACCCGCTTACATCCAGGATCTACTAAATGCACACTCCCCTGGCCGGGGGACCCTGGTCAACCAAAACCTCTTAACTATTCCTAGAACACGTCTCAAAACAAGAGGCAACCGTGGTTTCGGTGTTGTGGCTCCAAGGCTCTGGAATTCGCTTCCTTTAACATTGAGAACTATGGGTTCTGTAGACAGAAGACATATCTTTTTGGACAAGCTTTTAATTAACAATATGGTTTAGCTGTTGTTGAATTCCTGTGATATTTGTATAGTTTGTTTCATTTTGTTTTGGTTATACTTTATTGTAAAGCACTTTGTGACTCCTTTTCTGTGAAAGGTGCTATATAAATAAATTTTACTTACTTATTTACTTACTTTGGTTCAATAGCTCAGGCCGTTTCACTGCTGTGCCCATCTGCAAACATTTAAAAAGTATTGCAATGTGTTCAAAATGTTCACTAGGTTTTCTAAAAGATGTTGTTATCAAGAAAACTTAACAAGAATAGCCCTATGAGACAAAAACAAATGCATATTGTGTAATTGATTTATTTGATAAAACATTCTGAGAAAAACACATTTTTTAATTTGGGTTTAACAAAGAAAAAACACCACATTTCTAGGATGGACCTCTGAATCTGCCTACAAAGAGGATGCTGTTAGTGGGGTTGTGCCTGATGAAGAACATGAAGGGGTGATCTGCTATGAAAGTATGAAATTCTCGTCGAAGGGCACGGGCACAGGCAAGCAAACAGAATCCAGTGGCTGCTGCTGCCTCAGTGCCTTCCTCATTCACCTCAACAAATGCTTTGTGGATCACTGCTGAAATGGAGAGACCATCCTGACTGCTCATGCCTGTCAGATCAGCCTTTGTTTCCTGGAACACAGAGCTCATACCCATCTCTTGCAGTATTGCTGATAGGGAGCTCTCAACCTCCAGCTTGAACTTTGGCAAATGGACTCTGATATCCATCGATGTGGCCATTTTGTCTCTTTCAGTCCAGTCAAGCAGCTTGTCAAGAGTCAGCTCACTCTCCAGCTGTCATACACAGACATACATGCTGAAAAATGACATATACAGCAGCAAACTACTCCACAGGATCAAAACTATTCATCTTTGTCTGATCAAGGCAATTTTGCTCACTTTCAAAAGAGGATCAGAGCCATCCTGAGTTTCATTTGGAAGAAGGATCAACATACTGAGCTCCTCCTGTTTATATGGCAGTTCTAGCACCTGCAGTTCATACTCTGGGATGCACCGGAAGGGGAACTTTTTACTCTGGTACATCATTTGCACAGGCCAGCTCTTATTCTGATTAAAAACAAATGCAATTAAATTAAGATATGCATAATATATACAAAATGAAGTTATTATTTATGGTTAGTGCTTGTGTTGGTGTTGGAAGAGCTACTTACAAGTAACTCTTGCAACAGTGGGTAAGCACAATCACTTGCAAAAGGTTTTTAGTGATTTCCAGTTTGCTTATTCTGTTCCATCCCTAAAATAAAAATGGAAAGTACCTGGTTTATTTTGAATGGCATTTCTTTAGTTTCTCTTGCTTTAAATGTGTGCATCCAGTTCCCTTTAAAGTAGATGGCATTAACCAGAACTAGTCGAGTCAATCTAGTCACCGTTCCCGGCTTGAGAAGATCTTTGATTTTATCTGGAAAAACACAAGGGTAGTTACCTCATTTGTTTTTTTTTTTTTTGTTTTTTTTTTTTTTTTGAAAAACATGAAATGTAATTGTTCTTATTTGTAGCAGCTATTTGGAGCTGATCTTCTCACTCTCTGTTTGCTCTTCCACCCATTTGTTAATGAGCTGTCGTGACTCATCAGATGCTCCAATGAAATTTAAAGCCTGAAGTTCAGCGTGGTACAGCTTCAGAGTGGAGTCCAAATACTCCTGCAGCACAAAATAAAGACGGTTTCTCAAAAAAACCACAGAGAATCAAAATGTCTCAATATTGAAGGCAGAATGGACTCACAGGTAAGAAGTTAAAGGTTTCCTCTCCATAGAGACGGTTGGCAAGTTTGAGGATGTAGGACGCTGATGGTCTGTTGATAGTTGAGGTGAGGGTCTCAAAATGAGAGTGAACATCAGAAACAGAACTAAAGGACAAAACCTGCAAAAAGAAGAACAGTAATTTGGTAATTAATGTAAAAAACTGAAACTGAAACTAGACTATATGTAATGAAAACTGAAACTAGACTAAAATTATTAGCACCAATGGTAACGTATTTATTCCTCATACCTTTGCCATTTCTTCAGATGTCTCTCCTCGGGCTCCCAAGTAAACCATGCTGAGCGCTGCGCTGACGCTCAGTGGAGAAAAGAACATGTTTTCCTCAGGGTTTCTTGCGCTCAGAGCCCGATAGAGATCCAGAGCGAAGAGACTGTTAGCACGAGAGAGATCCTCCATGACTGATGACACTGCGAGAAATACTAAAACAGCAATTGTGAGTATAATTCTCTATGTAACCATCTTTCAAAAGTATAAAATGTAGTATTCTACTTTTATTAACGATGTCCTTCGGCGTAATTCAATTGTTCTCTTCGTTGGTTCGACAGCTTTACTGGATTCGTTTGTAAAGTGTTGTAGTAGGCTGCGTGTTGAAAGTATTTCTGGATGTTCTAAATCTTGACCGAATGGCCTCCAGCTCCCCCTCTGTGTGAACTAATGGGTGGAGTTATGTTTAGGATAGGGTAAGGCAGTGGTTCCCAAACTGGGGGGCCCGGAGTTATGATAAGGGGGGCGCGGCAATGCTAGTGTACAGTCCGCTCAAATAACGCGCCGACAGAAAATGTCAATGTGTATTTGTTCCTGTTTGCAATAGTGTCGCATACTGTGCTTAAACATGCTAGTACTGGTGTACTGGACAACGCTGGTAAAATGACGCTACCCTCTCGTGACGTATGCTCTGATCACATCCTCTGATAATAATAGGTTTTTAGGACTATACATTATTTTGATAATTAGTCCAAAAATGTTCTAATATCTAATTCCGTTTCATAGAACTGAAAAAAATAATATATTGAGATTTAATATTCGTATATTTTCTGTCCAGTTTTATTGTTACTTTCAATAAACGTGGTTATTTTATTGGCTTGTGATTATTTTGTATTCAGTATCATTAAAATTACTGAGTTAAACTAAAAAGTCTTATAAAATGACTATATTATTTAATAAAATAATAAATAATTATTACAAAGCAGTTTCAGTTTCAGCCAAGAATTTTCATTTCGGTACATCCCTAGATTTTTATGTAAAAAGAAACGTTTATAGGGTGATACAAGACCCCACTGTGAAATTATCTTGCTTATTATATGGCTACTTGCCACATGTAAATAATTTAACACAAAATATGAATTTCATCATATTTTATTACCTGAATTCTTTTTATCCTGCAAAAGGGGGGCCCTGCAGAAAAAGTTTGGGAACCACTGGGGTAAGAGGTAGGGTTAGGGTGTGGTTAGGTGCCTATCTCCACCCATTACCTCCAGCAAGGGGGAGCTAGAGCTCCAGCTCCTCCCATTTGGCTCATGGCAGGCCTCTTTAGGTTAAAACGTTCCCGTTTCTCGTCATAACTGACCATATGCACGGAGCGTGAGAAACTGTAATAAAAAAAAAAAATTAATAATAACTGCAACATCGTAAATAATGATAGCGCCATAAACGTTCAGTTTCATGTTATTTAACAACATATAAAGAGCCTGGTAATCCCAGGAGAGTACCTAGACACATAATTGTACATTCAAACACTATCATAACTGTTTAGGCTAACCTTAGGTAACTAAGGATGCCTCTCTTCAATGACATCTTAATAGCATTCTTGATAATCAATAACTTTCCTTCATAGTCTGAACACATTTTTAAAATCTTATAAAATTTTAAAGCCTTTATTATTTTCAACTCTACAGCTGTGCAGTAAAACTCACTTTAAAGATTCACTTTTCATTCATAAAGGCGAGATGATGAAAATGTCTTCACGGAAAACGACTTTTTAAGATGAAAATGATATGAAATTACCCTTATAACCAGAAGATGGCAACAGAGGTTCACTCATTAGCTGCAGCTGCCATTTCAACTCCCTAGATTTTTCAGTCCTGCTTTTGGATTCATTATAAAATTACTAGTATAACAAATTTTAGTACTTTTACCGCACTTAAGTATATTGTATAGCAAGCGCAGAAAGTCAATGAAATAAATAAATATATTTAATATATATAATATAGTTTTCTTACTCTGAATTTAGTCTGAATCATTAATGCACAGCTCTGTTTTTGACTTTGGCGTGTCAGATGTCTCGTTCGGTTATTACTGTCAATCATAGCAATGACTTGGGCACATTTAGCGGATTTACTGGCGTATTTTTTCACACTGGCGTTTGTCATTCTTGAAACGGTATACATGGATGTTTGGTCCTCTTAGACAAACAAAACGTTTCTTCGAATTGTGAAGACTATGTAGAAAAAACGAGCAAAGGACACTCTGTTACGGCACAGTACAGTTGACCGGAAATAACTGAGGTGGCTTGTCTAAAACAAGGAAGTACTTCGTGCATATGGTCAATTGGATTTTTACCAGTAAGAATTAAATCACAAAGCTCTACAATTCAGTTCTTACCAGTACCAATGCCAATTACAGAGCTTTCCAGTACTTACTAGTAACTTTTATGATTAAAGAGCTCTTTAGCCAATTAAATCTTTACTGTGCTGTAAATTATATTATTTTACGCAACGCAACATACAAAAATGAGATGTCAGTCAGCTGCGTCACCTTTTGCCTTGTATAACATGAATTGATTTTATTTGTTATAGTACTGAATTTAATTTAATTTGATGTTAAAATATGTTCTCTAATCTCAGTACTGTTTGTTTATGGGCAGGTTATGGAATCAGTCACGGCATCTTGGTGAAAGGCGAGGCGGTGGTCTGAGGTTCATAGTTAACAAGGCAAACAGCAGCTCATCACAGGCTTAGATTTTGCCAACACACCGGCACAAGAATTAACACTATATTTCGGGGAAAAAGTGATTACAGAGAACGGCTGAATACAATTAATTAAAAAGGTACTTTTAAATGTTACATATTTTATTTAAAAAATGCTTTTAAAATGAGTTGAAATGTATATATTTTAAACAATGCTGTATTCACCCAAATAAGTTCAGTTTGTCATATTTTTTGTCCATGGGTGTTCTTGCTTAATAACAAATGTTGAGCTTTTGATTATTGCTGTTGCCTCTATAATTCTGTGTGCGATTTTTAATTTCAAGCCTATTTTAAGCCAGCAATATAATAATTTTTAAACAATAGTCGCCTTAAAACAAACAAGTATGTTGACTAAAAACATTTAACCCAACCAGCTGGGTCAAAATAACATGTGTTCTGTCCAATATTTACCCAAGGCTGGGTTGCCAAATAACCCAAGTTGGGTTGTTTTTAACCCAGCATGTTTTAGAGTGTAGTAAGAATTACAATTCGAAAGTTCTACAACTGAATTCTTAGCTCTCTAAGTAAATTTTTACTAGAAAGAATTCCAATTAGAGAGCTCCCTCATTTAATTCCTACTAGTAAAAAGGCAATTACAGAGTTCTATGATTCTTTTCTAGTAAAAAAACAACAGCAACAACATTAAATAGTGTGACTTCAGGTTGATTGGGGCACTTTTTCCAAGTCATTTCAATGACAAACAGTGTCCCAATCAACCTGAAGCCACCTATGTTTAATTGCAGAGCTCTGCAATTGAATTGGAGAGCTCTAATTGTCCACCACTAAAACTAGCCAAACTCTCCAAAACACCTCAGTGGTTGTAGAAGCATTCTACAGAGATACACAGCCTGTCTTAAAAACCACACTTGTGAAATCTATGCACCAAACAAGAAACAGATACATAAAAGACAGAACAGATAGGACCTCTACAAGAAGAAAAAAAACCCCCATCTTGTTAGCTTCCCAAACAAAAATAAATACATAACTAAAATACAAATAACTAAAAATTAATAACATAAAGACATACAGAGGAAAACCTTATGCATCATGGTACTACCAAAACAATTATCATACTCACTAAAAATGTTGGGTTAAAAATAACCCAACTAGTAACCCAACTATGGGTTGGTATAGCACCTTCCCATCTATGGGTTATTTTAACCCAATGAATTGGGTTAAAATCCAGTTGGGTTAAAAGTAACCCAACAGTTGAGTTAATTATTTAGATTCATTTATATCAGTTTTTATTTATTTATTTATTTATTAATAAAAATACACTATAACACTACTTTGTTTTCAAATAAATATTTTGTTTATTTAAATATGCAAATAATTTTTTTACAAATATATTTTTAAATGTAAAACAGTCATACTGCAAATGTTTACAAAATAAGTGTACAAGAATGTGAAAATATAATACATTCAAAACACACAAATATGCACATACAACTGACATATTTTCAAGATGTACACTGAATTCAAAACCAACAAATGTGACTCTGGTCCACAAAATCGTCATAAGGGTCAAGTTTTTTGTATTTAAATGTAAACATCATCTGAAAGCTCAATAAATAAGCTTTCTATTAATAATTATGTGGTTTGATAGGATAGAACAACTATTTGAAAATCTGGAATCTGAGGGTGCAAAAAAATCTAAATATTGAGAAAATTGCAAAGTTATTAGCAATACATAGCAATACATTAGCAATACATTCAGTTTCGATATACTTATGGTAGGAGATATCTTCATGGAACATGATCTTTACTTAATGTTCTAATGATTTTTGGCATGAAAGAAAATTTGATAATTTTGACCCATGCAATGCAATTTTGGCTATTTCTGCAAATGTACCCATAATACTTATGACTGGTTTTGTCGTCCAGGGTCATAAATGTGTATCAATTCATATTTATTTATATCAACACATATACAAATGTGCACAAATAAAACAAACATAACATACAAACCTTTATCAATAAAACAAAAATAAAAAATCATAAACACAAGTAATAATAATCATAATAATAATAATAACAATAATAAAAATAAAACAAAGTAAATCTGCTGGCTGCTGGACTTGCTGATAATCAGCAACATAAAAAGTTTTTACTGATCAATACAAATACAAAGTTTCTAAGGAAGAGGTAATGTGTTGAAAGAAGTCCTGGAACATTAAAGACTGTGCTGCAAATGGGTGCAGGGGGCTTTGGGTAGTTGATGTCATACATGTAGAAATGTTTGAAACACAGATCCACTGCTTGTAGTAAGGTCTTCTGTTCCACTGCTTCACCGTTGAAAATGCTCAAAACTTGGGAGGAGTTCTTGGAGTTAGTGCAGCAATGCTGGTGTCATCCGGTCGCATAAAACTTCCTTCATTGACTCCTTCCTCTGTGATAAGATGAAGCAGAAGAAGAAACATTTTACAGATAAACTAGAAACATTTTTTCATAATTGTTGAAAAACCTACACTACTAATCAGAAGTTTTTGAACAGTAAGATTTTTAAAGTTTTTTAAAGAATTCTTTTCTACTCACTAAGCCTGCATTTATTTGATCCAAAATACAGTAAAAGCAGTAATATTGTGAAATATTTTTACTATTTTAAATAAATGCTTTCTATTTTAAAAGCTTTGAAAAGACTGGACAATTACATTTTAAAATATATTCAAATAGAAAGCAGTTATTTTAAATGCTGTATTGGATCCTGAAATGCTGGATCAAATAAATGTAGGCTTAGAGAGAAGGGAATTCTTTAAAAACATTAAAAATCTTGCTGTCCAAAAACTTTTGACTGGTAATGTATATGGATCACTAATATAAATGGTTTACTTACCTTGAAATATTTCAGTTAATTGGCATGTGGATGTTTAATGTATGAGATTCCACTGTTGTAGTTGTCCCTTCACCCAATGTCTAAAAATAAGTAAAAAACACATTTAGTACACATTTAAAAAACATGCATCTGTCATAGCTTTATAAGAGAAATGGCTGTAAGTAGAGGCGATTCTAATATATGCATAACAATATTCAATGTAAATAAACCATAAATACACATTTAGTGTTGTTACAATTAGTGCTCGCTTTCCAAACAACTTACGCTTGCCCGGTTTTGACCAGCAGGCGTCGCCGTTGTGTCACGAACGATTAGAAGCAGTGAATAATTTTGCGAAGCGATTCGTTTAATTGATTCGAAACTTTGAAAAGGTTCGTTTCTCCCATCACGTCTTTCTTTTGGGAAAATCTGATTATTTTTAGACTTTTCTAACAGAGAATTAACTGAATTTGAGCGCATCTCTCTGAGCTGCCGCTGAGCCTAACGTTACATGCTGGACCGAAAAGTTGAAAGGTCCGTGTGGCGCGGTTCAAATGAACACCAATGTGTCATTTAGCATTAGCCATTTCCCATATAAAGTTAAATGTGATAACCATTATTGCGACCAAACAAGTAGTAAGAAACCGTATGTCTAGATCCCTTCATCAGCTGTAAAATAATATTAAACCTGTAGTAATAGTAGTAGACGGTGATTTCAGTAACATAAGTGGTCTTATATACATTTCACCATACATTATTAACTTTAGGTTACTGTAATACATCTCTAAATAGTTTTACAACTTTCTGCTAATTTTTATTTACTTTATTACTGCTAGCGGCCTAACTCGAACAGCTAAGTTAATGTTAAAGTTATTCGTTTACAATCGAGCTCATTCTCCGCAGTTACGTTAAAATACACTGACTAAAGGAAACTACAACTTTGTTAAAAAACAAACATACAACAACAAAAGTTAAATTTTGAAGTGCATTTCACGTTCTTCTTATAAGTATAATGTTATAAGAGTTATTAAAACCCTGTTACTCACCTCACACTGATGCAGCAGCAGCTTCTTCTGTCGTCAGTCACTGTCGACCGTTAAAATTTGAACTGTCGCCGCGGGAACCAATTAAACCCAACGCTGGGTTATTATTAAAAACAACCCAACGATGTTTAAACAATAACCCAACGTTTTAGAAAATAACCCAACACAGTGACCCAATATGTGTAACCCATCTATTGGGTTAAAAAAATAACCCATCTATTTTTACTGTGTAATATTGTATTTCAAAAATCTGTTACTTTTCTTGTTTTTCTTTATGAACCTAAGAGATTTAAGAAATGTGTTAATTTAAATTAAGAAATGTGAAAAAGAAGACTGTGAACTAGACAATTTTTGCTTATGAATAAAGTAATAATTCACTGACAGTTTTACCTTTATAGTTACAAATTATATCTAACTGAAAGGAACTGGAAGAATCAATGTGCTTATATGATGATATAAACTATTCCAAATGTTTTGATTTTTTACACACTGAAAAAGTAATGTCAGCCTGACTGCTGAATTCTGATTTACTGTGTTGTCCTAGCTAGTGAATTTGCAAGAGCATTCTTGTGCTAGTCAATAAAAGCATTATCAAAAATGTGTTGCATTGTATGCTGTAATTTTCCAGCTAAATTTGAACTCTAAATTAGTGTTTTCATCTCAATTCAAATTCAAAACTTTATCTTTGTGTTGTGGTGCTCTTAAAAAAACACAGAAAAATAATACAAAATGTGAATTATTGACCTCTAAATATTAGTATTTATTGTTTATTTTGGTGTTAGACAGACAAACATCACATATTTAAGATGGGCCTCTGAATCGGCCGAAGAAGAGGATGCTGTTGGTGGGATTATGCCTGATGAAGAACAAGAAGGGGTGATCTGCCATGAAGTGCTCCTCTCGTAACATACAGAAAGACACAATGCCTGCCGTAGCGGCTGCCGCCTCTGTGCCTTCTTCATTTACATCCACAAAGGCCTTGTGGGCCACTGCCGAAAGGAAAAGGCCACCCTGACTGCTCATGCCTGTCAGATCAGCCTTTGGACCCTGAAACACAGAGGGCATTCCCATCCCCATCAATATTTCTGCTAAGGAGCTCTCAACCTCTAGCTTGAACTTTGGCAAGTGGACTATGATCTCTGTATGGATGTCCATATTGTTTCTGTTGGTCCATTCATGCAGCTTATCAAGGGTCAGCTCACTCTCCAGCTGTCAAACACAGATGCGCAAATATCTTTAAATCTCTGAATATATACACGATAACAATATAGTCAAGTCAAGCAGAGACGTTTTGCTGACCTTCAGAAGAGGGTCAGAGCCGTCCTGTCTTTCCTCAGGAAGAAGGATCAGCATGCTGAGCTCTTCCTTTACGTATGGCAACTCAAGCACTTGCAAGCGGTGGTCATAGACATAGTTGAAGGGGAACTTTTTCTTCCCGTACATCATTTGCACTGACCGGCGCTCATTCTGATGGAAGACAGATGCACATACTGATGAAAAAATTAACACAAAAAGCACATACATCTGCAGTTGTACTATATTTTGCAAACAGACCTGGTTTATTTTAAATGGCATTTCTTTAGTGTCTTCAGCATTAAATTTCTGTAGCCAGTCCCCTTTGAAGTAGATGGCATTAACCAGAGCTAGTCGGGTCATTCCGGTCACCATTCCTGGTTTGATTAGATCTTTGATTTTATCTAAAAAACACAAGTTTGCATTCTGTCAGCAGGTCCAAATTGATTTTTTAATCTGAAATAGAACTGTATATGGAACTGATCTTCTCACTCTCTGTCTGTTCTTCCACCCATAAATTAATGAGTTGTCGTGACTCATCAGATGCTCCAATGAAGTCTACAGCCTGAAGGTCAGCGTGGTACAGCTTTAGAGTGGAGTCCAAATACTCCTGTAAGACAAAAGACAACAATCAACAAAAAAGTCCACAAGATGGTGGAAAAAAGAATATAAATCTAAGGCCTATCTTTGAAATGTCCTATTTTTAAAGACAGAATGAACACACAGGTAAGAAGCTGAAGGTTTTCTCTCCATAGAGGCGGTTGGCCAGTCTGAGGATGTATGAAGCTGATGGACTGTTGATTGCTGAGGTGAGGCTCTCAAATTGAGAGTGAACATCAGAGACAGAACTGAAGGACAAAACCTGCAAAGAGAAGTTCACAAAACTGTATTTCTTTACACAGTAAAGAGTTCGCTAACAGTTTTACAATATTGTAATTTTTTTTATTATGGCTATATTTCTCTTTTATTCAAAAGGAAAGAAATGCCCAGAATAAGCTAAGGTTGCACACTGAAAGAGCCTGATCTGAGCAAATTTATTACGAGACGTAAACTAAATCAAGGTTTTTATCTAATTGTTTTTTTTTAATCTGAAGTCTGTTGTCAAGCCAAGCCATTTCCATTCATTATCTAGATGAGTTTGAACCTAAAAACAAATGACGGCAGCAACATCAAGACAGACACAAATCTGGCTAAAATCTGGAATATCTTCTAGGTCCATTTCAGTTGTGTTTTCTTTCAGATCTGGATGCAATATTCTGTCTGTAGCTCCTTCTAAAAGTGTGCGAGAGAGAGAGGTATGTGCAGCTGTGGTCATGTGTTTACATTTGTTTACACTACTCCAGCTCTCCCTCTCTTCAGTGAGTCAGTAGCTCACTGGTTGTATCACAGTTTGCATGTGCTTTTTGACTAATGAAATGTTCTGCTATGTCTAGCTCATCAATACATGTCAAATGCTTTGCATTTGGTTTGAGTCTAAGCATGTAAATATAATTTCTTACAGACTGATGATGTATGCTAGAAGTCTAGCATATTGCACTGCTGTGCTGTTGCAACTTCAAACATTTTCATTACTTCTATATGCAGTTAATATGTAACAGCAGTGGCTATACCTACCCAGTACTGTAACCAATAGCTTTGCAGTCAGAGTCAAGCCATAAATAACTGCATAATTAATTTTTAGTTACATCTATATATTCTCAATCCTAAAATGTATTAGGCCTAATTTAAAATGTATTTTTTTTTTTTAATAAAAGCATTCTCGTTTAAATTCTCAAAGAATTATAAGATCCTGTGAGAATTAAAGTTTTGTTTTGTTTGTCACCAGATCTACCTTATTCTGGGTAACAAACTCATAACTGTGTCCTATATTGTCTGAATTTGATAAACGCATCTAACCTACTAATTTAAGCTCACACAGTCACACTATAAGCAAATATTTACCCTTTTGACATCTGGGCCTTACCACATTTTTTTTTTTTTTCTGACAAACAGTGTTATGTTTTCTTCTCCTTGTTTTGGGTTGTGGTTTTGTTATCGACCAGAATATCCCAATCACGGATTGTACTGTATGTGTGCAGAATTGTAGACTCACAACTGACAAGAAAAAAACTCCCTCACATCCTTATACTTACCTTTGCCATTTCTGTCGCAGTATCTCCTCGGGCACCCAGGTATACCATACTAAGGGCTGCGCTGATGCTCAGTGGGGAAAAGAACATGTTTCCCTCAGCGTTTTTCGCGCTTAGAGCCCGATAGAGATCCAGAGCGAAGAGACTGTTAGCACGAGAGAGACCCTCCATGACTGATGACACTACGAAAAAAAGAGTCCCATAATTTATGCACCCATCGTTAAAAATCATATAGCGCAATATTTCGACAAAAAACACCAAAGTGTACTGAGCAGATAGTATAAAATCTGATATGGTTAATGTCCCGCGTTAGTAAACAAAAATCACTTTAGACTGCTGTCCATTCTGATGTTATAATGTCATTTTGTTTTAACATATTTAATAATACGCCTTACAGCGTAAATATCTTTCTTGCGCGCAGAGGTTTGATTACACGTCAGAGAACAGCTGTCAAATGCGGAAGTCGGAAATACATACATTCGCGTTTATTCCAATGGGAAACGACACTCCAGTTCCGAGCATGTGTTTTTGAGTATTGTATGTGTGCTAATTAAGTATTACCTACCTTTTAAAAAAGGTGCTTGTCCCAAACGTATGACTGTGTGAAAGAAAAATCTGCCCTAGAGTCATGCGATATAAATGGACCAGCAACGCCCATAAAGCGTAGAACAGGCTAGACAAGCAAACTGCAGAAGTTAGACATTTCACAGGTGAGTCAGTCTCACACTCCCCCACCCTTTTATTACCTTTTTCATTTGCTCCCCTTATTTTACTGAATAATGTGCAACTTTTTAAGCAGCCAAGTTAAAAAATGAATGAAATATTTGTTGGAATGTTTGAGTGTGTTTTTAATGGAGAGACAGAGAGAGAGAGTGGACAATAGGAAATACACTTGTTTTGTCAGCAACACACGGCAAATGCATTCAATGAATGTGACAGCTCTGGACTAATCAGTTGGACTTTGTGCATAAAGGGTGAGTCACACTGTTGGATCAGAGGTTCTGCGCAATAAAACGTTGTCAAAGGCCTTTCACAATAGGGGCTTTGTTTGTGGGGGAAGTGTTTTTCTGAAATGCTTCTTCAGTTCAGTGTTTAAATGTGTCAAAATGGTTTTTTTTTCTTGATTGATATATTGTGCATATACAGTATTGATTTCTTCAGTTTACCTGAGGCTGTTACCTTAAGAGATAACACCAATCAACTGGCATGATAAGGAAGTTTGAATGAAAAAACTGGCTACATCGCTATCAATGTCAGTATCATATAATTGCACAGTAAGTAGTACAGATTACAGATTGAGAAAATTGGGCACTGTTCAACTTAAAGTTGGCCCTACACACACATGCAAAACATTTCTTATTATTATCAATGTTGAAAACAGTTATGCTGCTTAATATTTTCTATAATATTTTCTTCTGAAACTTTGTAAAATAGAAAGGTAAAAAAAAAACCTGACAATTCTGCTAAATAAAGTCAGTTCTGAGAAATAAAGTCTATGAAAAAAACTCACATTTGCACAAAAAAAGATCTTAATTCTGAGATATTGTAACGGGACTCTTAGGAAGGGTGAATAGATCCAAGTGCAAGCTTTATTATACAGATCATAGTCAGACAGGCAAGGTCGATCTCCAACAAACAATGATATACAGGGAAAGACAAAAGCGTAAATACAAAAGCAGGCAAAAGGGTCAAAATACCAGTGGGCAGTCCAAAGTAACAAATGAAACAAAACAATGAAAATAACAAAGAAACAAGACTATGACTATGGCAATGGCATAAAACAATGAAACAAGGCAAAGAAAACAGGAAAAATGCTTGGTAGAGTCCGCACAGGGAAAACAATACTTCGCAATGCCTGTTTGGTATAGGCCTCCTTAAATGGCCACCAACAGAAAGTAACCAGAGAAGCAGCAGAGGGAGCGGTAACAGACAGTCCATGGGTGAGGACTCCCTCTGCTGGCGTGGCATTATAGAATCCCCCCCTCTAGGAGCGACTCCTGGCGCTCAAAACAACAACATTCCAGGAGGATGGGGGAACAGAGGCAAAACAGGGGGTGGGATGGAGGACCAGGTCCATGCAGAGGAGGTGGGCCTGGATCATGGAGCAGTGACAGACAGTGAAGCACTGGAGGACCTGGGCCATGGAGCAGTGGCAAACAATGGAACCTTGGAGGACCTGGGCCGTGGAGCTGTGGCAGACACTGGAACTCTGGAGGACCTGGGCCGTGGAGCTGTAGCAAACAGTGGAACCTTGGAGGACCTGGGCCGTGGAGCTGTGGTAGACAGTGGAACACTAGAGGACCTGGGCCGTGGAGCTGTGGCAGACACTGGAACTCTGGAGGACCTGGGCCGTGGAGCTGTAGCAAACAGTGGAACCTTGGAGGACCTGGGCCGTGGAGCTGTGGTAGACAGTGGAACACTAGAGGACCTGGGCTGTGGAGCAGTGGCAGACACTGGAACTCTGGAGGACCTGGGCCGTGGAGCTGTAGCAAACAGTGGAACCTTGGAGGACCTGGGCCGTGGAGCTGTGGTAGACAGTGGAACCTTGGAGGACTTGGGCCGTGGAGCACTGGAGCAGAAGTCCACCATGTTTGATTCTGAGGAGCCTGGAACCATGGCGGAGCAGGGAGCCATGGCGGGGCAGGCAGAGCAGAAATCCATGGCGGGGCAAGCAGAGCATGAAGCTATGGCAGGGCAGGCATAGCAGACAGAACAGGGAGCCATGGCGGGGCAGACAGGGGCCGTGGAGCAGACAGAGCAGACAGGAGCAAAAATACCCACAATAGAATAAATGACATACATAGCAGAGCAGAGGACCGACGTGGCAGTGAGTTCATGGATGGCTGCCGCCTCCTTAGGAGGTTCTACAGTGTATGCTGACCCCTCAGGAGGCATTGGCGCAAACTCGTGGACAGACGAGGCCTCAGGAGCGCAGTGTGTAGCCCACACGCTCAAAATGGCAACAGCCATTACAGGCAGCACAGTAGATAGTGGGATGTCTGCCGGTCTTGAGGGTGTGGACGCTGTGGACATGTGGCTTGGGAGCGTGGGGTCTGAGTGGCTTGGGAGCGTGGGCTCTGAGACGAGACCTGGCAAGGCTTTGGAAAGGAGGCTAAGACCTGATGAGGCTCTGGGATGTCAGCTTAGACGTGACGAGGCTCTAGGAGGTCAGCTGAGACGTAACGAGGCTCTAGGAGGTCAGCTGAGACGTGGCAAGGCTCTAGGCGGTTAGCTGAGACGTGATGAGGCTTTAGAGGATCAGTTGAGACATGACGTGGCTTTGGAAGGTCAATCGGGACCTGGTGAGGTTCTGGCATGATGGCTGTGGCTTGGCGAGGCTCTAAACTAGCGGCCATGTCGTGAAGAGGCTCTGTTAGGAGCGCAGCTGTGTCTTGACTTGATTCAGGAAGGTCTGTCGTGACTTGACTTGACTCAGGGAGGTTGGCCGTGACTTGGCTCGGAACAACAGCAGTAACTTGACTTGGCTCATGAAGATCTGCTGTAACTTGGCTTGGCTCATGAAGATCAGCTGTGGCTTGGCTTAACATAGACAACCCAGCTGTAACTTGACTTGATTCAGGAACGACAGCTGTAATGTGGCTTGACTCATGGAGAACAGCTGTGACTTGGCTTGACTCATGGAGAACAGCTGTAAGCTGACTTGACACCGGAGAATCAGCCATCACTTGACTTGCTTTGGGTATGGCAGATATGATGGGATGAGATTCGGATGAGATGATTTCAGACTGATGAGGCTAAGGCGTGGCAGCCATCTTGGCCGGGGACTCAGATGGGGCGGCCATCTTGTGAACAGGCTTGGGGATGGCGACCATCTTGTGAACAGGCTTGGGGATGGCAGCCATCTTGTGGACTAGCTCTGGGATGGTGGCCATCTTGTGGACTGGCTCTGGGATGGCAGCTATGACAGGTGCAAACTTTGGAAGGGTGGCCATGACAGGTGCAGACTCTGAAAGGGCGGCAGACGTGGCATGAGCGGGCCTTGGGGCGGCAGATGTGGCATGAGCGGGCTTTGGCTTGGCAGACGTGACATGAGCAGGCTGTGGCTTGGCAGGCTTGGCGTGAGAGTGCTCTGATGCAATTTGAATAATCCCAGACATGACTTGAGCAGGCTTTGGCTTGGCAGGCTTGGTGTGAGAGGGCTCTGGTGTAGGAGACATGACATGAGCAGGTTGTGGTATGGGGGTTACTGCAGGATTGCGGGGTCCCTCATCCACAATCCCAACAGTAAAAGGTGAGCCACTTATGTTTTTTGAGGAAAACATTTCAGGAATTCTCTCCATATAGTGGACTTCTATGGTGCCCCTGAGTTTGAACTTCCAAAACACAGTTTAAATGCAGCTTCAAAGGGCTCTAAATCCCAACCGAGGAAGAAGGTTCTTATCTAGCAAAATGATCGGTTATTTTCTAAATGAAATGACAATTTACAACTTCAAATGCTGCTAATTGTCTAGGTCTGCTTGAACTGTTTTTTCCGGTTCAAGACAGTTAGGGTATGTCGAAAAAAACTCCCATCTCATTTTCTCCCCCAACTTCAAAATCGTCCAACATCACTGTTTTACCTTTTTTTGTAAAGGGCGTTTGACTTTCTTTGCATGTTGACTGAGAAAATGAGATGGGAGTTTTTTGACATACCCTAACTGTCTTCAACCAGAAAAAACAGAGTTCACACAAACCCTGAAAAGACGAGCATATGAGGATAAGAAGTATATAAATTAAAAAAGTTTTTTTTTTTTAATTTTTCCAAAAAAATTTTTTCTTATTACTAGGCTGGGATTGTTTAGAGCCCTTTGAAGCTGCGTTTTAAAAAGGGGCACAATAAAGGTCCATTATATGGAGAGGAATCCTGAAATGTTTTCCTCAAAAAACATAATTTCTTCTAATCTTGGATGACAAAGGGTTGAGTAGTGCATTATCTGTAAATTTTTGTTCTGGAAGTGAACTACTCATTTAAGGACTCAACAGCAACACGTAAGTGACACAATTACAAGAGATAGTGTAGGAAAATAAATTGCAGGGGTTTGTCCAACCTGAAATGAAACATGTCAGCTCTCATTCTCCGTTTCCTCTTATTTTAACAAGCAAGCATGTTTTCAGTTACGGCAGCAGCATTTAGCGTGAATATGGAGCACCACGTCAATGCACCATTTTAGGGAATCTGAAAATAGACACAACAGGATTATACAGTAATCTTTTTTTAGATACACAGTTTAGGAGCACATTTTTAAGAGCCCCTGCATAATGACATTTGTGAGCCACTAGATGGCAGAATTACTCATGTTTTGCAGCATGCAGGTGCATGTACTGAAAAGGCATTTAAAAAATGCTGCTCAAAACATTTTCTCCTTTCATTTTGAATTTAACTCTCATAGGAACTGGTTTGTACTACAGTTATTGCATAAGCAAATATTTAATAAAACAGTATGTCCATAACATTTTAAATGGCAGTTCTTGGTTGTATATGCAGGATACTGTGTAGATATATTATGTACACACAGACAGACAATCACTCACAAACATACACACACACATTCAAATACACAGCATTGCTGCTCTTGAATTACACACATACAGCAGCAGAGATTGAAGTTTAAATAAAACTCTTCATGTCAGCACCATGGTTTGCTGTTTCCACACCTCACAGTGAATGCACACTTCTGCCAGTGTATGCGTGTGTTTAGTGTTAATTAGCTCTAGTAGGTCCCCAGAAGTTTGCTAAATTTGACAACCTCCCTTTGGGGACATTTGGGGAAATCCCAGTTGAGAAACTGATTGATAAATATAGCAAATACTGTGTTTGACTAATAATGTAAAATGCAAATGTTTTCTGTTAAAGTTAGGGTTTGCATGAAAATGATTGATGTGTAACAATTAGCTTCATGCAATAGAGATCTATGCTATGTCCTCATTTAGATACCTAACTAAATGTGTGAGCATGTGTATCTAAGAGGATAGAGAAGTGCTCTGTGGAAGTAAGGGGAGAATGGTTGGCTATGAACATACTGTGTGTAACATTGCTCTGTGGCTGACAGACAGCCGGGCACACACACAGCTTCCAAGGCATACCAAACATCTGCAAATGTCCTGAAACACTTACCCTACCAACACACAGAGGTACACAGAGAGACACATGCACTTTCCTTGACCTTATCCCCAAAACAACCAAAGAAGTGATGTTGCAAGCTTGATGAATGTGTAAATAAAAATAAAACAACAACAACATGAATTATAATAATAATTATTATAGATTAAACATTTTAAAAGTAGACTTGTGACTTTAAATGTATTACATGCTCATACAAGTTCATGAAAAGACAAGAGCAGCTGCAGTTTGGCTTTGATCCTGCTATTTTCAATGAGAGCACAATCCATCATATATACAGCACAAGTGCCAGCCCATAGCATAGCTAACCTATATTTCAACACAATAACTGAATCCTTATAGCTTTAACTACAGGGACAGAGTGAGAAGAGATCATCACCTGTTGAACTGTCTCAAATTTGACCTGGTTCTTCTGTCTGGTGCTCTGTCCCACTAGATTTGCCATTCTCAAAGGCACTAATAGATGAATTGTTGTTTATCTGTAGATGTGGATTTGCCATTTTGCCTACATTTGACCTCTACCTCGAACAGCTTTATTGAAACAGCGCTGTTGCAAAAATAGTGCACATTTAAGTCTTGAAGACTAAGTCCGTGGGGTGGTTTCTCTATGATGGTTCAATCACAGCTGAAGGCTAAAAATAATGCGAGTGACAAGACAAAGGTTTATTAGACTTCAAAAGTCAGAGACTGGGTCCTTCAGACTGAATTATCGGCATTTGTATTATAGGAAAATATTTCTTCCATTAAACATTTCAATGTCTACTTAAAGCAATTGTAAAAAGAAAATGTCTGTGTGTATATATATATACAGTCATGTGAAAAAGTTAGGACACCCTATTGAATTTCATGGTTTTCTGTATCAGGGCATAATAAAAAAATTATCTGGTCCTTGGCAGGTCTTAAAATTTGGAAAATAATACTCTCAGATAAACATCATCACATGACATATCACACAGTGTCATTATTTATTTAACAAAAATAAAGCCAAGATGGAAAAGCCATGTGTGACAAAGTTAGGACACCCTATAATTCAACTGCCTGTAGATCCACTTTTAGCAGCAATAACTTCAAGCATTCATTTTCCATGTGACTTTATCAGTCTCTCACATCATTCTGGAGGAATTTGGACCACTCTTCTTTTCAACGTTGCTCCAGTTTATTGAGGTTTGTGGGCATCTGTGAGTTAGACAAGAGCTCTATGAGCTCTGGACTTTCACTGGGCTTTTGCAACACCTTGATTCTTTTCTTTTCAGCCATTCTGTTGTAGATTTGCTGGTGTGCTTGGGATCATTGCCTGTTGCATGACCCAATTTTGGCCCAACAGATGTCCGACAGATGCCCTCGCATTTGACTCTAGAATACTTTGATATACAGAGGAGTTCATGGCTCAACTCAATGACTGTGAGGTGCCCAGGTCCTGTGGCTACAAAACAAGCCCAAAATTATTAGCCCTCCTCCAGCATGCTTGTCTTTTGGTATGAGGTGTTTGTGCTGATATGCTCTTTAGGTTTTCACCAAAATTGGTGCTGTGCATTATGGCCAAACATCTCCACTTCAGTCTCGTCTGTTCAAAGGACATTATTCTAGAAGACCTGTGTTTTGTTCAGATGCAACTTTGCATTTTTAGTTTCAACTTTGCAACTTTTTTTTTAAATAGAAGAGGCTTTCTTCCGCCAAGCCTTCCAAACATGCCATTTTTGTCCCATATTTTTCTAATGGTATTGTCATAAACTTTATCATTTAGCATTTTAACTGAGGCCTGTAGAGTCTGAGGTGTAGTTCTTGGGTTGTCTGCCATTTCTCTGAGCTTTACACGGTCTGCTTTTGGGGTGAATTTTCTGGGATGTTCACTCCTGGAAGGAGAGGTGTCTGTTTTCTGTTTTAAATGTCTTCCACTTGTGAATAAACTTTAAATTGTTGGGAAATGGTCGTATTACTTTTCTCAGATTGATGGCAGCAACAATTGCTTCTCTAAGATGATTGCTGATGTCTTACCTACTTGGCATTGTGTTAACACACACCTGAAGGCTCCAGACCAGCAAACTGCCAAAGCTTATGCTTTTATAGAGGTGCTCAGACTTGCTGATGATCAGTTAATTAAAGGTATTTGATTAGCAGTGCTTGACTGTTATTTACCCCCTTAATTCCAGTGTTAACAGTAAGGGTGTCCTAACTTTGTCACACATGGCTTTTCCATTTTGGCTTTATTTTTGTTCAGTAAATAATGACACAATGCAATTTGTCATGTGTTGTTATTCATCTGAGGTTTTATTTTCAAAATTTTAAGACCAGCCAAGGACCAGTTTTTTTTTAATGATGTCCTGATATGGAAAACCATGGAATTCAGTAGAGTGTCCTTACTTTTTCACATGACTCTCTCTCTCTCTCTCTCTCTATATATATATATATATTAGGGGTGTCGCATACAAAATAAAAGTTTGAGTTTGCCTAATAAACGTGTGTGTACTGTCAGTAATTATTATGTATATATAAATACGCACAAATTAATGTATATATTTAAGAGAAATATGTTATCTATGTAAAAAATATTTGTATTTATATATAATATAAATTATATAAAAATTACAATAAATACATATACTTGTAAATATTTCTTATATATGTACCTGAATGTGTTTGTATTTATATATACATAATAATTGCACACAGTACACACACGTTTATTAGGCAAACTCAAACTTTTATTTTGTATGCGATTAATCGCGATTAATCGTTGACAGCCCTAATATATATATATATAATATCAGAGGTCGCGTTAACCGAAAATTGTCCGTCATTGACAGAATTTTTTTATCAGTAGCAGAAAAATCTGAAGGCCGTACGTCATTTTGACGGATTACACTGAGAGTGATCTATTGTAAAATTGTACCTGTAATTCCCACCCCTGTTCAGTTGATGGCGAGTGCACTCCAATGTAGCAGCAGACCACTGGATACAGAACAAAAACGGAATTGTCACAAATGTTTTCTATGCATTTGATTACGCACAAACGAGTACACGGAAGCTACAGTGATCTATCACGCCACATTAAAGGGGTCATTGGATGCCCGTTGATATAATTCTTTAGGGTCCTAATGAAAAGTCTATAATATATTTTGGTTAAAAATTTTCAATGTATTGTAGAACAACACCCTTTTTACCTTGCCAATATCAGCTCTGCAAAAATTATCCTGTTCTGGTTGAGGTTGCTTTAAATGTTAATGAGCTCTGCTCGTACTGCCCCCTCTTCTCTCTGTGGAGTCAACAGCCTGTTTACTTTAGCTGCATTTAGCCCTGTTTAGCCGCTAAACTTGCTAACTAGCACGTTATTAGGAAAGGTGATCACAAAGATTAATACTTACTTCTGCTGTGAAGTGAACCATTTGCGCGAACATAGACGCATTTATGTAGATCGGGAGGTGCATTCCATTCCCAAACAAACGTAATCCACTGCATCTTCAGCGGCTCAGATGCCAGGATTAAATGATGACCACTATGTACATTATTACATCCAGCAACACAACACCTCAATCGCGCAATCAGAGATATTCTTGTCTAACTTACATCCCTGCTCTGGCATCGAAACAATGGAGGTTGAACTGTTACAGCTGATGTAAGGCGGGTCTGAGGTAAGACGCTCATGTCAATCAACTATCGTGGGAGTGGTCTCTGTCGTAGGGTGGATGTGTACATACACTGCCAACACACATTAATGTTCAAACAACATGTTTCAGTGGAAAGGGCCGGATTGCTTTATGGGAACAATACGTGTACAGCTATTTACTGTAATAACGACAGAGAAATAGTTATGACAGTGAGTTTCACTTACTTAACTGTGGAAGCCCATTTCCGCCACTTAATAAAAAATGAAAAAAGCAATTTTGCAATTTTTTTTCTTAGAATTGCGTGACACAAACTTGCAATTCTAACTTTTTTTCTCAGAATTGTGAGATATTAACAATTGCGAGATATAAAAATTAGAATTGCAAGTTATAATGTCAGAATTGCAAGATATAAACTCGCAACTGTGAGAAATAAAGTAAGAATCGCAATTCTGTTGCAACTCTTGCAAATTTTGTATCTCGCAATTCTGGCAATTTTCCAGCAATCAATTTCTCAGAATTGTGAGATACAAAGTTATTGTGAGTTATAAAGTCCAATTTTGAGGGAAAAAGACTGATATGATCTCAGAATTGCAACTGCATGTTATAAAGTCAGAATTGACTATCACAATTCTAAGAAAAAAGTCAGAATTGCAAGTTTGTATTATGGAATTCTGAGACAAAAAGTTAGAATTGTGAGATTTCGCAAGTACCTTGTGTTATTTTTTATTCAGTGTCAGAAACAGGCTTCCATTGTTAATTGTAGAGGGCTCCAAAATTGCAAAAATACACAAAACTACATACAGTTGCTTTAAAGATGTGTATTAATTCACCTAACTTACCGAACCTAAAGGTTCACCGAAAAATAAAAATTCTGTCATTACTCATGTCGTTTGCACACTTTTTGTGTGCAAATAAAACCAAAATAAAGACTTTATTCATGCATGCGTGGTACTGTGCGTTTAAGACTGACATGGAGGAGAACAAATTGTTGAATAAAGTCTGTTTTTTTTTTTTTTTTTTTTTTTGCGCACAAAAAAGTATTCTTGTAGATTCATAAAATAACGGTTGAACCAATGATGTCACATGGACTATTTTATAGATGTCCTTACTAATTTTCTGGGCCTTAAATGTATGTTGCGGTGTCTATACAGGGTCAGAAAGCTCTTGAATTTCATGAAAAATATCTTAATTTGTGTTCTGAAGATGAAGTTCGATCAGGGGCAGGGGTGTCAGGTTTTGACAACAAAACCCGCCTAATTGCTACTTAAAACTATAGCCCGGTCACGTTTTGGTGGGGTTCCCCTGGTAAAATTCACATTCCAGAGGATAAATATCACGCTAAACACGTGGACATGAAAAACAACCCACCGCAAAAGTTTTAAAGTAGCCAAATTCTGCAGGAAAACTGTGGACTTGGCAACACTGATCAGGGGTTCTCAACTCTGGCCCTCGAGGTCCACTTTCCTGCAGAGTTTAGCTCCAATCATAATCAGCATTCATTCTTAAGCTCAATCTCATATTTTCAATAACACATTAGTTTGAATGTCTGTTGAGGAACTCTGTTGTATCTTTGTTGTACTGTCCTTTCATCTGTTAAGAGTGATTTCTGGTGGCTGCGCTGTTCAGTACATTTATTGGCTGCTTCTTACAAGGTGTTGTTGAAAAAAAAAACTTTTTGTAGATTCATAAAATAACGGTTGAACCAGTGATGTCACATCTATTTTATAGATGTCCTTACTACTTTTCTGGGCCTTAAATGTATGTTGCGGTGTCTATACAGGGTCAGAAAGCTCTTGAATTTCATGAAAAATATCTTAATTTGTGTTCTGAAGATGAACAAAGGTCTTACAGGTTTGAAATGACATGGTGAGTAATTAATGATAGAATTTTCATGTTTGGGTGAACTATCCCTTTAAGTTGACTACTGGTCAGTAAATTGCTCCCCAACTACCCTCATGCTATTTGATTAATAAAAATTAAGTATTAATGGTATTTTTTAAAAAAAAACATTTGTTCTTTGGTTGGTTTGTTGGCATGTAGAGTCATGCAATTCTCCTTACTCTCCACACAAACACATACATATACACAGGAAAGGGAAACACATGGCACTGAAATTCCACACCCTCCACAATAACATGTTTAACCCCCTTCCCACTCCCTGGGCTTCTCTTATCCCCTACGTCCCTCCACCCCCACCTCACATTTACACTTGACTCGTCTCTGACTTTGCTGATCCATTCCCACATCCCACAGACTCTCTCTCTCCTTGCTTATTTGACTGTGTGCCACTTACACAGTGTGTACTATGTGGAAAGGACGCTATGTCTGAGGCTGACCGCAGATTTATGGCTAAACATCCTTGATACAGATTAAGTTGTTACAAGAAAAGGAAGAGAAAAGAGAAAACCTCAACTGGAGCGACTTGCCGACCTGTCTAATCAAAGGTAAGTGGAAACCAAAAGATCAATCACAGTATGATATTATACAGTAAATATGCTACAGTAGTAAGATGTACTGCAATCATATATACTTTTACTCAATGTAACAGCTGCTGTGGTGTTGCATTAACAAGCCTGTACATGCAAACACACATATAGCATGCCTTGATCAAAATGCATGTGTGTTGGTAAATGTTCTTGTTAAATTTATTGGTATAAGTGGAAAGTGCACTGCAGGATGTGTAATTTTACACTGCACTGCTATGACCATTAGGCAGCTGCAAAAGTGATGGTGTTGATATAAGATCAGAGATTAAACGTTCCCTGCTGTGTCAATGTATGAAAACAAAAATGGCTCTGCAAGCTTTATAGTCACTGTATTTATTTTCATTTCACAACAGACTTGTCCTCATTCATCAAGACACATAAAATATCCTTTCTTTAGGCAGAGCTTTAGGGCAATCTGGCTTAGCTTCAAAACTCAAATGTTTCCCCTACCATATGTTATCAAGTGAAAACTGTCAGTCAAAAATAATTGAGAAGAAGAGACGTCAAAGAAGTTACGCTCCAAGATATACACTGCCAAAATCTCATTGAGTTCTTGGCTAGGGGTTTAACGTAATGATATATTCTCTTAGGGCCCTATCATAGGAACATCCAAACCCCAGAATCATATATAATCTGCTTAGTTACCATGTTGCTTTTTTTTTTTTTTTTTTTTACTGTTTAGAGAGACTAGGGTGGACACAAAGATTGGTGTGATATCTCAGAATAGTTACCAAAACAATGTTCCAAGATTTTTGCACTTTTACTTATTGACAGCTAGAGGGCCAAAAGTTTGATCAGGGGCAGCGGTGTCAGGTTTTCACAACAAAACCCGCCTAATTGCTACTTAAAACTATAGCCCGGTCGCGTTTCAGTGGGGTTCCCCTGGTAAAATTCACATTCCAGAGGATAAATATCACGTTAAACCCGTGGACATGAAAAACAACCCACCGCAAAAGTTTTAAAGTAGCCAAATTCTGCAGGAAAACTGTGGACTTGGCAACACTGATCAGGGGTTCTCAACTCTGGCCCTCGAGGTCCACTTTCCTGGAGAGTTTAGCTCCAATCATAATCAGCATTCATTCTTAAGCTCAATCTCATATTGACAATAACACATTAGTTTGAATGCCTGTTGAGGAACTCTGTTGTATCTTTGTTGTACTGTCCTTTCATCTGTTAAGAGTGATTTCTGGTGGCTGCGTTGTTCAGTACATTTATTGGCTGCTTCTTACAAGGTGTTGTTGAAAAAAAAACTTCTGTGTTTACAACCCTGTTTTAGTGTCTTTAATATAAAAGTCTGTACTCACTTATAAAAACAGTCTCTTGTTGCCATTTAATGGCGGAATAATGTAACTAAACACAGGCCGTTTCTTAATACGAAATACTATTATTAAATACTACAATTATTTATATAAAATATTATTTATTGAAAAATATTTAGTAAACACCAACATCCATCATATAAGTCACTAAGCAATTCAGTCAAAAGTACAAAGGCAGCGCTCTGATATACAGCATTAAAGTTATATAAAATATAAAGTTATGAGATCCTCAGCCAAAACTATTTGCTCTGGAACAAATAATAGATTAATGAGACCAAAGACTGTCTGCTAGATTTACCCAAAATGAATTATATCTCATATTTAACCATTATAGAGCCAGCAGCAAATTCCAGAAGATCTGGCGGACGTAAGGCTGCTCTCAGCGGGTTCGTGAGCGCTGAACGGCCACTGACGCCCTGTAGCATACATCTCCGGAAATTATGAAGCAAACTTTCAAACAGGCATATTAACAAACTGTATATTTTAAGTCTAAACAACTACATTCTGTGGCAGCTACATTATAGTAAACTTGGGCATCCACCCTGACACTCAGTGTGAGAAATGCTGCAAGCAAAATGATACAAATGGTAAAACAGTTCCCGTTTGGGTGTACATCACATGCCTGAATAGACCTCTCAGCCAATCAAATTCAAGAATCAGAAAGAACTGATGTATATTTATATTATAAATGCTGGCACTGATAATACTGCTACAAACGTATTCTGTTTGGTAACTGAGAGTATCTCGGGATGTGCTGACAGAGAGTCAAAGAGTTTGCCTTTCATCACTGTAGAATAAGCCATTCAAAGCCCTTTAATTGAGACTCTGTAACACAGCACCAGAGAATACAACAGCAAGGCCACAATCAGGGTACATAGTCACGCAACCATTGCCAGAAAAAATGGCAACAACACTGTCCACTATTATGGTGAATGGAAAAAAAGTTTAAAAATACCTCCCCTTCCCCGGCAAATCACAAGTGTTTAATGGGATTTGTTTGCCTCTATATCAAAATAATAATGTTTGGCATTATTGAAAGAGACCTAAAGTGAACCTATCAAACTAATAGAGAGGAACCAACATTCTTATGTCATTCTAGGGGATAATGCTTCGCCACAGGCACCAGAGCTGATTGAGGCTTGTGTCTGGTTTGAAAATAGATTGTTGTTATTGTTGCTGGGGTGTCCCAGCCCCAGGGGGATCACTTCACTCTAGGACTTACTGTTACCCCAAGGCATGCAGATGGATCAACGTGCTATGAGCAGAATGGCATCTCAACTGATCCTCTGGAAAGAGAACAACACGCTTAGTTCTTATCAGAGTATGTTGAGGTAGAGCTAATGTCTAAATGCAGCCTAGATCATTGGTGACAGATTTGGTGCACAAATTATGGGATGAGTTATATGAAACGACTAAAGCTTTTGTATCACAAATCACAGAATTTTTATTAGTTTCATATTTCATTATGTATCTTTTTGAGTCCCAGTTTTTTTTTTTTAGCACATTCATGACTCATCCATCTTTCAGTCACATTGTAGAAGTCCATACCTTTAAAGAAGACATAATAATTATTTTCTCTGTGTATAAAGAATAGTCTTTCAAAATGAGGGTCACCACCTGGCCTGAGTGTTCAAAGTTAAAAGCACAAAATTACCATCTGACCCCCATAAAGCTGCTTATAGCTGCTAACCTCAACCAATACCCACCCCAGACGTCAGCACTGACCTCCACCTGTTCACTGACCCAACACTATGCTTGCACTCATACTCGTACCATGCACTCATCCAGCAAAAAACAATAATATCTAAAGAGAGATGCTATAGACTAGATGGATATAGACTATTAGATGTGGATTATTATTCATGCTCCTGGAAGTGACATTAAAAAAATGGTAAGAAACAATAAACTTGTCACATTTAAAAAACTATGTCAGTGTTTTCTGTCAGTCTGTGCATTAGTGGTTATCACTCTTTCTGCAGTTTCATCGTTATGCCAGTAGGTGAAATTGTCTTTATGTGTGAGTAATATACACTCATTCATTCAGCTCAAAACGAATGCTGATTCATTATGAAACAAAATCACTTATTAGCATCCTACTGTTTTTACCATTAGGTTATATGTCACAAATAGTAAGGGTAATATATGCTAGTATACGGCTCCAAATTCAGCAACTGTCTTTATGAGTGAATCATTGAGTCATTCACTGAGCCGATTCGTTCTGAACTGATTCATTCAGTAGCGCTGCCCTCGTGTGTTCCTCAGTTAAATCGTCTGCGTGAATAGTTTAAACCTTATATTTTTGTTGGTGTAGCAACATAGACAAAGTCATGGCAATATTGTGTCTAAAATGTAAGTTTCTCGTTATTAACCTGATGTTTATTGAAGTGCTGTATCCAGTTTATTTTTAACATAAGAGATTTGAAGCTTGAATGGACATGGCTTCCGGTGTCATCCGCTGTTATGCTGCTTGATATTACAAAGTGGTATTTGTAATCATTATTATCATTATAATTTATAACATACACTATGATTTATAGCACAAATAGTTATACGGATTAGTGCACCTTTTTATTCTTCTAGTCATTCATATAATTTACCTACGTAAGCCTATAAACTAGACTTCCGGTTCATTAGCCAACGTGCAGTAAACGGTAAAACTGTTTGCACCACAAACCAGTGTGTTTTATAATTAAGATAATACATCAAAATACATGATAATACACTCCTGTTTGCAATAACAAGCTGTTTTGTACAGCTAAAAAAATCGCTGGAAATGGGTGATACTGGAAGCCAGACCCATAAAATGTACAAATGGCCGTGCCCACTCTTACGTGAAAAATAAGGTGGATAGTTGGAAATCTCACACATTCACAGAACTTAAGGATTATAAGGTGGATGAAAGTAATATCAGGGGGAAAATGCTTGCATAAAGGCTTTGAGGCCTGTTGATTTTTCACACAGAGTGATTGATTGATTTTTAATCTTTTCTCTATTTTCAGCTCATAAGACAATACCAAGTTTACTGCAGACAAGAAGAGGACGTGTTCAAAGTCTGCTGCTCACCCATGTCCTGCATCTCTTAACAACAGAGCCATGGAGGGAGAAGAAGCACAGGTCAGGGAGCTTGGCATGGGCCGAGTTACATTTTTTGGTCAACTTGAACAAGTAGAAAGAATGCGCTGCTACTGGGAGCTCAAACATGTCCAGCTGAAGACTCTGGGGCAGGTAAGTCTCAGACACATTCGATGTTAGACACAAATGTTTATCCACATTGCCTTTTGGTGGTTAATTTGAATGAAGCCGATATTTTGGTCTGTGGAAACCAAGCTTTTTTGTATGCATGTATACACTACTGTTCAAAAGGTTGGGGTCAGAAAGATTTTTTATTAATATAAAATAAATACTTTTATTCAGCAATTAAAATACTATTCTTTTGAACTTTTAATTAATCTAAGAATCTTGATAAAATGTATTACTGTTTCCATAAACATATTACATTACACAAAGTCAGCACATTAGAATGATTTCTGAACCATCATGTGACACTAAGACTGCAGTCATAGCTGCTGAAAATTCAGCTTCACCATCATAGGAACAAATTACATTTTAAACACAGTCAAATACAAAATGGTTATTTTCATGTATTTTTTATTAAATAGATGCAGCCCTGAAGAGACTTCTTTCAAAAATATCAGAAATCTACCAACCCCAAAAGTTTAAACAGTAGTGTATACACCAGAGTAAAAGAGATCAGTTTTTTGTATATCATTTTAAGCTAGTTGTATTGTATTGTTTTACATATGCCCACAGAGGGCGCTGTATTACCATGAATCACTCCCATTATAACTGTGAAGAAACTTCCTGTCTGTTTTTGCAAATTGAGGTCTTTATCATTGTTATTGTCTGTGGTATTTGACAGCATACCACAGTTAATTTGAAAATAACTAGAAAAAAAGTTAAACTTTCTGTTGAAATGTTTGCACTTTCTTCACTTGCAACCTATGCCATACTTCTGGTTATTTTTATAGAGACTGCACATGCACACTTTAACACACAGTCCAAAATACACATACCAGCACACCCGAAAACGTTTATCAACGTTCAAAAAAGAAGCAAGGTCATGTATACCATAAACATGCTGTGGCACTGTGTATGTTTACTGAGTGTCCAGGAGGGGGCGCCAGATTATGTAATATTTTATTGCATTGCTTGCTGACTCAATAGGGTTTACAAAACTAACATGTCTTATGATTACACCTATAACATTTCTCATATTATATCAGTAATGTTTTTTTTTTTGAGTAAGAATATCTCTTTAAACATCCCTTATGAGTATATCTGCTTGTTTTTTTTTTTTTTTCTTTTTCTTTTTCTTTTTCTTTTGTGGGTTATTGTATCTTGTATCTTTTTTTTGTGGGTGATTGAAGTCTCTTACGCTCATGAAAGTTTCATTTATTTGATCAAAAACACAGAATAAAAAAGTAATATTATGAAATATTATTGCAATTTAAAATGACAGTTTTCTGTTTTAATGTACTTTAAGATATAATTTATTCCTGTGATTCAAAGCTGAATTTTCAGCGTCATTACTCCAGTCTTCTGAGAACCTGTGATTCTTTTTTTCAGGATTCTTTGATGAATAAAATGTTAAAAAAGAACATTATTCTTTTTTTCATTATTCTATAGGGTGCAAAGCAAAGTCAGAGAGAAGTAACCCAAGAACTGCAGTCTATTTAAATCAGATCGCTACTGTTACGGTTTTGAATCCACCCCCCCCCCAACATATCTCTTATCGCTTTGTGAGTGTGGTTACGCAGCCTTGGTGTTTTGAATAGCTGTGACTGTGTGTTTGAATGTCAGTGTGCACGTGCACATATCTCTAGTCTGATTATAGTAGTCACACATGTGGAGAATCTATGACAAGTTGCCATTTCTCTTTAAAATGTTCTAGAGTATCAGTGTACCTGAGATATGCTGAGTATGCTGCTTGCATATGGATGTGTCAGATTATACAGACCATGTGCCATTCACCCCATTGTGTGTGTGTGTGTGAGTGTGAGTGAGTGAGCACTTTAAGTGCTGTGTCTAACGTTAAAGGATACATCGAGTTCTGCTAACTGCCCTCCGTTTGCCGTGGAGCCAAAGTTCCACCTGTCCACCTCTTGTCTCGCTGACTGACAGATGTTTTGCTCCTTATATGGAAGAGGGGGAGCGTTCTCTCCCGTTACCCACGTTTCTCCTTTGCTGTGACTGCCCACTTTTCGTAATCTGTAGCTCACCTCTACGGCTCATGTAAACAACCAGACTGGCGTTAAAAGAAAGAGAGGTAGACAGTCTGCTAAGGCAAAGTTTAAGAAAGTTAAAAAGAAGAGGCAGCGGTTGTGAGGAGCTTGCTAAGTGTGAATGTAGTTGCCATGGAGAACTTTTTGCAGGATAAGGACCTTTGGATTGTGGGAAGTGTGTGTTTGGTTGCATCCATCCTATGGAGACGATTTTGGAATTTATTTACATACAAGAGGAAAAGAGACAGCTCACCAGAAAGTGCATCTGTTGACATTCAGGTACAAATTTAAGAATATATTTAAATTTGATTTTTTTTTTTTTTTTTTTTTTTTACTTTTTTTTTTTTTTTTTATTTTGTGTTAATCCACACAATTGTATTTACATGAAAATGTGATTTGAATGGCTAAGCAATGTCTTACAATACATACACTCACAGTCAAAAGTTTTTGAACAGCAGATTCTCTTCTGCTCACCAAGCATACATTTATTTGATCTAAAGTACAGCAAAAACAGTACAATTTTGTACTATTTAAAGTAACTGTTTTCTATGTGAATATATTTTAAAATGAAACTTATTCTTGTGATTAAAGCAGAATTTTCAGCATCATTATTGTCAATATTTAAAACAGTTGAGTCTATTTTTTTTAGGATTATTTAATGAATATAAAGATCCAAAGATCAGCATTTATCTGAAATAAAAAGCTTTTGTTACATTATACACTATACCATTCAAAAGCTTGGAATCAGTGTGTATATACACTGTATATATATATTGGGGGGAAAGAAATATAAAAATTAATACTTTTATTTAGCAAGGAAGCTGTAAATTGATCAAAAGCGATGATAAAGACATTTATAATGTTACGAAAGATTTCTATTTCAGATAAATGCTGTTCTTCTGAACTTTCTATTCATCAAGGAAACCTGAAAAAATGATCTTTTCACCATAATAATAATAAATGTTGTTTTGAGCAGCAAATCAGAATATTAGAATTATTTCTGAAGGATCATGTGACTAATAGTAATGATGTAATGAGTAATGATGCTAAAAAAATTGAGCAATTATTACTCATTATATAAATTACATTGCAAAATATATTCAAATTGAAAACAATTATTTTAAATAGTAAATATATGTATATATATACATATATATTACTGTTTTTGCTGTACTGCAGGCTTGTTGAGCAGAAGAGACTTTTTAAAAAAACATTAAGCACTAAGCATTAAGCATTACAAATCTTAAAGCACTTTTTTATTCATTTGGATTAGCTTTGAATAATCCAGAAGTGGTGAAGTTAAATTAAATAGCTGTATATTTATAATATAAAGCCCCAAGGTGGTTCCTGATGGTAATTATGAAGTTTTTTAAAATTAAAAATGTAGCGTATTATGTAATGTTCTGTTGAATGAAAATCCGTGAACGTAGCTAGACAAAATCTTTTTTTAGATTGGGGTGGTAGTCTGCTTGAAAACACCTGCAATGTATCGCTGAACCTACAGTGATGCACAGCAGAAATAGATTTTAAAGCTAAATATTATGACGTGATAAAGGGTTGTGTCCATTTCAAAGTCTCCTCTGGGATGTATAGAAATGAAAGTGTACATTTTGTTTTGATTTGAAATGGATTATCTGGAAATGGATTATCTAGCATTTTTTCACAAAGCAGACAATTTTGATGGTACTGATTACATTTCACAGGTGATTAAACTGAGTGATATATAAAACCTATATGTGTAAGTGTGTATGTACTTATTATCACAGAATATTTACTTAATTTGATTCATAAGTCTTTTTTCTATGACATGCGAAGTAAATAAGATAGACTTCTTACAGAACAAGTGATGTAATGTGACAATACAATTAGCACATATTCTGAACATAAAAATCACAGAAAGACTTGTTACTAGAACACTTGACTCATGTTTTTCGGTATATTGCTATGCTTAATAAATCAATTAATTTCTAAATTGTCACAACATTTTGAAAATTATGTGACCAAACTGCATTGTTTTTATCTACTTATAGAAAATTACAGGCTGTAATTCACTGTCTTCCTTTCCTCATGATAGTTTTGACACTGTTGTAATTTCAATGATCTGCCCTCCTACCCAAGTGGCATTCAGAACGACATGTGGCTTAACCACAAACACTAGTGTTGCTTATATAGTGCATGAGGTAATTATAACTGTGACTCATTATTCACTCTCAGAAAAAAAGGTACAGTTCTGTCGCTGGGGCGGTACCCTAAGGTACAAAAGTGAAAATACATTTTTGTACCTTACCTTCCCCTAAACAGTACATATTAATACCTTAAAGGTACATTTTAGTACTTTGAAAGTACATATTGGTACCTTAAAGGTATATGGTACCTTGAGAGTACATATTAGTACTTTAAAAGTACATATTTGTACCTTTTCACTTTGTACCTTAGGGTACCGCCCAAGCGACAGAACTGTACCTTTTTTATGACAGTATTGGTAGTCATAGCTAGGCTAGTAACAATATTTGTTTGACTTCCCATCATGCTCTTGAAAGGGTCCATGTCTTAGATGTCACAATTTTAAAGGCATAGTTCACCCAAAAATGCACTGTCAGAAAAAAAGGTACAGTTCTGTGGCTGGGGTGGCACCCTAAGGTACAAAGTGAAAAAGTACAATTATGTACTTTTAAAGTACTAATATGTACCTTTAAAGGGGTCATCGGATGCCCATTTTCCACAAGTTGTTATGATTTTTTAGGGTCTAAATGAAAAGTCTATAATATACTTTGGTTAAAAATTCTCAGTGGTTGTGTAAAAAACACACTTTTTACCTTGTCAAAATGAGCTCCTTTTGTTCCTTTAAATGCAAATGAGCTCTGCTCGCCCCGCCCCTGTCTTCTCTGTGGAGTGACGAGCCTGTTTACTTTAGACGTATTTAGCCGCCAAACTTGCTAACTAGCACTTATTAGGAAAGGCGATTGCAAAGATTCATTAAAAAAAAAACCCTTATACTCACTTCTGCTGTAAGTGAAGCTGGATCACGAATGATTTGCGTGAACATAGACGGATATATGTAGATCAGGAGCCACATTCCCTTCACAAACAATACACTGCATCTTCAGTGGCTCAGATGTCGGGAGTAAATGAAGACCACTATGTTCATTATTACATCCAGCAACACAACACCTCAATCAGAGATATTCTTGTCTAACTTACATCCCTGCTCCGGCATCGAAACAATGGAGGTCGGACTGTGACAGCTAAGACCTCTAAGACGCTCATGTCAATCAACTATGGTGGGAGTGGCCTCTGTTGGTGTGACGCCACACCGAAAGGCATCTGAGAATGGCTCGATTTAAAAAAGGGGATATTATTTAGATATTATTTAGGGTAGATGTGAACACTGCCAACACACATTAATGTTCAAACAACATGAAAAAGTGAACTTTGCATCCGATGACCCCTTTAAGGTACCAATATGTACTTTCAAAGTACTAAAATGTACCTTTAAGGTACTAATATGTACTGTTTAGGGGTAGGTAAGGTACAAAGATGTACCTTTTCACTTTTGTACCTTAGGGTACCACCCCAGCAACAGAGCTGTACCTTTTTTTCTGAGAGTGTGAAAATTCTGTCATCATTTACTCACCCTTAAGTTGTATGTATGTTTCTTTCTTCTGTTGAACACAAAAAATATATTCTGAAGAATTTCAATAATCAAACAGTTGATGGTAGATAAACATATATATGTAATGTCTAATATCTAATCTAAAGTGAACATGGAATTTGTGGCTTAAAAAGAATAGTTTACCCAAAAATGAAAATTACCCCATGATTTACTCACCCTCAAGCCATCCAGGTGTATATGACTTTCTTCTTTCAGACGAATACAATCAGAGTTTTATTTAAAAAATGTATCTTCCAAGCTTTATAATGGCAGTGAATGGGCATTGAGATTTTGAAGCCCAAAAAAGTGTATCCATCCATTGTAAAAAGTACTCCACGTTTCTTCGAGAGGCTAATAAAGGCCTTCTGAGGCGAATCAGTGTGTTTGTGTATGAAAAATATCTGTGCTTAAAATTTCATAAACCGTAATCTCTAGCTTCCACTAACTGTCGTACTCGTGTTCACGAGAAAGTGCCGTTCCAGTGGATGACGTAGCACGTAGGTGTAATGTAAGCTCCGGTGAGAATATGCAAATCTCATGAGAACCAAGGTTTGTGTACAGAAAAGGAAAACCAGTCTCCTCTTGGCTTAGATTGAAAACCTTTTAATTTGTGACTGGTGTTTTGTTTTGCTCTCTCCATTGCGTTTCCACATTCATCACTTCATATCATACGCTGGAATCTCAACAGGCATTCACTGCCATTATAAAACTTGGAAGAGCCAGGACATTTTTTTAATATAACTCCAATTGTTTTTGTTTGAAAGAAGAAAGTCATACTCCTAGGATGGCTTGAGGGTGAGTATTTCATGGGGTCATTTTTATTTTTGGATGAACTATTCCTTTAATGCATAAAAAATGGAATCTACTTCTGGACTACTACTTAGATTATTTTACTGAAATCTAATGTTTGCCACAAAAAAAGTAAAGTAAAGATAAGTGTTGATGTGTAAGGAAAAGCTCAGAAAATATAATGTTACTCCCGAAATAATCTGTCCCTTGGTTTAGAACAGCGTGTGCTAATTAGAAAATTCTGGCTTAACTCAAGTCTTCTTGTCTTCAAGTCTGATTTAGAGCTGTCTGAGGAGGTGAAGAGGGAGTTTCATATTGACAGCTCTGCATTATGAAGGACTGCAGACTTGTTAGTTAAGTGTCATGTGTCACCATGTGACCATATACAGAGACATCTGCTGTCTTACAAAATTATGTAGGCTTAAGATTAACATTTGTGCATTTGAATTGCATATTATTGCATATATTCATTCAATTGGATTACACAGTTTTAACAATCTTTTAAAAATGTAATAAACTGCATGTAAAACACTGCATATATTACGTATATTTCTCAGTCATGAATGTAACAGGGAAAAATCTCTGTAATAGTAAACTGAATGTGTTTAAATGCACAGTAACCCGGTTTATATATTTATTATCATGAATCAGTTTTTTAAAAATCTAGTTTAACCATGTTTATATTTTTTTTAATGAATAAATGTAACTTTTTACAGTGAACAGATTTATGCTGATTCTAAGCTATTTGAATACACAAACAGCAGCATGAAATGCATTCATTTGACATCTTTTTTTACTTTTACTAGATTTTATTACTATATTACCTAAGTCATATGTCATAAACTGTAGGTAATCGTAAGAAATTATATATTTCCAATAGAACTGCATTTACGACCTCTCAATTGCTAAATTCCTCAAACCAGATGATTATGCTTTGTCCTACTGAGATCCATTTTGGATTCATATAAATTAAGATTTGTTTGAAAAATTACATTTTTTGCTTTGTGCAGAACAGTCTTAATGTTTTTGAATTTAGTTTTTTGTACCTTTATCATGTTATTCCATTCGGTTGTCAAAAGGTACCGGGTTCGGTACTTTCGGTACTGAAATTTTAAAAACATCATGTCTGTTGAGCGCGTGAACACTATGGCCAATCAGCGATGTTTAAAAATCGGCTCAACAGCGCTCAAATGTTAGCGGAAAATGGACGTTTTTAAAATTTCAGTACCGAAAGTACCGAACCCGGTACCTTTTGACAACTTTTGATTGCATAAAACTTTAAATGGCGTTTACTTTAAAAAAAACCATGAAACCAAGCCTTATTTTAAGTATGTATCTGTTTGTCTGCTGTTAATACTGGCAATGGTTTAGTTGTTTAAAATGTTTATTAATCTGTAATTTTTTGTATTGTGTATAATATCACCCCATATCTTGAATTTTGATCTTTCATAGCCAATGTTGTTTTTTAAGCCTAACCCTAAGTTAGGTTTATTAAGAAACAGTTGCCAGTTGGGTAACTTGCTGAGTAATGTTAATATTAAGTGTGATCCTGGACCACAAAACCAGTCATAAATTGAGATTTATAAAAAATCTAAAAAAAACATCTGAAAAAAATCTTATAAAAAACATCTGAAATCTGAATAAATAAGCTTTCCATTGACATATGGTTTGTTAGGACAATATTTGGCTGAGATACAACTATTTGAAAATCTTGAATGTGAGGGTGCAAAATTCTAAATATTGAGAAAATCACTTTTAAAATTGTTACATTTTTATATATATTTACGATATATTTTGATTACATTTTGATATATTTACGATATATCTTCATGGAACATGATCTTTACTTAATATCCTAATGATTTTTGGCATAAAAGGAAAATTGATCATTTTGACCCATACAATGTATTGCTACAAATATACCCGTGCAACTTATGACTGGTTTTGTGCTCCAGGGTCACATATTAATTATATTAAAATATTAAGTGAATGTGGTCACAAAAAACAAGCAATTTTGCTTTGCAAATATTAAGCAAATTTTTACTTGTAAATCTTGGGGAAGTTTAGATATTTTACTAGAAAACAAGACAAAAATTTATAGTGCATTCTGAGTATATAATCTTATTTTATAACACAAATTATGAAAACTAGTCATGGAATGGAGTCAGGAGGGTCTGTTGGATCCTCTTTGAATGCATGTGGGCCAGCTGTTGTAGTGAGTTCATCAGTGTTTCCCTGGGACTCCCGCACGTCAACATGTGCGCACACTCAGCCAGTGCCAACCACACTCGCACCCTCATACCCTGAGGGAACAGGGGGAGGGGATTCCTAGGATTGCAAGTTTGAAGGGAAAGGGAGGGAGGGGAGAGAGGATGGAATCCATCAGGGGATGGGGGGCATTTTGTTACCTCCCACCCTGAAATAGCCTCCTGCGCATGCTCTTTCTATATATGCATACATTGACATTGAGATGCAGCAAACACACTCTTGTGGATGCATATATGTGCACATATATGCACACCCACACTGGTTTTAAAGGAGTTTCTACTAAGGACTGCATTGGTGGTGTACGGTTACAGGCACACCTGTACATTTGTTCTCTTTCACACACGCAAATGAACATTCTCTGGCAGGTGCACACATTTCCATGTGCTTGTGCCAACATGACGCATCTAACACATTTATAAGGGGATTAGTTTTGAGGCATTAAAGAGGTGATTGACACTCAGTCTCTTCAGGTAGTTAAAGAGGTATTCAGCAGCAGTCTGACTTTATGGGCTGTCATCACCTTGAGACTGGTTGTTCTAGGGGCAGGGTTGTCATACAAAACCCTGTGGAGGTATTATGTTTAAACTGCAAATTTCATGTGCATCCTTGATGTTTCTGTTAAGGTCCCACAAAGTAGATTTCTGGGACACAGTTTGTGTATGTAGTCTCTGCCCCCTCGTGGTGGATCACAGCAACTGTCAAACCTTAAAGGGATGGGTTAAAAATTTTGTCATTTACTCAAGTTTTTCCAAACCTGTATTAGTTTCTTTCTTCTGCTGAACACAAAAGAAAGAATATACTTTATTATATTATTCTTTTGGCCAGATTTTCAAAGATTTACTGTCTGGACAGCAGACGCTGAAAATCAGAGCTGGTCTGCAGATTTCAGTAGAAAATTACATTATGGACACAGACTCACACCATGATTTCATTCAGTCAGAGAATTAATATAATGTTTAATATTTTGAGCTGATTTTAGAACACCCCGATGTCATTTCAGCATGTTCGTATCTTTCTTTCTTCAGTCGAAAAGAAATTAAGGTTTTTGAGGAAAACATTCCAGGATTTTTATCCATATAGTGGACTTCAATGGGGATCAACGGTACAAATTGCCGTTTCAATGCCGGTTCAAAGGGTTCTACACAATCCCATCTGAGGAATAAAGGTCTAATCTAGTGAAAAGATCTCTCATTTTCTAAAAAAAAAAAAAAAAAAAAAAAATGATGTACTTCTTAACCACAAATGCTCGTCTTGCACTAGCTCGACTTCACACAATACATAGTCACGTTAGAAAGGTCACACGTGATGTACACTGTAAAAAACAAAAAACACAATTTGTTGAGTCAGCTTAAAATAATTAGTTACCCTGCTGCCTTAAAATTGTAGGTTCAGTCAACTTAAATAAGTTTAGTCAACTTGAAATGTTAAGTTGAGAAATTTAGTAGAAATTTTGCAGTTGGAGGAGAAAATGAGATGGAGTTTTTCGCCAGTGTTGCCAAGTCCACGGTTTTCCTGCGGAATTATGCTACTTTAACACTGTTGCCGCGGGTTGTTTTTGATGTCCGCAGGTTGAAGCAACCATAGATATTTATGGAAGCAACCCCAATAACGTCACATTTAGCCTCTGGAATGCGGATTTACTGGGGGAACTAAGTCAAAAAACGTGTAGTTTACACCTCGGAATGCGATTGGACTAGTTTTGGGCTAGTTTTGAGTAGCAATTGGGTGGGTTTTGTTGTGAAAACCTGGCAACCCTGTTTTTCTCCCTACCTTTTTGAACTGGAGTACACATACGAAGAACTAACCACGCATGACTTCTCCAACATGATTATGTAATGTTTGATGCTGTAGGTACGATTTGTGGTTAAAAAGTGTATACTTTTTTATCTTCTTTCAAGAAAATGACCAATCGTTTCGCTAGATAAGGCCCTTATTCCTTGGATCGTGTAGAAGCTGCAGTGAAACTGCAATTTGGACCTTCAACCCGATGGCCAACATTGAAGTCCATTATATGGAGTAAAATCCTGGAATGTTTTCCTCAAAAACCTTAATTTCTTTTTGACTGAAGAAAGAAAGACATGAACATCTTGGATGACATACGGGTGAGTAAATTATCAGGAGAATTTTTATTTTGGAATACATTACATGTATTTTGCTTCAAGTTTTGTTATATATGTAACAGCTGTTTAATGAATGTAAACAATAATTATACAGTGGTTATAAGGCTCTAAACCTATTTTACCAAACTTAAAATCACGGTAAAACACTAAAGTGATTATCATATCATATAATAATGTGTTTTTAAGATCTGTTTGTTTAATACCATTTGTTGCAGCACTGAAGTTATGTGACATCTGCTGTACTGTCGGACAGTTTATACAATCAGTCTGCAGCTGCTAAAGTACGAATTGTGTCTCTGTGTGTGTCTTGTTTGTCATTCTACACATATTCAACACGCTATATAATCCCTAGCTCTTTACCCATCTGTGATCATCTCTTCATGGCCGTCATATCATGTTCCCCCTTTATGTAACACTTGCAATGCTATTACCTTCTATTCCATCTTGTTAGATTTCTGTTTGTTTATCAGCTTCTTTCCAAGACATTAAGGAAACATGAGTGCTATATATGCTGCTTGTCAAATAATTAAGATATTTAAGTCTGCATATATTTGCAAAAATACAGTCATTACTCTAGTCTTCAGTGTCACATGAAGACCAAAGTCATTCTAATATGCAGATTTGATTGTGTAGATTTATGTGAAATCTTTCCAATGAATAAAAGTCACGGGCCTCTGTCTTCACTGATTGATCCCATTCTTGTTATGCAATGAAATGCATTTCTGTAGCAAAACACATTCCACTATGATTATGTATTCATAAATGACACCTCATTCCATCTCCATGTGAGGCTAGTTGTTTCTGTATTCAGTAATTAAATCACAATTACACACAGTCTGGTATGTACATACACAAACGCACTCCAACACACAAAGGAATGTGAGCACTTAGTCCCTTTTTATAAGCTCTCGTTGTCAGAACGGTGGAGCTCACTGCACATTATCAAGTTCCCATACCAAAGGCGCCACCAATCCTCTCAAGATTACTGAATGTTCAGCGGCTAGCTATTAATACATCAGCCAATCAGAAAACAAACCATTACTCCTCTGAGCAATCAAGTGTGCGCTTTTAATGGGGTGGCCTGTCACATACAGTGTGGCACACAACGATCCAGGCTAAAATAAGATTATTGTGCGCTTAGCTATGTTATCGGTCCCTCTGCTTAGCTGTTTTGTTAATATTTACAAGCTATCGGGTTACAGTGTAGCGTGTGCAAAGGGCGTTTAGGAGGACTATATCTATTTGTTTATGATTAAAATATACTGTAGCACCTATTTGTGGATTGTATCAGCTTACTTTTAGTCTCTTTACTTCTGTGAATATGTGAATTTAGTTGATTCTTTATTAAATTCATATTCCTTATGGGTGTTAATGTGACTGAAAGAATGGGTGTTGGACGTCAGACTCCTGTATATGGCGAACAGGAAAGTGATATGAAAAGGTTAGCAACTATAGGCCAGTTTATTGCTGACAGGCTGAAAGATTAGTGTGTGGAAATTTAAGGTCTCACTTGTTACGTGAGCTAGATGGGTGCTGGGATGATTTTAAAGGAAAATTCCTGGTTAAATACAAGTTAAGCTCTGTTGACAGCATCTGTGGCTCACTGTCAATTGCCACAGAAAATGATTTCTACTCAATCCTAATTTAAATTTTTTCATTACTGTGTTTTTTTCTAGGATTCGCTTTTTTTTTTAGATATTATATTTGTGAATAATTTATAGCCAATGAAGGATTTTGTGCTAAGCATAACTATTAACAAATTAACAAATATTAACAAATATTAATTAATAGTGTAATAAATGTATTGTTCATTGTTCATTTATGTTAATACATTAACTAATGTTAATAAATGATACCTTATTGTAAATGCACTACCAGTCAAAAGTTTTTGAACAGTAAGATTTTTAATGTTTTTAAAGAAGTCTCTTCTGCTCACCAAGCCTGCGTTTATTTGATCCAAAATACAGCAAAAGCAGCAATATTGTGAAATATTTTTACTGTTTGATCAAAGCTGAATTTTTAGCATCATTGCTCCAGTCTTCAGTGTCACATGATCTTTCAGCAATCATTCTAACATGCTGATCTGCTGTTCAAGAAACTCTTCTTCTTCTTCTTCTTCTTCTTCTTCTTCTTCTTCTTCTTCTTATTCTTCTTCTTCTTCTTCTTCTTCTTCTTATTATTATTATTATCAATATTTAAAACTACATTTTTTTCAATATTTTTTGATGAATTAAAAGATCCAAAGATCAGCATTTATCTGAAATAAAAAAGCTTTTGTAACATTATACACTATACCATTCAAAAGTTTGGAGTCAGTATATTTTTATTTATTTATTTATTTTATTTTATTATTTTATTATTATTATTATTATTTTTGAAAAATATAATAAATAATATATAGCAATTAATACTTTTATTTAGCAAGGATGCTTTAAATTTATCAAAAGTGATGATAAAGACATTTATAATGTTACAAAATATATAATATAATAAACATAAAAATATTAATAATAATAATAATAATAATAATAATAATAATAATAATAAATGTTTTTTGAGCAGCAAATCAGAATATTAGAATGATTTCTGAAGGATCATGTGATGAGTAATGATGCTAAAAATTCAGCTTTAAAATCACAGGATTAATTACATTTTAAAATATATAATAGAAAACAGTTATTTTAAATAGTAAAAATATTTCAGAATTTTACTGTATTTGCTGTTTTTTTGTATCAAATAAATGCAGGCTTGGTGAGCAGAAGAGACTTCTTTAAAAAACATAAAATCTTGCTGTTCAAAAACTTTTGACTGGTAGTGTATTTGGTAATAAAAAGGTCCCATTAGTTAATGCATTAACGAACAATAACTAACAATGAGCAATACATTTGTTACCGTATTTATTAATCTTTGTTAACATTATTTAATATAATTACAGCTGTTCATTTATTTATAATTACAGCTGTTCACAGTTAGTTCATGTTAGCTCAGGTTTATTAAATAATGTTAACAGATACAGCTTTTTGTTTTAATAATGTTTTAGTAAATATTGGAATTAACATTAAGATTAATAAGTGCTTTTTTGAGTATTTTTTATTTAGTTTATGTTAACTCATGTAGTTATTGCATGTTTACATTTGGAACCTTATTGTAAAGTGTTACAAAATATCTATATTGATTGTAGAAATTTCCCTGATGTTTTTCAGGATTTTTCCAGTTATTCAACTTTTCCCGTTATTGATGCTTTCTTAATAAAGGCTAAAAAGCATTTTATAAATATTACATTTACAAGGACTAATAAAATATTTGAGCTGAACATGACAAAAATGTAGAATAAATATTAAATTATTTATTTATTCTGGAACAAATGATAAATAACTGGAATAAATAGCCACTAGAATCTGTAGACTGTTTAAATGTAATAATTTCTGATTTTTAAAATCACTGTCTTTCACTCAGAAATTGCTAGCAAACATCTCAATTCATTAAAAAGAAACAGAAAATAACACAATAAATTGATTAAACATGAAAAATAGTCTTTGCTTGTACATACTCCATACTCCAGCAGTCCAGCAGTGTTTTATTTACAACTTCCAAAACGTTTTTCAAATTCGTAGTTCAAATTCAAGCTCATACAGAGCTTCAAAGAACAAGAAGACAGTTGAAAATAGAAATCTGAGCCATTTCAGTGTCTCAGCAGCTATTCTGTCCTGGTTTTTCAATCAGCTCAGCTGTGCACACCTGCTGTTGTTCAATCACACATTTGCACTTGGCTCGTTCTGGCTCATTGCGTTCTTTAGCCTGGAACAAAGGGATCAGAATTACGTACAGTAACAAGGAACACAGTCCCTTTAGCTGAGGTGTTGATCGTCAGTCGACCAGGAGAAATCTACAGTCACTACATTTAAAAAAAATCTGTCAGTGCAGTTGATATGCCAATCTTTGAGTCCATTGAGCTCTTCTTTGCACCCACTCTGGTTTCAATATCTTCACACCTGGCTCTGGGATTTACACTGTAGTCGCACAACGCAGCCCCTCCTCCAGAAGATAACGGTGACATTACGCTGACCACTCGCACACCGGCCAATAAGAGAAAGCATGCTGACCCCTATAAAAAGCATTGGTTTTAAAGCGGAATACACCAGACAGAGAGACAGCAAGTAGGTGAGAAGGGGAACAAATGAACTGTAGGTTCAAGAGGACGTAAATAAACTAAACTTCTATTTGTTTTGACTTGTTTTGAAGTGTCATCATGAGCTCTAATCTTGTGAAGTCTCTTGCTCGGGTTTATGACCCCAAACCACTTCACGCTCAGAAACGATCGAACGGCGGAAGAGCTACGGCAAGAAGAGCTTCGCTTTCTACCTCAAACAAACGTCCATCTTCACCACTTTCTAATCAGGCTTCCTCAAAATCCTCCTCACCTTCTGCGCTTGTACATATTGAAGGACAAGTCAGTGATTTGAGTGATAAGATGGACAAACTCATCGCCATGCAGGAAGCGTCTCTGAGACGACTGGACACCATCGGTCAAGATCAAGGCACAGGTGGACGCAGCGTGGAGCAGATGTTGTGTGACGTGCGAGTTGTTATAGAAACTGTTCGAGAGAAGGAGGAACAACAGGATCAGCGACTTGATGCTTTGGAGCGACTGGTCAGCGGCATTCAGCAGGTTGTCAGTTTTGTTGCTGAAGTGTTGAAACACTCAAGATTGGCCGATCTCTTGAAAAATACACAGTCAAAATCCAGCACCAGGGTGAGTTTAAATGTTTCATGCATCCAATTCAATGTTTGAAATGACTCATTTGGATACATATTTCAAGTACAGATGAAAACACTTCCAGATAGCGAACAAATTAACCAAACAAATGAACAAAAACAGTTTTTCGGTATACAAACACTTGTGTGTGAAATTAACATTAGTTAGTAATGTCCCTGAAGCAGCTGACCACGTGAATGGATTAAAAAGAGGTTATTGTTACACAAAAGTGCACTTACTTTTTTTGTTTGTTTGCCTGTTTATTTTACTCATGAACTGTTCACATTCACTTTTTATGTTGTGTGAAATTTGTTTGTCATCTTTAATGTTGAAAACCAAAAAGTTGGATGCATATATACATTAAATGTTCTTTTTTTCTTTATTCATTTTCCAAATTATTTTTATTCCACCAGGGGCTTTTCTAGAACATGGGTTGCCAGGTTCATTGTCCTTGTCACTGGCTTGAGCCATTTATAAAACAGATTGACTGATGACATGATGAGTGATTCTCAGTAGCAGCTCAAGGACACAACTGTGCATTCAGCTCATAGCAAATGATTGTGTGTGATCAGAAATATCAGATTCATTGCGCATTAGCAGCTCAAAGCATTTGAATGAATGTATGTGTCATTGACTACATTGAAAGCAGGTGTTTTTATTTAAAGCGCTGTTAATAAATTATAATCTTGTTATTTGCAGTGTTTAGACTGTATTATTATCAATGAAACAGTGAGGTTCAGAATACTACAGAAGATTTTTCACTTACGCTTCACACTTTTAAAAGATGCTTATACCTTTGTCCAAACTATTTTGATCGTATTTTTTCTTGATCTAGTTCAGGGAAAAGGATGGAAAGGAGAAATCTAAAGTGTACCAGAAGGGGTTGAAAACCCAGAAGAAAAAGAAACCACTGGATGCATCAGGTGAGGAAAAAAATACCATACAGTAGAGTAGGGGTGGGTGATATACCAGTATACAGCTCTTAAAGTAACAGCAGTCTTATATTCCTAGGTCAGTGTCACTGTAGGGTGCCTTTTGGTGTCCTGTACATAAATAACTCATTTGCCATGATAACTTAACATAAAGATGACTATAAAAGGCTATAAAATGACTATAAAAGTTTTTATATTTATAACAAAAGCATTACTTGGCTCTTAAGATACATTTTCTAGATTTTTTTTTTAATTTTGTATAGGAAGATGTGTGTTATTTTGCTATGTCCCATGCACAGCTCATTAAATTTGAATGAGAGTACAATATAGTCAAATCATAAAATTTTCAGATTTTGTTCTCCAAATATTTTGTTAAATAAGAGATTACTCAATTTAAGTGTATTGACCATTTGGTAATAAAAACGATATTTTATTTAATAAAAAAGAGGAGTTTGTCCATGTCTTTTGAATGGTTGTCCACCCTGTCCTATTGAGGAATCTGCCCCTTTAAGAAAAGGGCATCCCCTTTAGTGACATCAGGACAACAGATTTTTTTTTGTCTCTTCAGTGGTGGGAATTTCAACAAATTTTGCGTAATGTCCACCCTGTCGGCATAAAATATGCTGGATGTGATTACAATACAGTATTTTCAAAATATGTAAGTTTAAATATACCAAATCCTCTTCAACAACCAGACTATTTACCTAGTCACAGTTTGTTGTAAGCTAACAGTGTTGGGGAAAGTTGCTTTTAAAAGTAATGCATTACAATTTTGCGTTACTCCCTGAAAAAGTAACTAATTGCATTGCTTAGTTACTTTTTGTGGAAAGTAATGTGTTAAGTTACTTTTCCGTTACTTTTTAAATCTGGGCAGGGCTTGCTTCTGTGTTTTTAATATAAAACAATTATAATGTAAAAGCCCTTTTACACCAAAAGTGAAATGAATTCACCTCAGGCTGAAAGAAAAATACATTTATGTTGGAGATCACTCTTTAGCTATAAAAAAATAAAGCACGAATGTTAGCTTATCTAAAGTAATTTTTACTTATTAGTATAGTTGAGTTGCATGATCGAAGGTCAGCAGCAAAGACACTGGTTAATAAAATGGGATTAAATACATAAAGGATATTTATTTTATTTAACTTATTTAATTATTGCAGGGTTGCATCATATTCTGAGTTCGCATTTCAACGCATGTTCACATTTAGTCTAGAATACAGTAACATCATGTTTACTCCCAATTTCCCGACAGGAGACTTGTCAATCAATAAATGGGGAAAAAAGTAACTGGCTTTACTTATTTGAAAAAGTAACTCAAATAGAAATTAAAAAGTAATGTGTTACTTTAGTAGTTACTTGAAAAAAGTAATATTATTACATAACTCACGTTACTTGTAATGCGTTACCCCAACGCTGTAAGCTAATATGCTTATTGAAGCTCAAAATGTCCATCTTGTCGGCCACTTAGACTTGATAGGGTGGAAATACACATGACAGGGTGGACATAGCATTAATTTGTAGTTAATATTGCTAAAAATTAAAATGAATGGGGAGAGGGGGTATATTAATGTGAATGAGTATGCAATTTTATTATTTTATTTTTTTCAAAGTTGAATAAATGTTTCATTGTCATGCATTGTGTCATGCATTGTGTGTTCTGCTTTATGTGTCCACCCCATCATGTGCTGGTCCACCCTGTCATCTTGATATTTTAAAATAATATTAGAAATAATAATTCAATCATATCTGTATAATCCAGTGTGTTCAATAGTTAGATGTGGGGGCAATAACATACAAAACAAAAAACTGCATCCAAATATCACAGTTTTCCCCAAATAAGAAAAAATACATCTGCAAATTGTATGAGTTTCTTTAAAAGCACATTGTTTCCATAAAATCTTTTATGTATTTTTAATTTAAAAGCAAACAAATAACCCTGTTTAGGAAAGGGGACATGATACCTTTTAGAAAATATCATTTGCATCTTAATATTGCAATGAAAACGTATTTAACAGTAATATATATATGTCCATGACACTGGTGACAAGAATAATGAAATGGTATCAAAAATGTTTATTTTATAAAGACTTTATTTAAAGCAAAAAATAACTATATTGTGATATATCATTACCGTGAAATAAAATAACTCATATCATGATATAAGAGCTTCTATTTCTACTGTTTTCTTCTTTGCACTCATTTCTTTTCTCCTCCTTTTTAAGACTTAGTCCAGGCTAGTTTTGAAGAAGTGCAGAAGCTCAACCAACAGAACGATCAGCTTTCTCAATGCACGGCAGAGACAGCAGTCAGCAAAGTTGTGCATCTGGATCTTATTGAAGAGGAGCAAGAAGGAGAGAAATATAGTGAAAGAAAGGATGACAACCATCAGGCAGCAGTGGGAGAAGAAGCAAGAGAGCAAGAAATTCCTGTTCCTGAGTTATTACAGATAAAAGAGGAGGATAAAAAAGAGGAAGAGGAAACGTTAAAGAGAGACGAGGCTTTATGGTTATCCGAAGAAAACCAACTAGCTGCTCTGAACTCATCTGACCAGACAGATGAAAGCATTACAGTCACACCAGAAAGGTACGTCTGGATATTTTGTTCAGCAAATGACTTTCAGATACATATTTGGTTAAAATAAGTAAAATGACATGGGTTCATTGTAAATACACTACATTTATTTGATCAAAAATACAATGAAAACAGTAATATTGTATACTGTTATTACAATTTAGCTTTTTCTGTTTGAATATATTTTAAAATGTCATGTATTCCTGTGATGGCAAAGCTGAATTTTCAGCAGGTATTACTCCAGTCTTCAGTGTCACATGATTCTTCAAAAACATTAATTTTTATTACCAATGTCGAAAACAGTTGGGCTGCTTAATATTGTTGTTGAAACTGATACATTTTTCAGGATTCTTTGATGAATAGAATTTAATTAAAATGGCAATTTTATTATTATTTTTACTTAAGTCATTTTTGATCAATTTAATGTGTCCTTGTTAAAAAAATATTTAGAAATCTTACTCACCCCTAACTTTTAAAAGGTAATTAAATAGTGTAATTCAATAAAAATTAAAAATATGCCATGATATACACATTCCATTTAAAAATTTAAAACTTCAAAAAATGATACATTTACATAATTATTCATATTTTAAAATAAAATGTTTTATTTTAGTATCTTATTATATGTTTTATACCTCTCTATATTCATGTAGCTGTGAGGAGAATCTGGAAATAACTCTCAGCACCAAGAGGCATGTTGCTGACGAGAGTCTGACAGACGAACTTAAAAAAAGCCGAGTCGAGGAGGCGCCGGAGGAGGAGGAGGAGGATAAGGAATTGAAGGAGGTAGAGGAGGTAGAACTTGAAGCAGCAGAGGCACTTGAAGCTGCAGAGGCGGGACCAGAGAGATCAGAGGAGGGGACGGAAGAAGAGAGGAAAGATGCAGAGCCAGTAACTGACGAATATATCATTGGTAAGAAAATAGTTGTAACGTCTAAGAATAACTTCCTTTTTTCCTTTCCCTTTTTGTAGTTACATTTCCTATCTTTTTCACAGATTCTTCCCCTCCTCCACCTGCACCATTTGAGCACCGTCTAGTGACAACCAAAACCCACCAGATTACAAGTTACTACACTATCAACAAAGAGGAAGTTCTTGGAGGGTGAATTAGTATTTATATTGCATCATATTACATTAGTTTTGTTTACATCAAAGGAATTTTTAAAGTAGGATGCCTGTGATATTAAACTTATGCCATAAGATTGCTAAGCATTTTAAGAGCCTACGGGACACATGATACACAAGGGCATGAAAGTGACAGACAGGTGTGTGTGTGTGGGAAAGAAAGACGTTGAGAGAGTAAGACATGCGAAATATTTTTAGCCCTCAGCAAAAGTAAATACCAAGAAACAGGAGAAGACTACAGTAAATTTTCTTTTGCAGTGTTGAGAGGATGTGGGGATTAAAAATGTTCAAATTTTGTGATTTAAATGTGCTTTTTATTGTCTTATTTTGATTTAAATAGAGGACGCTTTGGCATGGTGCACAAATGTGTAGAGAAATCTTCTGGCCTCATATTAGCAGCCAAGATCATCAAAGCCAGGAGTCAGAAAGAGAAGGTAAATGCCTATGTTCACTTTAACACGTTATACTATGACTTTGTAGCAGTAGTTTAAAAAAAAATGTTTTTAAATCAACTTACAGACCATTTTTTGACCCACAAGAGTGATATTTTTAGCATTATGTGTATATACTCTTATTAGGATTTTGAAGGAGCTTTTATTAGGGGTTCTAGTGCGTGGTCACGGATCAGAAATCTCCTGAAAACTAATCATGCAGACCAAACCGTAAGTCGTAGACTTGAAACATGGAGGGATGGTAGTACTCACCGTCTACAACGTGTCCAAGGCTCACGACTGGGGTGCTACAGCAATCAAAAGTAAGAAATCGATCTTAAGTCCTAAACCGTCAGTCGCAGGCTCAAGTGTCTTATGTCGTTGGAATCCTAGGCTCATGCCGGACAAAATGCATGCATCAGATTCGATTGTGAGCCTAGCGAAAATTTCGGGTATTTAGCTTTTTTTGCCCGATCGGAACTAAACCAGTGCTGAAAGATTCTCTGGAGAGTGAATATCAGTAATTATCAAAAAAAAGTTGAACTTTCGACTCGCTGTCGCAAAGAGGTGACAAAGAGTTCGAAAGGGGCAGGGCCACTTTTAGTAAAATGCCTACAACTCCTGACCAGAATGAGATATCTCAGCTAAACTCAGAACAGTTATGTAAGAGATCAGACTGAGGTTACAGGAAAAAAATCATGGAGCTTGGCCACTTATAGCTTGGTGCTATAAGAGGAAAAAAAACATAAAAATGGCTATAACTGTGCAACCATTTGTCCTATCAACATGAAAATTGGTGTGCACGGTCTTCGTCCAGTGTTTACAAGGACATTTGACATCTCAAAAAACATGGCCGCCATTGGCCAACGACATTTAAGTACCTGTTAGAAAAGGTTACCGGAGGCCGATTGGAACGAAACTCAGTGGGGCTGTTCGACTCACAGCCCCAAAGGTCTGAGAGAAATTGGAAAGAAATCACACACGGGGGGCTATATCGCATTTTTCAAGGGCATAAATGATTGTACAGTGTGCGATTTTTCACACATACGTGCGATATTCATATCATACGATAGCACTCCTCATTCCGGACAACTTTGCATCTAGAACCACTGCTGTCAATCAAATCGTTTGTTAAATGTTTGAGAAGATGTAGAAAACCTACTTTTGCGAAGAAGTCCTAGGTTTCTGGAAAAAACACTGCAGTACAATTCTCTGGACTCTCTAGGCCAATAATTATTTAAAAAATGTAAAAAATTGACCCTTTGGGAAACTATAACAGGGTCTGTCCAAATTTACCCAAAATCCTATAAATCCTAAAGGAAAACTCAAAACTTCACGAAACCCGACAGGTGATTCTAAACAAGCATGCAGAGTTTTAAGGGGATCGGACCACAGCTGGAGCTATAACAGTCATAAACGTTCAAAAACATAATATTTCTTTGGTAAATTACCTGGCTTTGCCAAAAATACTTTTTAAAATCAATAATTTAGGTGGTTACTGACTTGCTAAATAATGTCTCTTTTCATATGTGCTTAAATGCCTTGAATCGCTTGAACCCCAGTAATCGCTGCTTGCAGCTATATTTTTTTTTAATTGTTTTTTCAGTTTTAATTTCAATTTATGTTTTAGTAATGTAGTTTTGTGCTTTTGTCGTTTTTATTAGCTTCTTTTATATTTCTATTTATCTATGTTATTTCAGTTTTAGTAATTGTCTAGTTTTTAAAATTTAAACTTCACATGTAATATTTATATTGTATTTGATTTCAGCTTTACTTTTATTAACATTTTTTCATTGTTAAAATTTAGTTTAGTTAGATTTAGTTACTAACAACACGGGGCCACAAACCACTTCTTTAAGATGATAATATAGTCATGAATCATTGATTTTTACAAACTTTTGTCTTGTCAGGAGATAGTAAAGTGTGAAATTGAAGTGATGAACCAGTTGAATCATGCCAATCTGATCCAACTCTACGCCGCCTTTGAATCTCGGCATGAAATCGTTTTAGTGATGGAGTAGTAAGTTACATCCACAAACACATTGAAGTTTTACACACAGACATCTTCTCTCATTAATTAATCTCATCCGTGCATTGTTTCTATTTTGTGTACTCCCAAGTGTTGATGGTGGAGAGCTGTTTGACCGGATCATAGATGAGAACTACAAGCTGACCGAGTTGGACACAGTGTTGTTCATCAGACAGATCAGTGAAGGGCTTCAGTATATGCACAAGATGTACATATTACACCTTGATCTAAAGGTACCAAACATGCTCTTGAAAATAATATATATTTGAATAGCTGCATAAAAAGAACAGGAAGTTTGAAATACCTGTGTTTACGTGTCAACAGCCTGAAAACATTCTCTGCATTAGTCGACAAACAAACAAGGTGAAGATAATTGACTTTGGGCTTGCAAGGAGGTTAGTATTTGTTTCTGTGTCTGTGTTTACACTGTGTCATGCATCTACTGTGTTTTATCACGCCAATTTGTTCTTCATCTTGTTCTTCAGATATAAACCCAGGGAAAAGTTGAGGGTAAACTTTGGAACACCTGAGTTCCTGGCTCCTGAAGTCATCAACTATGAATTTGTCTCATTCCCAACTGATATGTGGAGTTTAGGTGTCATCACTTACATGCTGTAAGTCCATAGATATCAATTAACAATCATAATAATACCAAAAGGAGAGAATTTTATAAAACTTACTTGTGATTGTAGGCTCAGTGGCTTGTCTCCGTTCCTGGGTGAGGATGATAATGAGACACTAAATAACATCCTGGCATGTCAGTGGAGTTTTGAAGAGGCAGAGTTTGCTGATATCTCTGAGGAGGCCAAAGACTTCATTTCACGCCTGCTTGTGAAGAGCAAAAGGTTTGTGTGTCTCCAGAAATTGGCTAAATCTGAAAAAATCCCACTTTTAATTCTAAATTTCTTTTTTGTGCAGTTGGAGAATGAGTGCATCCCAGTCCCTGAAACACCCATGGCTTTCAGACAGAGCACTTCACTACCGTCTGCACCACAAGGTTAATAAAACCTTTGAGTTTGTTGCTAAGTGAGCGCAGTAGTGAATTAATGCAGTGAATTGATGAACCTGTTTCTCTCACAGAAAAACAAGTGTCACTCTTCACATGCTCCTCCCCCAGAGGAATAAACAGGTAAGATGCATAACATGAAATATTTTAAATATTTTTTTCACGCAAAAATGAAAATTCTGTCATTTACTCACCCTCATGTCCTTTCAAACCTGTATGTCTTTCTTCTTCGAAACACAAAAGAAGATTTTTTCATAATATTGGTAACTCTTTTGGCTCCCATTGACTTCCACTGTATTTTGTCCATACAGTGGAAATCAATGGGAATTGAAACAGTTTGGTTTCCAACATTCTTTAAAATATCTTCTTTTGAGTTCTGCAGAAGAAAGGAAGTGGTGGACTATCCCTTTAAAGTATTCGTTCACTTCCAGAATAAAAAATTCTTGATAATTGTCATCCAGGATGTTCATGTCTTTCTTTTTTCAGTTGAAAAGAAATTAAGGTTTTTGAGGAAAACATTCCAGGATTTTTCTAGATATAGCGGACTTCAATGGGTGCCAATGGGCTGAAGGTGCAAATTGCAGTTTCAATGCAGCTTCAAAGGGCTCTACATGATCCCAGCCAAGGGATAAGAGTCTTATCTAGCAAAACGATTGGTCATTTTCTACAAAAAATTAAATTGATATACTTTTTAACCACAAATGCTTGTCTTGCACTATCTCAGCCTCACAGTTTAAGTAGTCACATTGGAAAGGTCACGTGTGATGTAGGCGGAGATACCAACCCAGTGTTTACAAAGCGAACGTGCAAAGAAAGTCAAGCGCTCTTTACAAAAAAGGTAAAACAATGATGTCGGATGATTTTGAAGCTGCCTTACCCTACATTTTTAAACTGAAGTAAACAGATGAAGAACTAACCATGTGTGACCTTTTTAAAGGGGTCATTCAAGTTGTTTGAACATTAATGTGTGTTGGCAGTGTATGTACACATCTACGCTATAATGATAAAAATCCATGCAGTGGTTTTTAATTAATCTGTAAAAATAATATCCTCTTTTTCAAATTGAGCCTTTTTCAAATGTGGCATCACACCGATAGAGGCCGCTCCCACAATAGTTGATTGACATGAGCGTCTTACCTTAGACCTGCCCTAAATCAGCTGTAACAGTCTGGCCTCCATTGTTTCGATGCCGGAGCAGGGATGTAAATTAGACTCAATTAGAATATCTCAGGATGAGTGATTGAGGTGTTGTGTTGCTGGATGTAATAATGAACATAGTGGGCGTCATTTGCTACCGACATCTGAGCCGCTGAAGATGCAGTGGATTACGTTTGTTTGTGAAAGGAATGCGGCTCTCGATGTTCACACAAATCATTCGTGATCCAGCTTCACCTACAGCAGAAGTGAGTATAAGGTTTTTTTTTTGTGAATCTCTGCAATCAACTTTCCTAATAACATGCTAGTTAGCAAGTTTCGCGGCTAAAGTAAACAATCTCTCAAAGGAGCTTGTCACTCCACAGAGAAAAGAGAGGGGCGGGGCGAGCAGAGCTCATTTGCATTTAAAGGAATAATCCATCAGAATGGGTTGATTTTTGCAGAGCTCATTTTGACAAGGTAAAAAGGGTGTTTTACACTACCATTGAAAAATTTTAACCATAGTATATTGTAGACTTTTCATTAAGACCCTAAAGAATGGGCATCCAATGACCCCTTTAACGTGATTAGGTAATGTGTGAAGTTGCACATGTGCATCGCAGAGCTAGTCCAAGATTAGCATTTGTGGTTAAAAAGTATATACATTCTTAATTTTTGTTTAGAAAATGACCGATCATTTCACTAGAAGACCTTTATTCCTTGGCTGCGATCGTGTAGAGCCCTTTGAAGCTGCACTGAAACTGCAGTTTGGACCTTCAACCTGTTGGCTCCGTTTACAGTCCACTATATGGAAAAGAAAATCCTGAAATGTTTTCCACAAAAAACCTTAATTTCTTTTCGTACATTGAGGCGATTTTTTTTTTTATTCTTGAAGTGAACTTATCCTTTAAAGGTTAAAGTGATTAACTTTTAGTTCTCATATCCTTAATTTCATGTTTTCTACAGTGATCATTGGCTTTCCTGGTGCCTTGGTGACACACTGGACCAATACTGTTGTACCTGAACAACTACACAACATCTGTGTAATATTACAGTCAAATACTGAACTGTACAATGTCTATTACCTTTTTACCTCAATCTTAAGCTGAAACAACATACAACGCTTTAAAAGTACAGCTTTCCACTTGCGGTACAAGAATATATAACCATTTTGTTAAATAGTAACCATTTATGGCTTTGTGATGAACTTGCCCTGTGCTCCAGTTCTGGTTCAAGTGGGTTTTATCTGTCTAGTAGCGATTGTCTTATGACAAATTACTACATACGGTTAATACTACAGTGAGTTGAACTTGTATGTGCACTTTATTACAGGCCAGGACTGGAGGAAGTATGTGAATGACTAAGAATGCAACAGAAATCATCATTCATACTCTATATGCACAAATGTATCGAGTCTTATCATGGTAATATTCTGTACATCGCTGCCTGGTTTATGGTAACATTTCACTGACGTAATATTTATGAAGGCATTGGAATTCACACAGGAAACTGTACTGTATTATACACTTGAAACTTGCACCCATAATGCCAAAATCTTGCAAATAATCTGTAATTTTTGAATGTTATGTCTTTTCAGGAAGTCTAAATATCAGAGTTCGGAGTTTCTCTGTGTGCATGTAGCTACTGTTACCTGATACAATTAGCCATGACCCAAATACAGCTCTCACTTACCACATTTTATTCTGTAATGTCATTTAGAGGGTTTCCTTTAGGGCATATGTATTGTTCAAAATGAGATGTTCAGAATCCCATGAGCTCCACATGCTTGGCTAATGCTGCTGATCTCACACTTTATTGTATTTTTGTTTTCAATTTTTTTAAAATGGAAATTTGAGACTGGGACACTAGCTTCAAGACTGTCTGTTTTAGGCAATTATACAGTCTTGCTCACTCCCTCTCTTTGTAGTAGACGTCTCACCTTCCATGAAGGCAAATGAAAAAAACAGAACACTACCTACAAATGTATTGTGTGTTTTTGTGTGGTTCTATATATAAAGATACTGTTTTGGTTTGATCACCTTCTCTGATGTTTACTTGAAATGCTTTCACAATATAGCAAATGGGGTGAAATTTATTGTACGTCAGGCTAACAGAATAGTGTTTTTAGACACTAGGATTCTAAGTGAAAGCTGAAAAACCAGGACTATCACTTTTTGATGTGTAAGCATTAATAAAAGATTTATTTATTTTTATGTTTTGATTTCAGTTTCTATTTATGCCATGACTGGATTGAGGAAAGCTGAAATATAATATCTCATAAACTAAAGTACTTTCATATTTTAGTACTTGTACATTATTTCAAAGATATTTTGTTGTAAGTGCCTTATGTGGTGTATGTGCCTTAGATCTTTAAATATTATCTAAATTAAAATATATTTTGAACAAACATTTGATTGTCCTGTTCATTCCTTTTAACTCTGCAACAGCATTTAAGTTAAATACACAACCAGTCAAAAGTTTTTGAACAGTAAGATTTTTTTTTTTCTTTTAAAGACTGCTCACCAAGCCTGCATTTACTTTATTCAAAGTACAGCAAAAACAATACAATTTTGAAATATTTTTGCTATTTCAAATAACTGTTTTCTATATTAATATCTTTTAAAAATTTCAGCATAATTACTCTGGTCTTTAGTGTCACATGATCCTTCAGAAATCATTCTAATATGCTGATTTGCTGTTTAAGAAACATTTTTATTATATTATCAATATTTTAAAAGTAGAGTACTTTTTTTCTGGATTCTTTGATGAATATAAAGATCCAAAGAATGTTAAAATCATTTCTGAAGGATGATGTGACTGGAGTAATGATGCTAAAAATTCAGCTTTGAAATCAAAGGAATCAATTACATTTTAAAATATATCCAAATAGAAAGCAGTTATTTTAACAGTAAAAATGTTTCAAAATTTTACTGTTATGCTGTACTTTAGATCAAATAAATGCAAGCTTGGTGAGCAGTAGACTTATTTAAAAAACATTAAAAATATTACTGTTCCAAAACTTTTGACTGGTAGTATACATTCACATAAACCCAAGTTCCACCTCTAACTTTAAATATTTGCATTTTTTCAGACATGACATATCCAAAATTAGGCTAAATCAATGGTTCAAAACCTTGATCTACGGCTGTAACGTAATCACTCATGTAGGAATGACGTGACCCTTAATAACCCCCTTAGTAACTAAAACCAGCCAACAGACCAGCTTTACCAGACTGGGAGACCACAAAAAACAGCAAAACAGCCTAGACCAGTTGAAGCCGTTTTTTCAGCAGTGATTTAGGCGTCATAATATAATATACAAAATATATATAAATTATAAATATATAACTATTATTATTATTAGATATGCAATAATAAAAACAGAAATTATAAAGTGGCATATTTAATTCCTCCTGAACTTCGATTCCTTTAGTAGGCGCTGTGACACATTTACACCCAAAGCCAACAGGATTTCTCTCATTTTTTTTTTCTGTGATGCGTACGTCACTGGCGCTCTGCTCTGTGATTGGCTGCTGAGTGCAGGTTTCTGATGTGTCGCTCAAGCAGCTGGAGTTTCGGATGTGTTTGCATCCGTTTATGATAAACGACCGCGCACAGTGACACCAAACCCCACAGACACACTCCGAACCGAAACCAGCTCCAGAAGATGGCTCAAAGTGCAGCAGCAGCAGCGGCGGCGGCCAGTGGTGATGTGAACGGAGGCGGCAAGACGAAGAGGAAAGTAGCCATCATTACAGGCATAACCGGTCAGGTAACGTGAAGCATCGCCTCAACATATACGACGCGATAGTATGAACGGACGGTTCACCTAGAATTCAAAAGTCTGTCATATTTACTCAGATTTGTGCGGTTTTAAACGCGTATGACTTTCTTTATTATGCTGAAAACAAATGTGATGTCAGGCAAAATGACAGCCTCAGTCACCATTCAGTCTTACTAGGGGAAACAAAGATGACGTAAATAGTGACCGAGCCTGTCAAACCTTAACATGTGGGTGTGTAAATGATGACACTTTTATTAATCCTTTTTTTAAAAGATAGAAATTATCATCATTATCGCACATGGTCATTTCCGGACTCATAACTGACAGCTAAGCTTAGAGTACAAGGTGCATATACTATGTCCAGTGCTAATGAAGAGGATGCACGTTTGTCTAAATGTACTCTGTTCTGTCTGTATGTAAAGCACTACAGGCCTGGTGGCGTTTTGTTCCACTGTATACTTGTGCATGTCTGGATTGACAATGTGTATGTGACAATTTCCAAATGGCAAGCAACATTTTCAGCTGTTGTGAACCAAAAGGAGTCTCATGTGAGCTTTTTAATTGTTGAATGTTGCTTATCTAGCCCCACCCGGGCCCTTTTATTGTGAATCACAATGAACTATGTAACAGGAGACACATGGGATATGACACATATTTGATCTTTAGAAGTTTACCAAGGATAATAAGCAGATTAAAAGGACTTAATTTTCGAGTCTGTTGTGAAATGTTTTTCCAGTCATTTACGAGTTTAGAGTGCTTGAGCATGGGTGTATCTGGACATCCAAAGCGTGATACCTGGTAATCAGGTTCCTAGGTTTCACTTTGTACATTTATTTCACCTGTTCAAATAAGTTTGTCTTGACTTGAATGTGCCACCCATTTTGTCCCGAACAGACTATTTGGATCATAACAATAAGATTTAAACAGCTAAAACAGTATATTCTCTAATTAAAGCATTTTAAACTACAATTTGACTTTTAAGATTTTCTCCCAAACTGAAAGAAATGCATCAAGTAAAAGTTTATGTGACAAAGCACTTAAAATATTTAATGAGGCATTGAGTATTTGTTGCTAAACAATTGGCCATTATATTCTAACACTGATTTATTATATTAACTACTTAAAGTGAATTCAATTTCTTACATTATTTTTGAGTTGAAATAAAATGATTATACATATATTACAAATGCACTCTAATGAAATGAAAATTATATTCTGGTCAGGATACAGCCTGAGGAAATGTCAGCTTGTGTAAATATATTTATTTCAGATAGTGTGTACAAGAGCATCTACCACAGTATAATGCCACGATGGCACTCTATTAGACGTTATTATCTATGCAAATACACTCTAGATCCTTGTTAGGAAACTTGAAAGTGCCTTGCCTTTAATTGTGACTTATTGTGATGTTGGCAGGTGTACTACTGACTGGGTTTGAAACAAACATTCCTTTGAAAAAAATTAAAATTAACTAAAAAGTGGAAATTTTTATCTCTTTCATGTGTGTTGGTGTGCATGATATGATACACATACACGTAAATTTGTGGGTCATTTTTTACACTTTATCCGATTTATGTTGTCAGTGAGGTCAACGCAAAGTCAGTATTTTTTCTTTTCTAAAAATAGGTTCATTTAATTCACATGCATTGAATGTCGTCAGAACGTCATTGCTGACATGGTTTAATGTATAATATTAAATGTCAGGTGCGGTATACACGACGTTAATAGCTATTTAACTAGTTTGATTAACTGGAAAGACCAGCTTGTAACGTTTACAGTTCTCTTGGAGGGATGCGGTTAGGACGTTATTGGGAAACTTGAATGTCTGCAGAACCTCGTGTTTAGCATTCTCATACTTAAGAAGGAAGTTCCTGGTTGGTGTCATGAAAGCTTTAACGTGGGCAGAGCACAAGCGTAATTCGACGACAGTGAAGTGAAAAATCAGGATGCAGTTTGCTTGATGAACAGCAGAGGGCGGTCGAATTACAAAAATGGTCCAGACGATATTTACATGCACATTCTTGGCAGACGCTTACTGTGCAACGCATAGAAATAATACAAGTTGGTATTATTGTTCGTTTTTAGTCTGAAGACAATTTAGACTGCGTAAAACAAAAAAATTATAAAGCTTTTCCAGTTATTGTTGAAGTTTTATACATTTATCATGTTTGCAAATGTATCCTGTTTTTCACCTGACTGCTGTCACTAACGGACCAATCAGCTGAACGCTTGATGACGTAAGCAACATCAAATACTTATTTTTAACGGAAATCCATAGGTGTAAAAATATTTATTATATTGTTACATTTGTTGTTTTTGTTATTATTACCATGACTGTTATTAATAAGATAATTAGTGTTGTAGTGTTGTAAACACTTCTAAAACTGCTTATATGTGTCTAGAAAGTATAGGTTATTTAAATTAGTTGACTGAACATCACAAGCTGGCTCTTGAAGTAACGGTCAAAATTGATTTCAATGTATAACGAACAAAGTTAATGACAAAAAATATCACCCATGTCATTTTTGGTAAGTAAAATCTTTTATTAACGACAGATATGAATGAATGAATGAGTGAATGAATGAATAATAAACACTGACGTTAAGTTTCTCGGGAGCAGTTTTAAAATTTTAGATTTTAATTTGGCGTATGTCTGTCACCAGAAAACTTGCTGGACACACTTTACCGTGTATTGCGTTATTTGCAGTTGACATAACCAAATTGAACAGTAAAAACGCTTTAATTGTGTGTATTTTTGTTGATGTCCTCAGTTAATTATGTTAAATTTGTTGCGCCCACTTGTGGCTCATAAAGGAACACATAGCCGTTTGTTTGGATTTGTGCTTTGATGCGGTAAACAGAGAAAGACTGTTTTACTGCGGTCAGGGGCAAATGTATGGGTCCCATTTTCACACAGACAAATCGACACGCACTACGTACACAAACAGAGATAATACGTCACAGACAGAGAGAGACAGACACACGGACTGTTTTGGTTGGGAAAGTTAAGTGGGCTTATTTGATTAGCTTTCATTCTTTCCTTCACCATTCTGGTTTTCTCAGCATAAATGCATCCACAGTTTGCCATTAGCAATCAGCCTGTGTCTCGTGTAGAGGTCTAAAGGCCTATAGATTTATCTTTATGTGGTGCATAAGGGTAATGGTGATTGTGATGGAAGGTTTTTCCAAATTAGCCAGCATTTCTGAGATGTTTCACACATGTGGTTTGACTCGGAACAAGAAATGATTAAGAATTAAAAAGTGATTTATTTGATTTACAATTTAGACAGAAAGCAATCGGTGGCTTACAAGGTAGGCCAGTGTGTGTGTATGCACAGACTGGTTGGAATGTCGTGTCCATCTAGGTTTCCTGTCTATGAACGTAATCTGCGGGAAACAGGCAACGTTTCCCAACAGTCTCAGTGTGACGATAAGCTGCTTTTTATCAGGGTTATGAGTCCGTGCTGCAGTTGGCACTGGTTGTGTCACACACACACACACACAGCCTCAGGTGGTCAGACGTTGAACGGTTTGCATGTAAATGGCCAGCGAACGGTGTGAAAAGGAAAAGGAAATGTATCTTTAAGCACATCTTTTCCTCTACGGACATATACACTTATATACAGGCACATACGCGGCTGCTGGAGCTTCTCATTTTTTCCCAAAGGTCTTTGGGACTGTGCCTATATCACCCCAGCAGGAAGTAGGGGGCGGAATGCCATGGCCGGGGCGGAATGTTCCAAAGTTCTAGAATGTGCGGTCGGGAAGTATGAGAGGGGAAAAAGGGAGAACGAGAAGGAGATGAGAATAAGAATGAAAGAGACTCGAGAGTTGCGTATGTTTTAGGTTAAAATGTGTCTTTAGGGTACGGCCGTGTCACTTTTTGACAGTCAGGTGGATTCAGCGGCTTAAACTGAGCTGCCACTCTTTGTCTGTATGTGTGATGCGTTCGGATGATTCAGTAAGCTTACACTGGCTTACGGTGTGTGTTGTAGCCCGTAGGCACTCCTTACTTATTTGTTGGCCGTTTTGTCGACTGTTTTCTTTTCAGACTGTATGTGGAGCTCTTTAGTGAGGGGATTTTTAGTTCTCAGCCAAAAAATTACAGTTCTGTCATCTCACCCTCACCCTCATGTCGTTCCAAACTTGTTTGGCGTTCTTCTGTGGAACACAAAAAAAGATTCTTTTTTTGTCCATACACTGAGGTCCAGTGGGGTAAAAACAGTTGTGTTTTATGAAAGAAAGAAAGTCATACAGCTTTTAAAAGACACAAGGGTGAGTTTCGACACAAGCGCATGTGTGTACGTGTGCGAAAATGCGTATTTGTATAATGTAGGCGTGTATTCGCTGTGGTCTGGCTCATGAAATTCAAAAAGAAATGGTCATTGTGTTGCTTGCTCTCTTGGGTAATGCTTGCCGTAAATGTGTGTGTGTGTGTTTCTCAAAACCCAAAATAATTCTCCCTCTATGTGGTTTCAGGATGGGTCCTACCTGGCTGAGTTTCTGCTGGCTAAAGGCTATGAGGTGGGTAAGCCAATGTATCCCTGAAAGACTTCCTACAAAGCTGTCAAAAATCATTCCCACATTTATCTGATGTAATTATCTCTCTGACTGTTAATAATCAAATATAAGTCATATTTTCATAAGATTCAAATTCAAATGGGTTGCATCTCATTTAATAGTACTCTGTACACTACAATTTTTTATGCTTTTTAAAGAATTCTCTTCTGGTCACCAAGCCTGCATTTATTTGATCCAAGATACAGCAAAAGCAGTAATATTGTTAAATATTTTTACTGTTTAAAATAACTGCTTTCTTTTTTAATATATTTAAAAATGTAATTTATTTCTGTGATCAAAGCTAAATTTTCAGCAGCATTACTCCAGTCTTCAGTGTCACATAATCCTTCAGAAATCATTCTGATATGCTGATTTGCCATTTAAGAAACATTTATTATTATTATTATTTAAAACAGTTGAGTACATTTGTTTTCAGGATTCTTTGATGAATGGAAAGATACGAAGATCAGCATTTATCTGAAATAAAAAACTTTTGTAACATTATACAACATTATAGTAACAATTTTTTTGGAGGGGGAGGAAGAAATTATAGAAATGAATGCTTTTAATTAGCAAGGATGCTTTAAATTGATCAAAAGCGATGATAAAGACATTTATAATATTACAAAAGATTTCTATTTCAGATAAATGCTGTTCTTCTGAACTTTCTGTTCATCAAAGAAACCTAAAAAATTCTACTCAGATATCTTTAAAATAATAATAATAATAAATGTTTTTTGAGCAGCAAATCAGAATATTAGAATGATTTCTGAAGGATCATGTGATTGAAGTAATGATGCTAAAAATTCACAGGAATAAATTACATTTTAAAATAAATTCAAATAGAAAACGTTATTTTAAAAGGTAAAAATATTTCAAAATTTTACTGTTTTTTTTTCTGTACTTTAGATCAAATAAATGCAGGCTTGGTGAGCAGAAGAGACTACTTTAAAAAACAATAAAAATCTTAATGTTCAAAAGACTTTTGACCGGTAGTGTACATTTTGGTTTTTCTTTTTTTCCTCATTAATCAAGTTTAGCAGATTAGTACTTTAGTGTTCAAAAGTGCAGATTTTATTTAAAGTATAAATATCATTACTGTCACATTTGATATACTTTAATGTATGCTTGCTAAATAAAAGTATTAATCTATTAATAAAAGTCTTAATGACTCCAGAACTTTAAACGCTGCTGAACATTAAATCTGTTTAAAATCATGTATACTAAAAACTTGAACTGTTTGTGGCTTTGGACAGGTTCATGGTATCCTCCGCAGGTCCAGTTCTTTTAACACGGGCCGGATTGAGCACCTTTATCATAACCCTCAAACGCACACTGAAGGAAGTAAGTTTCACATTTACACGCCTGGCTACAATAAGCATTTTTTATTACATTTGTAAATGCATAAATGTCTTCTAACCTGTGTAAAATATCACTAGGCAGTGGATCCAATAAGTCTTGTAAGTTGTTCATTCAGTATTTTTATTTTACTTGTTTAAAGTATTTTCCTTTATGGTTGCAATCTAAATATTCTTAAGCACTATTTGGACGGTAATTATTTCATTTGGGTGAAGTCTGAGAAAATCATTGGTATGGCTCCTCTGTGATAGAACTCATGCATTTGGACTGCAGTTAATCACGGGGGAGACAAAGAAGTTTCTATTTTTATTCATATAAGGAATGACACTTACACAATGCAGCTAAATATGGTTGTCACTCGTCTTTTAAGAGTTTAATCCTGTTCTGTACAAACAAAAGTTTGCCCATTTATGGGAGTGACAAAAGTGTGACAAAAAATGCCCTGCAATAGGAAAATGCACACGTGAAACGTTTCACGGGTTCAGAGGTGACTGATGCATTGCATACAGTACCAGTCAAAAGTTTTTGAACAGTAAGATTTTTTTAATGTTTTTTTAAATAAGTCTCTTCTGCTCACCAAGCCTGCATTTTATTTGAATCAAAGTACAACAAAAACAGTAAAAATCTGAAATATTTTTACTGTTTAAAATAACTGTTTACTATTTGAAAACATTTTAAAATGTAATTTATTCCTGTGATTTCAAAGCTGAATTTTCAGCATCATTACTCCAGTCACATGATCCTTCAGAAATCATTCTAATATTCTGATTTGCTGCTCAAAAAACATTTATTATTATTATTATTATTATTATTATTATTATTATTATTATTATTATTATTATTATCATTATGCTAAAAACAGCTGGGTAGAATTTTTGAATTTTGATGAATAGAAAGTTCAGTAGAACAGCATTTATCTGAAATAAAATTTTTTTTGTAACATTATAAATGTCTTTATCATTACTTTTGATCATTAGCATCCTTGCTACATAAAAGTATTCATTTCTATAATTTCTTTCACCCCCCAAACAATTATACTGACTCCAAGCTTTTGAATAATATATAGCATATTAGAATGATTTCTGAAGGATCATGTGACACTGAAGACTGGCGTAATGATGCTAAAAATTCAGCTTTGATCACAGGAATAAATTACGTTTTAAAATATATTAAAATAGAAAACTATTAAATGGTAAAAATAGTAAAAATATAAAATTTTACTGTTTTTGCTGTACTTCGGATCAAATAAACTTGGTGCTTGGTGAGCAGAAGAGACGTGCTTAAAAAAAAAAAAAACATCTTAATGTTCAGAAACTTTTGACTGGTAGTGTACAGTAAAGATAGTTTGTTTTTGGAAACAAGCTTCCTTTGTGCCAAAATACCAAAATTCTGATTATAAAAGTGTAATAAAACATTTTTTGGGTCCAATTCATCCATATAAACTGATTCATCCATATAAAATAACCAAATTTAATTTGACCAGGAATTTTCTCCTGGATGGTGGGAAAAGAAAATTGGCATGTCATTGTTATAAAGTCCCTCTGTCTAAAACATTTGCCATCCAAATAGGTCTTTCAGTCTGTGTCTGGTTTTGAAAGCAAAATTAAATAATTCAAAGTCTTGCATAAAAAACTAGAAACAGACTATAGCTTATTTCTCTACAGTCGATCTGGTGACGGGCAGCCTTTTTTATCCTCTGTAAAAAATTTTCTAAACATTTTAGACATGGATATGACCTCTTTTTGTATTGGGTCTGGTAGCTTTCGCCTTACACTGTGTCCTAACCAGATGCAATGCGACACATCGACATGCAATTAAAGGTATCTTTTCCATGTTAATCTGAGCTGCGACAGGGTATTTTATTTTATAAACATCTTCTATTTTCTGCGACGTCACGGATGGAACAACAACATACAAACTAAATGAGAAGAATAATCTCAGGTGCTTTATTCAGTGTTAAAAGTGTTTAATGTGAGGTTATAGTCATATGTGACCTTTATAGCCACACTGAAAGCAACAATAGATAGTTTACATCAGATCTTGAAAATAAATTGAAGCAAACTTTTACATTAAAACTGTAAAAGTGTTTTCCATAACAAAGGTGGTATCAGTTGCTCAGTATGTACTTTTAATAATGTTAAAAACATTGATATTTGTGACCCTGGAGCACAAAACCAGTTGTAAGTCGCACAGGTATATTTGTAGCAATAGCCAACAATACATTGTACGGGTCAATGTTATCGATTTTTCTTTTATGGCAAAAATCATTAGGATATTAATTAAAGATCATGTTCCATGAAGATATTTTGTAAATTTCCTACTGTAAATATATCCGAACAGTTCTTGATTAGTAATATGCATTGCTAAGAACTTCATTTGGATCATTTTAAAGATGATTTTTCTCATATTTAGATTTCTTTGCACCCTCAGATTCCAGATTTTCAAATAGTTGCATCTTAGCCAAATATTGTCCTATCCTAAAAAACCATACATCAATGGAAAGCTTATTTATTCAGTGATTATATTATTATACATCTCAATTTCCAAAAACTGACCTTTATGACTGGTTTTGTGGTTCAGGGTCACATTTATGAGTTAGATTATAAGCGTACCTTTTTATTGGGAGCGTACACACGCATTTCTGATTTGGCTGTAATATTTGATTGATTTTGTCACGTCGCATAGCCGTGTTGCACCTGGTGTGGACCGACAATTTGCTTGTTGCGCATCTGGTTAGGACACAGTGCAAGTGACAATCTTTAACCTTGAGCTATGTGGAGGACATTTTTTTTTCTAAAACTTTCCAGTAGACAGTAAGCTATATCACATTTCTTTGTCAAATTTAAAAGGGAATGAAATTCAATCTTTTATTCTGTGCCTTAGACATGAAGTTGCACTATGGAGACTTGACTGACAGCACATGCTTGGTAAAGATTATCAATGAAGTCAAACCCACTGAAATATACAACCTTGGAGCACAGAGTCATGTCAAGGTAAAACATTCTCATTTTCACATCATCTAGCTTTTTCTTTCTCTATATTTCTCAATCACACAAATGCTCTTTGTCTGTCGACTCTCAAACTCTACTGCTGGACAGACGCACACACACACACACGCAAACTGTTTCATAATGACTTTGGTTTCTTTCTCAGTGTCTGTGAGGTGAACATATGACCCCATCCAAGTAATACTTTGGAAAAAAAAAAAAAATCTTAACCAAATACAGAGGACTTTCTTTCACTCTCTGTTCCTTTACCCACACCCCTAATGTCTAGTCATCTGGGATGAGGTCAGGGGGATGTTAGTCAGAGAGTTGGCCATCATGGTGTGTGTGAACTTCTGTGTGGGTGCTCCACAGGGTAATTTATGGGAAGCGAGCACAAACGGCAGTTAAAGTGAGGGAGAGGAAGGGAGAGAGGAAGATGACGGAATAAAAAGATCAAAAGCAACGTAGGGACGAGATAATCTGAGGGAAAGGAATGAGCCGTTACTGTTGACATTATTTCCTCCAGCTACTCATGAGTTCAGTCACAGGAAAACCAATTAAATGTGTTCTGTGTAAACTGGGTATCAGAGAGGAACAACAATGTCATGTTTCTGCAGTAGCTTTTAACAAGAAAACAACTAAAACACTATAAAAAAAACAAACTCTTTGGGACAGTCATACTTAGCAGGAATGAAATGATTTGTTATTCCAAAAAATAAATTCTGTCATCTTTTGCTCAGCATCTTCTGTAAAGTCATGCGGCTTTGGTACAACATGAGAGTGAAAAAATGATGACTGAATTATCATTTTGTTGGGGAAACTTCTTTCGCAAACCATTTATCTTCCTTATGTGGTGTTCTTCCAAATGAAATAGAAGTTGGGATTTGATTGGATTCTAACAGACAGTCGATTATATTGTTGGTTAATATTATTTTACCCCACTCATGTGGCTTTCGTTACATAAGAAAAATGCAAGTAATTTTGGAGGCAGAAAAAGTTACTACATTTGATGAGAGATCATGGAAACTCTTATAGAACAGCATGAACTGATGAATCATCCATAATAAGAGCAGGCGCATTTTATTAAGAAAGTGAATAGAGTCAGATTTGATTTCCTGTTGTCAGGCTCAATCAGAAACATTCACACAGAATGTGTTTTTGACTGACATGTTTTTGCAGATGTATCGCACAAGACACAGCGCTTTTTTTTGTTAGATCCTTATTTAGACTTTATTTTTTTAAATACTTCTTGTAACACAAAAGTGCTTTAGTGGGAACAGCCCCTAAAATTATTCTTACACAGTCATTTTACACAAAAATTATTCTTATGCATTAATACCACTTGTGTTTGATAACTACAGTGGCTTTAGAGATATTGGAATACTTTTGGACACTCTAGTCATAGGGATAGTTTAACCAAAAATGCTAATTTTGTCAGTAATTACTCAACCTCATATCCCATAAGACCTTCGTTTATCTTCGGAACACAAATTAAGATATTTTTGATGCAATCCAAGAGCTTTCTGATCTGATAGCAACACAACCAACACATTCAAGGCCCAGAAAGGTAGTAAGGACATTGTTAAAATAGTTCATGTGACATCAGTGGTTCCACCTTAATGTTATGAAGCTATGAGAATATTTTTTGTGCGCAAAGAAAAGAAACATAATGACTTTATTCAGCAATTTCTATTATGGGTAATTCCATGCAAATGTCAACTAGTGTTGGGCAATATGCTTAATTTTCATATCGTCCTATCGTCAGCCTTTGAGATCACGGATACACAATATTATAGTGCTAATTTATTTAATTATTCACTTAGTTTCATTAACGGAAAGTAAACCAACACCAGAATAAGGCTAAAAGCAGCCTAATGTTTTTTTAATATGACTTAATTTGTGTTTACCATGATAACAATTTAATAGAAACTAAGTTACTAATACTTACGTTTCCTTAGTTATTCAAAAAGCACAAAAAGCAGTTACAGACAATGAGCGAAGAACATTAACATAATGGCTAACCTAGACTAGCGCAAGTTTATGCACTTTAAAAAACACTCTCGGTCCCAGAAGTAAGTATGCAATATTAGTTGCATCACTGTATGATGAATAAATCTCTTACCCCTTATTTACACTGCACATGTCTGTGGCACGAAGGGGGACCGTTCCCCCCAAAACGAGTTACTTTCCCCTCCTTGCTGAACGTGATCGATTTCAAAAGTAAAACCGGAAAAAAGCGCATAAGAAAGCGATTGTACACTTTCATGAGCGTCAGCAACTGCGCGCAATCACAGATTGCACGCTTCCCATCTAGAAACACCCCCTCCCACTCACCGTGATTTGTGCCCCCCTGTAGAAATTTAAATGCCACCCGATGGAGGTGTCATGGCACCGGCTCTGTGACGCGGCCAATCTTGTCAGTTCTTGTGTTTATACCAGCCACCTCGTGGCAATTTTCTGAAGCGCCCCAAAAGCTGCTCTCTGCACTGCATCGCTAAAGTAGCCTAGTCTATTTTTGACGGATAATAATAATAGTCGTCTTGCTATCGTCAAAGGCATCAGCGACAGGCGATATCTCTGACTATCGTCAATACACGGTATTATTGTCTATCGGCACAACCCTAATGTCAACCTTACCATGAAAAAATTAAGTTTTTACCAAAGGTTTTTTACTATAGTGATAGCACAGATGTCAACATTTGGTGGTTCAGATAGCCATATGAGGTCTTAATGTTTTTAAAGCATTTTATTTTTATTTTTAGTGCTTGATCTTCCATAGTCTAGAAAAAGTGCAATTTTCAGGCTTGGCACATCCATAACAATACACATTCCTCATAAATAGACATCAAAATTAAAATAGAGTGACAATTATATGTTCTGTGAAGAGTCATCGCTTCTCTATTTTTTGGGGGTATTATTGCCTCTTGTTTGCATTTTAATTGACAGAAATGGTTCGCTATATTGTTAACACATACATTCTCTATATGTCACATACATAATGCAAAAAATGTAGGGCAAGCGATTAATCGCGATTAATCGCATATAAAATAAAAGTTTGAGTTTGTCTAATATATGTGTATGTACTGTGTGTAATTATTTTGTGTATATATAAATACAAGCACGTTCATGTATACATTTAAGAAATATTTACAAGTATATGCATTTATTATCATTTTTATAGAATTTATATTATATATAAATAAAAATATTTTGTACATAACATATTTCTCTTAAACATATACATTAATTTGTGTGCATTTATATATACATAATAATTACATACAGTACACACACATATATTAGGCAAAGTCAAACTTTTATTTTGTATGCGATTAATTGTTTGCCAGCCCTAGCAATGTCCTTACTACATTTCTGGGCCTTGAACGTTTCAGTTGTGTTGCTGTCTATGCAGGCTCAGAAAGCTCTCGGATTTCATTAAAAATATCTTAAGTTGTGTTCTAAAGATGAAGGAAGGTCTTACGGGTTTAGAACAACATGAGGGTGAGTAATTAATGACAGAATTTTCATTTTTAGGTGAACTATCCCTTTAAAATGTCTGTCACATTTGCAAACAAATGGTGCTTTTCAAGTAATAACACTTTTTTTGGATCAGTTTTCATGGATAAATTTACCATAAGTGTTTTTGAGCTATATTTCTTAAAAACAAATGTAACATGGTTTTATATGTTTTTGTGTAATGCAAATGCATTCATACATTTTTAAATATGGCTTAACTGTTCAAATACGTTTTTGTAGCTGCTGTTTGTCTAAAATGATTCATGAGCCTCAATGGTTGGTCTGTAAGTCAGTAGGATGGAAAGATCCAGACTGCACCTGCGGGCTGAAAAACGTGCAGTTAAATGCAGCAGCTGCCGTAATATGGAACTAAATAATTCAGGTGGAAACTCACTGAGAAACATTGGCCAACAGACAAGCATCCATTATATTGAATGGGAGGTGTTCTGGGTGTCCCATCAGGAGGATCATCTGCTGTGACGACAGATAACAGCAGGATGCTCACTGTCACAATGAATTTTGTACCGCTGTGGCTCCTTAACATAAAGAATAAAAAGTACTTTAAGCACAGACATAAGACCAAGGGAGAGTAGTTCATATTTAAAGATTGCTGTCATACTACGACAACCGCAATCAGGATTGCTATGTGGAAAAATAAACAAGCTTGATTTAATTACACCATCAGTTTAGGCTTGTAAGCGTGCGCGCTAGCCGGGAGTGTTCATTAAAGATAGGCGTTTCAATCAGTGCCCGCAGTAATGAAATGGTAGATCACTGCTACTCTCTGATTGTAGTTTACATTTTTTACTCACCGCACTTTGTTTGGATATGGCGGAAAGAGTGGCAGAGAAAACACATACACACACAGGCGCTTGGTTTCCAGTTTTTACACACAGGGGTCAGCAAAGTGCTATTTTGCTTGAGAGTGCCGCTTGGTGGTTTCTGTAGGATATTCGTTTATGCTTAAAGGAATGCCTCAGGAAGAAAGTAATGTGCTTTTTTTTCCTCCACGCACATTCTCTCCACGCACAGACTCTTTGTCTGTGAGTCTTTATAGTCTTGTTTATAAGTTTTTCAAATAAATCAGAAGGATGAATGACAGAAGGATGACACGTGTAAAGGCTGTAATGAACTGGGATTGAGTTAAAATAAAGTCATGGGGTATTCAGATGAATAAATTTTGGTTTGATTTTGTGTGTGTGTGTGTATATATATATATAAAATATATTTTATATTAGGGCTGTCAAAATATTAAGCGCAATTAAGCGCATACAAAATAAGTTTGAGTTTGCCTAATATATGTGTGTGTACTGTATGTAATTATGTATATATAAATACAAACACATTCAAGTGTATTGATTTATTATAATTTGATATAATTTATATTATATATATAAATAAAAATATTTTGTACATTAATTTGTGTGTATTTATATATACATTATAATTACCCTCATTACACACTCATATTAGGCAAACTCAAACTTTTATTTTGCATGCAGTTAATCGCAATTAATTGTTTGGCAGCCCTATATATAATATATATTTCAACAAACTACTCCTGTTTTTTTTTTGTTTTTTTTTTAATGTAATGTTGTTGTAATAAAATTTATGCTGAATGTATTGTCTAAATGTAAAGAAAAATTAGGGCAGTGAAAAAATATTGCATTTAATCAAAGCATTTTTAGATGCACACAGTATTCAGTACAAACTTAAAAAGTATGGTATATAATTCTGTGTTAAGTAAATGTTTCAGTGTTATTTTCAATTAATAATAAAAAAAATAATTCAACAAGAATGCTTTAAAGTGAGAGAAAAGACATTTATAATGTTACAAAAAAATATATTTTAAATATATGCTGTTATTTGGGGTTTCTATTCAAAGATATTAAGCAGCGTAAAAAAAAAAAAAAGTTTCATGAGCATCAAATATCAAAAAATGATTTTAGAGTAATGACTGCTGTTTCAGCTTTGCCACAGGATTAAATTACATTTTAAAATACATTCAGATAGAAAACTTATTTTAAATTGTAGTAATAATTCACAGTTTTTACTGTATGTTTGATCAAATAAAAGCAGCCTTGCTGAGTATAAGAGACTTCTTTCAAAAACTTTAAAACAATCTTACCGACCCCAAACCTTTGAGCGGTAGTGTATATCTGTGCTAATGATTCTGTTTTATTTTCCTTATTAATAACTCTAAATCTAATAATTAATTTAAAAATTTAAAATATTAAAATGGAAAACTTGCAGGGCAGCACCTGTTAGACATGCAGAACAGCATGAACTAAAAGGTGATAACAATAATACAAACGCTGAATTATTCAGGTGGGATATACCAGCTTCAGGAGGTCTGTGTGTGCACACACAATGAAGAGATAAAGGCGTCTATTTACATGTGAATGCGCGCTGTTCCGACTGTCATGTCAGGACCTAGTCTTCAGCGTTAAAGAAAAGCTGTAAGCCATAATGTCGGTTCAGCGTCAGCGTGCGATCACGGCTTTACTACAAAAAGAGCACAGTGTACTTTACATGTTGATGTTTGTACAAGTTTAAACCTTGCGGTTATTATCAAATAACCACAAATGGAGCTGCCTTGTGGGATAGCACACTACAATTAGTCATATTCGACCACATCAAACTTAGATCGCATGATAAACTGAGTAGAAGTGCCACTTTTTTAGGCTGAGATTGAGAGCCAAGTAACATACACACACACAGGGTTGCAAAGTGAATGAAAAATGGTTATAAATTAATGTACTCTATTTGATTAAAAGAGCTTGATGCTTAATTTCTTTCTGAATTACTTTGACTTCTTTTTTTTTTTTGTTTAATGTTAAAGTAGTTCAGATTTAATTAAGAAACTGAGAACACAAAATAACATCTGTGGTGTTTAGGCTAGTATTGTTCTGTGTTGACCTTTCCGTCACCTCCAAGCCTTTTCTCTTTGAGAAAGTCTGTTTGTGAATGTGTTTTTGTGTTTGCACAGCTATCTCTTAGCACCGGCAGATTCGGTTTGCTCATAGTGTTATGTACAGTAGGGTGTGATTGGCATAAGCTTTGTGTTTGCGTTTGGATTAGCACAGATCTGTAGCTAATATGCAGTTGCTGGACTGGAACGTTGCAGCCTGCAAACGTGTTTGATGTCATTTAAGTGTTGTCTTGGGAAGACTTTGGCATTGTGTGTATGTTTGTAGACGGATGTGACAAAGCAAACACGCAAATGCAGGATTGAGTGACACGTTGAAAGATAAGTTAACTTTCGTAAAGTGTAGCACAAAACTACTTTCTGCTAATGACGGCAGAATTTTTTAATAAGGTTGTAGTTGCAATGTAGGAGACTTTGTGGAACACTGAGCCTTGTTAGCTAATTGGGTGTCTGGAGGACGCAGGCGCTCTCGCTTTCACACAGATACTTACAGTTAATTGCTTGTGTAAATCATTCCAGTCTTGTCACCTGCAACGGCTGACGTCACCGCCAACAAACAGGCCTTTATTCAGTGGCGTTACATCACGTTAAAAACATGATTTTGATTTATCTAAATGACAGCACCTATGAAGCAAGAGATTAATTATGAGAGATAAAAATCTCTGCGCTGCCATCTCTGTCACTCATTTTAGGGTGGGAATGGAGATGCATTTTAAACATGTTTGCTTGTGTGGAAAACATGTTGTATAACATGCTCATTCAGACACTGGAAGCGGTTGAAAAGATGTATGATATTTAATTGTTTTTTTTTTTTTTAAACGATTACATTTTTAAACTAAAAACAATTTTAGAAAACTGAAGAATTGTTAACACTTTACAATAAGGTTCTGTTAGTTAATCTTAGTTAATGTATTAACTAACATGACCAAACAATGAACAATAAATTTATTACAGTATTTATTAATCTTTGTTAATATTAGTTGATGAAAATACAGTTGTTTAATGTTAATGCTAGTTCACAGTGCATTAACTAATGTTAATAAGCACAACTTTTGATTTTAATATTGCATTAGTAAATGTTGAAATTCACAGAATAATAAATCTTGTAGAAGTATCGTTCATTCTTAGTTATTGTACAGTATTACCAAAGAATTTAACAAATTCTTTAGTTAAAAACTAAAGAACTTCTTTAGGTAAAAACTTATTTAGTTAAAACTAACTAATAAGTTTTTAACTAATTCTTTTATTTGTATTTAAATATTTAGATCTTTACAATATATTATATTTTATACTACAGGGCTGTTGAATGCTTGAATCTGATTGGCTGACGAATGTTCTAAGGTGTGTCATTATTTTTAGGGAAGAGTAGTTCCAGGCAGGTCTTGACCGCATTTCATGTCCATATCAGTTCGCCAAAGGATTTCAGTTATTTCAAAGTTCCTTACAGCCTAAAACAACAGAAAAAGAACCAAAACTGCTCCGCTTCATGTCATGGCCACATCACCACCTCGGGTGTACATTATTTTCTAAAAATTCATGGCCTGTTGTCAATTTTTCCTTACATATTTATTTATTTATTTAATTAATTATTTTTTTTATTAATTATATTACTAATTATAATATATTATAATTAACGAGACATCTTTCTTTTTTCCTTTCTTTCATCAGTAGACTAATTATAATCATTATTTATATTTTATATTATTTTATATATTAGTGGCCCCCTTCCTTCCTTCCTTCATTTCTTTATGCTTTTTATATTTCTTTAATCATTACTTTTTTAAATTTCATTTTTATTTTATTTTATTTTTTATATGAATTTATTTATTAATACATTTTTATATTGTTATTTTTTTTATTTTTATATTCAGTCATTTATTTGTTTGTATTAATTTCATATTATTTATGTTTAAAGCCTTCACACTAGACTTTGAGCATGTGAAATATTTTTGTAAACTGTGGTCGTAATATGATGTCACGCTCTGCAGTTTCTTTTTGAAAACTTAAATTCAACACGTAACAAATAATAATACACCAAAAATGTAAAAATATCCAATCTACTCCACTTTCCTGCAGCACTGCAGTTTTAAAGGGGTCATCGGATGCCTATTTTCCACAAGTTGATATGATTCTTTAGGGTCTTAATGAAAAGTCTATAATATACTTTGGTTAAAAATTTTCAATGGTAGTGTAAAACAACACCCTTTTTACCTTGCCAAAATCAGCTCTGCAAAAATCATCTCATTCTGGTTGAGGCTGCTTTAAATGCAAATGAGTTCTGCTCGCCCCGCCCCTCTCTTCTCTCTGCTGCTCTGAGAGATTGTTTACTTTAGCCACATTTACCGCATTTAGCCGCTAAATTTGATAACTAGTACATTATTAGGAAAGGTGATTCATTAAAAAAAACCCTTATACTCACTTCTGCTGTAAGTGAAGCTGGATCACGAGTGATTCGCGCGAACATAGATGGATATATGTAGATCAGGAGGCGCATTCCTTTCACAAACAAATGTGATCCACTGCATCTTCAGCGGCTTAGATGTCGGGAGTGAATGACGACCACTACGTTCATTATTACATCCAGCAACAATCGCTCAATTGCTCAATCGCTGAATCGGAGATATTCTTGTCTAACTTACATCCCTGCTCCGGCATCGAAACAAAGAGGGCGGACTGTTACAACTGATCTAAGGTAAGACGCTCATGTCAATCAACTATCGTGGGAGCGGCCTCTGTCAGTGTGACGCCACAATGACAGGCATCTGAGAATGGCTCGATTTGAAAAAGGGGGTATTATTTTTACTGATTAATTAAAACCACTGCGTGGATTTTTATCATTATAGGGTAGATTTGTACATACACTGCCAGCACACATTTAGACTTATTATGCCGCTTTTTTGCAATATGCAATAAGTCTCAGGTGTCCACAGAATGTGTCTGTGAAATTTCAGCTCAAAATACCCCACAGATCATTTTTCATATCATTTTGAAAATGCCCATTTTGAGTGGAAGCAGAAACACCCTGTTTTCATGCATGTCTCTTTAAATGCAAATGAGCTGCTGCTCCCCGCCCCCTTTTCCAGAATAGAGCTGTGCCTTTACAGTTCGTACCTCGGATACTCTGCCAAAAAAAACACCTGTTTGGTTTTGATTATCATGTCTATCGTGCTAAAATCATGCATTTTAAACCATGTTAGTTTAAACCTCTGATACAGGATGTCACGTGGTATGCGAGTACTAAAATAAGTTCTCTCTTCATGTCTTATTGTGCTTAAACTGTCAAATACACACAAGTTTATGTTAATAACACACAGGAGTTACAAAAACAGTCAGTTGTGTCTGTGAAGGTAAACAGCTGGGAAAGAAATCCCATGTTTATATTAGATCTGTGTGGCAGCAGCGTAATATACAGTAAATAAATCAATAAATCCACTGCTCTCTTCTCTCATCTGAGGCTGGGACTCTAAATAGTGTTTTCAGTGCTCGTCTGTGCAGTCAGCGACAGAACAGTTAGCATGCTTTGCTTGAACTTTTGCCATGGCGTTGGAACTAGTACACTGGTGTCAATTAAGGGGTGGCAATATTATAATAAGATCCCCTTACCACGTCATCATTTTTTCAAGTGCTTGCAGAAAAAGGCTTCCCAAAACAAAGTTACTGGGTTGTCCTTTTTCATGATTTCTGGGTTGGTAGATGGACCGGGGACCTGATTCAAACACTTTAACACAAAAAAGTCAGATTTTCATGATATGTCACCTTTAAATTTTTGTTCCCTTAATTCGTCTGTGATGTTTCAATCTGCTGCAGATTCGCCAGTCAGATTTCACTAAGTTTGAACTTAAAAACGTAACAAAATGCGAAACAACTTTGCATGAGTTTGTGTTTACGCTTTTCCGTGTTCGGATGCGTATGAATGAAAGTCAGTGGCACAAAATGTGTAGTGTGACTGGCTCTTAATGAATTTCCCACTGATTATTACTATGTCTGCATACTGTATTGGCCAGTTTTAACATGCTGATGACTGTAGTATGACACTTCGCATAGTTTGTGAATGGCAACACAATTGTGCTGATACTCTTATTTGGGTATGAATCACTACATTTTGAAAAGAACCGACCTAACAAATGTGTCATCTTTGCTTGACATGCTTAATATTGCCACTTGCCAGTGACGGCATTAATCCAGGGATTTAACCAGCATTAAACTTGTCAAAAAAAAACCTGCAGTTTTAATATCTCTAGCCTCACGTAAGCCTTGACTGCTCCACATTAGACAAAGGGAGCACAAGGTAGATGTGTCGTTTGGTACACCTTGTCTTTCTGGGAATATTTAGTTGTAGGAAATGGGTGAAGGTGGGCTGACCTATCAACGGCGAGCTTATTTAAAATTTTCACAGGAATGTGACTGACATGGTAAGTCTGAATAATATGCACGTCTTTGTGAATTCACTAGCACAAGCGCTCAACGCTTGATTGAGAGGTGGAAAATAGCCGTTTACAGAATAAAAGCAGGTAGTGCAATGAACAATTCGTCCTTTGTGCGGTGTAAACGGACACATTCCTGTCTCATGCCCTGCCCTAAGGGAGTTAACATTAGTCAAGAGAAGCATTTAGTATATACTTGTGTATGATTATTATTACTATTATCATTTATATTGTTATTTATTAGTAGTATTATTATTGCCGTTACATCAGGTAATGGCCTTGGCAAAGATGTTGAACAGAAGTAAGGAATGAAAGAATAAAAATAAGTAGTTTGAATCATAGCATTACCAGAGATGTTGGCTCAAGTGACTGGAAGACTAGGATGAGGAAATATTCAGCAGTATCATACTGTGTGAGTCCAAAGTAAACTCTAAAAATGATTAATGATGTTTAAGATTATGATGAATGTAAAGTAGCATGCAAGAGAAAAGTTCAAAAACATAAGCTGCCAGTTATCGTCTTATACAGAGAAATTTTATTAAGCCTCAACGTTTGTATTTCCGTCTTTTGTTTCTTGCAAATTGATGGAAAAATCTCCACGTTTGCTTTCTCATCTATAGCAGAAACTTCTCTGGTTCCTTTTTCGGTTGTGCAAATCATTGTAGTCTCTCTGTAGTCAACGCTGGTGCCACTTGTCTGCGTGACCTTTATATCTGTTCTCTGTACGTCTGAGATATACAAGTAGGGCTCAACAATACGTTTATTTTTTCCTAGTCAGGCCAGCAGTTTCAATATGTGCTGCCCTGCCAATATTTTCACAGGCCCCACCACATTTTACTTATTTTATTTTACACACTTATTACACATCTACACTCTTAAAAAAAAAAGTTGCTTCACAATGCAAAAAGGTTTTTTTGTGGTGAAAGAAGGTTCTTCAGATTATAAATAGGTAGGAAAGACATGGTTCTTTAAAGAACCTTTGACTGAATGGTTCTTTGTGGAACTAAAAATGGTCCTTCTGTGGCATCGCTGTGAAGAATCTTTTAAAGAACCTTAATTTTAAGAGTGTACTTGCCAAAATAAATGAACGTTAAATACAGATTTGAGTAGGAACTTGATTATTTCTGGGTGGAAAATAGCCATTTACAGAATAAAAGCAATTATTCTAAATATTTTTAGAAACACTTGTCTCTGATACATTTTATTTTATTTTTTTTATATATATATGTATACATTTTTATTTTACGTTTTATTTTATTTTACTTTTATTTTTTTTTTTTATTATTACACATTTACACTCTTTAAAAATATAGGTGCTTCACAATGCAAAAAGGTTTTTTGTGGCGAAAGAAGGTTCTTCAGATAAGGTAGGAAAGAGATGGTTCAGAAAAGGTAGGAAAGAAATGGTTATTTAAAGAACCTTTGACTGAAAGGTTCTTTGTGGAACCAAAAATGGTTCCCCTATGGCATCGCTGTGAAGAGCCTTTTAAAGATCCTTAATTTTTAAGTGTGTGCCAAAATAAATGAACGTTAAATACAGATTTGAGTAGGAACTTTATTATTTTTGAGTGAAAAAAAAAAAAAGAAAAAAAAAGCAGTTTACAGAATAAAAGCAGGTTAATTTTCGAAACACTTTTCTCTGATACATTTTATTTATTTTATTTTATTTTACTTTTATTTTCTTATTACACATCTACACTCTTAAAAATAAAGGTGCTTCACAATGCAAAAAGTTTTTTTTGTTTGCGAAAGAAGGTTCTTCAGATTATAAAAAGGTATGAAAGAGATGGTTCTTTAAAGAACCTTTGACTAAATGGTTCTTTGTGGAACCAAAAATGGTTTTTCTATGGTATTGCTGTTAAGAACCTTTCAAATAACTTTTATTTGTAAGAGTGTACTTGCCAAAATAAATGAACGTTAAATACAGATTTGAGTAGGAACTTTGCTGTTTTTGAGTGCTTTATTCAACAGACTTTTACAAATATGTAGGAAATTAGATGCCTTGGACAACAGTCAGTTTTGCGATAATTATCCATGGATCAGACCAATCAGAATCATCTGTGTTAGCCAACTAAATAAAATTACATATTAAATTCAGAATTTGCATCAGCAATGTTCAGTATTACTCAAAAAAGTCCAAATGAATGGCTGAGCAGGGTCGCCAATTGGACAAGTGACAGTCAGTCTGAGATTGTGAGCTGGATTGTTTTAGACAGGTTAGTGGATGGTATATAATGACAACACACACATTTAGCAAAAAAAATTATATGGTAATGAATTTGGTCTGCAGAGAGACCTACTAGACACCAGAGTATATAATTACAGCTATTTATAACTTGGAAGCATTCATCATCTTGTCTCAAAATAAACAAGCAGGTCAAGCACCCATATTTGATATTTTTGTGTTAATCTGAAACATATTGTGCTCATTGCTTTTAACAAAACTGAGGCGGATGCTCAGCGATGCGGATCCTGGCATATCAGTTTGTGCATTGTCAGTGTTTCAACAGTTTTTAGCATGTGTGTAGGCTTCTTTGACGTTCAGATAAGCGCACACAATAGCTCACCTCATTCTTTCGAGCTCCTAAATGACAGCACCTGTCAACTGCGATGACACACGTGCTGTGTGTGTCAGAGAGTTGGTTCAGTCAGAGACCACTCACATGTGGTAGTTGTTGGTTGCTGTCAGCACAAGGTTAACTGTCAACTGTCAGGAGCTGAACAGAACCTTGTGTGTGACTGCGCTGTTCTCGAGCAAATGAAATAGCATGATGAAAAACGTGTGGCCGGATTAGATGGATTGCACTATACTAGTCGCTTTAGAAGTGTTTGCACAAAGCCCAGACCTGAACACCTTTGGGATAAATTTTGAATGCTGACTGTTAGCCAGACCACATCACCCAGCTTCAGTGTCTAACCTCGCTGAAGCTCTGTTGTCTGGATGGAGACAAATCCAAAATACTGCTGGGCGATATAGTGGTTCAAACGGTAAACCGTTCTAATTACGCACACGGTATGGAACGTAGACAGCGCAGTGAATTGTGAGGGGTTCCCTGTTAACTGCATACACTTCTGACTAATAGTTGGATAACTTTTTAACACATTATTTACTCACCCTCCAGGCATCCTAGGTGTATATGACTTCCTTCTTTCAAACAAATGCAATCAGAGTTATATTAAAAAATGTCCTGGGTCTTCCAAGCGTTAGAACGACATAGGTGGGTGTTTCTCTTCATCAGTCCAAAACAAGTCCAATAAAGTGCATCCATCCATAATAAAAAGTGCCTCACATGGCTCCGGGGGGTGTGTAAATGCCTCCAATGTGTTTTTGTAAGAATAATATCCATATCTAAAACGTAATAATCACTTTAATCTAGCTTGCGTTAACAGTTGTACACAGAAGCAGCTCCAGGTGGATGACGTAAGATGTCGGCATTGCCGCTCACACGTGACAAACGTAAACACACTGTGGAGAAACTAAAACAAAACAACGTCACGAATTAGAAATACAGGTTTGTAAAGAAAAATGTCAATTCAAGATTCAAGTGATAATTACGTTTTAGATATGGATATTTTTCTTACAAAAATGCATGGATTTGCTAGGAGGCCTTTATTCACCCCCCGGGGCCGTGTGAGGCCCTTTTTATCATGGATGGATACACTTTATCGGACTTGTTTTGGACTGATGAAGAAAAACACCCGCCCGTTGCCATGATAGAGCTTGGAAATTCCTGGATATTTTTTAATACAACTCCGATTGGATTCGTCTAAAAGAAGGAAGTCATAACACCTAGGATGCCTGTAGGTTGAGTAAATAATGGGCTAATTTTCATTTTTGGGTAAACTAACCCTTTAACTCCGTATAATGCATAATAATGTTGTATTAAAAGCACAGCACTGCTTTGTTTACAGCGGTAACCAAGGAAACACTGTGTCGCTGCTGTTCCATAAGCACCACCTGCTGTCAGAAAGTGAATATGCGTTCTCATTCAGCCCGTCTGCTGTTTTTGTTTCTTGCAATGTAGCACAATTTCACAAAACTAAGGTCAGATCATTTTGTTTTTGCTTCAAATCTTTAAATGATAAAATCCAATTTACATAAACTGCTCATGCTACATGTAGCATGTTTGTTTGAATCGTGATTAAAATGCAGTGGTTTCATGCATTCTGATTTGTATAAAGGCACAGTCAGGGAAAATGATAAACCATGAAACTATCCGAATCCTGATTTTTGGTCAAACCAACCAGCCCTATTCCAAAATTTAATGGAAGACTTTCGTGGTAGAGTTTTTTTTTTTTTTTTTTTTTTTCCTTAGTGCTTTTGAAATTAAATGTTCAACAAGACGACAAGCATTGGAGCAGTAAGAATTGGTGATAGGGTCTGGCCTGCTGTTCCATTTCATCCCAGACATTTTTAAAAGGGGTTCAGGTCTAGACAAGGCCAGTCAAGCTCCTCCACACTAAATCTAGTATTTAAAAAAAAAAAAAAAAAAATGATTTTTTTTTTGCAACGTTTATTTTCATGTAATTCATTTAATTCTAATTTAATTTGATCATAGTTAATAATATGTTAAAATAAATATTTCTAATTTAATTTTTAAATTAGACAATAAAATTAACTAGTTTTTAGTTTTTAATTAATTCATTTAACCTAATTAGTTTTTTTTTTTATTTGTTGTTTTTTAATTAAGAATAATTCAGTTTATTAACTAAAATAAAGATCTCTTGTTTGGAGTCAATAAAGGGGGTTCCTGAGCCCTACTGATGGAACCTGTGGGGCTATATGAGACGAAAAAGGTTGAGAAACGCTGTCTTCTGGAAACATAAGATGTGGTAAAAATAGAGCTTTGTTTTTACAAGGATGGAGACAGTTTAAGAACATCTGTAACAGGCTAAATGATTCCCTAATTATTCGCAGTCATGGTTTCTTCCCTCCTTCCCTCCCTCCCTCGCTCTCACACACTCAAGCTTGTATGAGCTCTGCGATTGCTACAGACAAGTTGCGCCTGGGGCAACCCCAACCGCAGCCCATAATGATCCAGGCTGTTGCCATGTTTACATGTGTGTTTATGTTTGAGGGAAGGAGTGAATGATGAGGTGAGCGTGTCTGGTTGAGCAGGCAGAAGAGCGAGGGAAGTTGGTGTCATCTCAAGCATAGATTTAATTAGCTGATGAATTCCAATCCTGACGTGCCGAAGCCGTGAGGAGTGTAGGAGTAGTATCGACGGAGGAGGCCAGCTCCATTAGGTAGAGCCAAAAGAGAAAGGGTGTTCGCATATGCACGAGTCGCCCCGGGCCACAGGGACTTTCCCGATGTCAGACATAAATCCTGCCCCCCTGACAGTTCCAAGTTGCTGTGGAGACATGAAGAAATTGCTTCTGCAGCACAATTTTCGACGAGTCTCCCGCTCACATCGGATAACGTGTAAAATGTGGCCGCACTTACATAAACAACAAAATCCCTGTAATTTCCACGTCTTTTCTTAGCCTGCGAATGCATTGAGAGAGCGATTTTTGAGTTCGCAGCGCACTTATGTGAATCAACGCAATGGCTACTGCTACTAGTAACGGCTGGAACGAGCAAATTACGGTATCGCTGTTCCTCTAATAGCACTATTTTGGCATATTTATGACATTTGAAATCTGTGTCCTGGCTGTTTGTTTGGAGAAAACAATGCCCGAGAAATGAAAATTGCTTGCGGCGTGGCAAGATGCCGTGAAACACTCCGCACAATCTGAAGACATAAATCTACTTGTACCTGACAGAAACATGTCTCTCTAAGTTCTAACTGGTATGATTGAATGTTTTGGCTCGCATTTTAAGAGCATGTTTGCACAGTCCAAAAAACTTAAAGCTAATTATCCCAGCAACGGTAATGATAGCTATTGGACGAGCGCCAAGCAACACAACTAAAGTCAATCCGTTGCCGCATTATAAGGATTATTTTGAAAGTGATGCGAATTTGCGTTGTGAGGACGCTTAAATATTGTTTCAGTCTCACGATAATTAGATGTCAGTCGCTTTTGTTTTCTCTCTGAGGTGTGGTTACAGATTCGCACTAGGGTATTTCGGGACTAATTCAGATCATGCCTGTTGCCGAGGGTTTGTCTCGATGGAAAAAACGTGTAGGTGAGATTCTGAGAAGCGCATGTCCAATTTGAGGAACAGGTTAGATGAGTTATTCTCTCCCTCTCTTTCTCCTGCTCAGTTCCTGTCTGTCTTTCTATTTCTTGCTTTCTCTCCCTATCTTTAACATCTCAGTTTCAGTCAGGGATTCCCCGGCTCGCTCGTGTTTGGGAATTGAGTATGTCTGAACTCGTTAAATTAGAGCAGACCTTCTCGCTCAAAAACACGGTGCAGTGATTCAGTCAGATGATGTAGCACCTCAAACTATTTGCAATATCAAAGGAATAGCTCATGCGAAAATTTGTTTATTTACTAATCACTCTTATTCCATGTACTTTGAGTTTCTTTTATTAATGGAGCACAAAAGGAGAAATTTTGACGATCCACTAGTTGCTTCTTTGCGTATAAATACTATTAATTTAAAGTTTTTAAAAGGATGCAAAGGCACAGAAGTATCATAGAAGATCATATGAGTCTGAGTGCTAAATTAATCTTCTAAAGTCATACATTGTGCCAGGAACAGGCTGAAATTAAAATAATTTTTCAATGAAAATCTTGACATCAATGCTTGTTCTCTTTCCTGCATTCATGATAGAATAACCGTGACTGATTTGTGATCAAATTGTTCTTTTAAAAGGTTAGTTCACCCAAAAATGAACGTACTGTCATTAATTACTCGCCTTCATGTCGTTCCAAACCTGTAAGACCTTCGTTAATCTTCAGAACACAATTTCAGATATTTTTGATGAAATCAGAGAGCTTTTTGACCCTGCATAGACAGCTACACAACTACCATGTTCAAGGCCCAGAAAGGTAGCAAGGACATTGTTAAAATATACATATGACATAAATAGTTCAAACGTAATGTTATGAAGCTCTGAGAATACTTTTTATGCACAAAGAAAACAAAAATACCAACTTTATTCAACAGTTTCGTCTCTTCTCTACCTTTCTGAGTCTTGAACGTGTCAGTTGCATTGCTGTCTATGCGGGACCAGAAAGCTTATGGATTTCATCAAAAATATCTTAATTTGTGTTCTGAAGATGAATGAAGGTCTTACTGATTTGGAACGACATGAGGGTGAGTGATTAATGACAGAATTTTCATTTTTGGGTGAACTGTCCCTTTAAGTCAAATCTTTTCAGTGAATCAGTTAATAAAATCCTTTGAGATTCAAATTTTCAGTTGATGGTCAGTTTTCTTTGTGAAATAGTTTGAAATACCCTGTAAAATAAAAGCAGAGAGTTTTCTGGTCGACTAGTAGTCATTCATTTTAAGCATCACTCGACTATTAGTCGCACATTTATTAATAAACCATATAAATCATAATAATGAGCCTTTAATTGCCTACATAGCCTAATAAGCACTCAAGTGCATGTAAAAAAAAGCTTGCCAAAGCGCACCGGCAGATATAATAATTTAAAAAACAGCAAGATTATATTAACGTGTTAATAATTTATTGATTAACTAACGTTTTCTTTGTTTTCGGCTTAAGAGTTGACGACACTGACTCGTCATCTCCGCAGTAGTGATGCGAGTTCACGGAGACCGAGACGACAGAAAGCGAATCCTATTTGCTTATTTATTTTACAAAAGCGCAATGTTTCATTGTTATTGTGAGTCCACACAAATAAATGCAGAGTCTACAGATTCGAAAGATGTATTACTCTCATCTGTATGACCAAAAATGACAGTATTTTAAGTGACCGGCGCCTCCATCTGTCTTGAAGGGAGCGCGCTGCTGTTTAGCTTCCACACTCCACACAGACGCTTGAATAGTACACTTTTTTCTAGGTTAACATTAGATTGAGCAGCCAAGTAAAGTTGCTACTACATACGTCTTTCAGATGAAAAGCCATATTTGAGGTCGATGAATGATAGGTGAGCGTTTGGATGTCCTGCGCGATGTATTATATTACCACATAGACCAGCCGTTAGCAGTCTGTCACGGACTGTGTGACTTCACAACTTCTTGTGGAATTTTTTTATATACGACTAAGTGACTAATAAATTTTGGTCGACCAAGCCTCTTCCCGTTGACTAACAGTTAGTCGACTATTAGGGGGCAGCCTTAAAAAAACAGATAATGGTTTGTTTGATAATATTGTGGTGTTGTGCTTTTGATTGCTTCCATATTATATGCATATACAACATTTAGTTGTCTGACCCAGTTTACATGAGCTAGAAGACAAATGGTTTGATGCTCTGTGTGTTTTCCAGTAACGACAGAGCATGCAGCCCTATGCAAACAAAGACACTTGATATCAACCAAAGAGAAGATTCCTTCTCTCAGCTTAGAGGGTTTTTGCGCTGAGTTTTATTACCAGGCAGTTACTTGTTTTCATATTTCCTTAAATTATGTTTATGTTGGCAACTTCTTGGCTTATGTTATTGAGTTATGTCATAAGACTAAATTGCATTTAGCCATTTACTTGTATACTTTTGCATTTAACTCTTACGCATAAATGCCTTGTGTTTGTCAGATCTCCTTTGACCTGGCTGAGTACACCGCAGACGTTGACGGTGTGGGGACCCTTCGGCTGCTGGATGCAGTGAAGACCTGCGGTTTAACTGACACCGTCCGCTTCTACCAGGCCTCCACCAGCGAGCTCTACGGGAAAGTACAGGAAATTCCCCAGAAGGAGACCACACCATTTTACCCACGATCCCCTTATGGTCAGCACACACTCATCTAAAAACATGCTGTGTCTTTATGTTTTTACATTGTTATATTAATAATAAATAAATACACAAATGTATTTTTATATCAATACATCTCTCTTTTTTTTCATAGGTGCTGCTAAGCTCTATGCATACTGGATCGTTGTAAACTTCAGGGAAGCCTATAACCTCTTTGCTGTGAATGGGATCTTGTTCAATCATGAGAGTCCTAGAAGAGGTCAGACACACACCAAGCACAAAATGTTTTTTGTTTTTTTGTTTTTTTCTTGGTTTGTTTGGTTCTTCTAGTATAGGGGTACTGAGATTACTTCACTTGGGGGCCACTTTCTGGTAAAAGTACACCTGATGTGGTTTCATTTTCAGTAGGTTTTGAAAAATGTGCAGTAACCAACAGCCACTGCTGTGTGTTAGACCTCATAGTTTCTGTTACCCCATTCATCAAAATAGTCATAAGTTCTGGTCAGTTTTAACAACTTAGACTGTTTTTTTTCATTTCCATAACAAAATGAGAGTAATGTACAGTGGGAGTTTAAAAATATAAATCTTGCATACAGAGGCATTTATAAAACTTAAATGCTTCCAGTATTTTCTAGGTTCACTCAAAAATCAAAGTTCTGTCATCATTTACTCACCCTCATGTTGAATGTGTGATACCCAAATTATATTTGAAAGGATTTTCATTTTTGGCTGAGCTATTCCTTTAACCCTACCCCATTCAAAAGTTTAGGATCAATAAGATTTTATGTGTTTTTGAAAGAAGTCTCTTATGCTTACCAGGGCTGCATTTGATCCAAAAAACAGTTAAAACTTTAATATGCTGAAATGTTTAAAATAACCGCTTTCAAATTTTAATGTATTTTAAAATGTCATTTATTCCTGTGATGCCAAAGCTGAATTTACAGCAACTGTTTACTCCAGTCTTCTCCTTCAGAAATCATTCTAATATGCTGATTTGGTGCTCAAGAAACATTTATTATTATTATCAATGTTGAAATACACACAGCTAAATGAAGTGTGGAAACCATGATAGTTTTTTTCTTGATTTTTAGATTAATAGATTTATTTAATGCAGAGCAGCATTTTTTTTTTTTTAAATGTGAGTCTTTTGTAGCAATGTCTTTGCTGTCATGATAAAAGTATCAGTTTCTTTAAAAAGAAAATGTTACTGACCCCAAACTTTTTGGCGTAATGTAGAACATTTTTTCAATGTAACGTAATGCTCGCTACACATACACTGCCGTTCAAAAGTCTTGTTCATCAAGGCTGCATTTACTTGATCTAAAATACAGAAAAAAACTGTAATATTGTGAAAAAATATTACAGTTTAAAATATTGGTTTTCTATTTGAATTTATTTTAAAATATAATTTATTCTTGTGATGCAAAGCTGAATTTTCTTCAGCCATTACTCCAGTCTTCAGTGTCACATGATCCTTCAGAAATCATTCTAATATGCTGATCTATTACTTTTATTATCAATATTGGAAACAGTTGTGCTGATTAATATCTTTTCTGAAACCTTTGATTCTTTTTTTAGGATTCTTTAATGAATAAAAAGTTTAAAAACAACAGCATTTACTCAAAATAGTAATCTTTTCTAACAATATAAATCTTTACTATCACTTTTTATCAATTTAACGCATCCTTGATGAATAAAATTCTTAATTTCTTTTTTATTTTTTTTAAAAAAGAAAGAATAAAAATGTACTGACCACAAACTTTTAAATGTTACAAAAGATTTCCATTTTAAATAAATGCTGTTCTTTTTAACTTTTTTTTAATCTTGAAAAGTATCAAAGGTTCCAACAAATATTAAGCAGCACAACTGCTTTTAACGCTGATAATAAATCAGCATATTAGAATGATTTGTGAATGATCATGTAACACTGAAGACAGGAGTAATGATGCTGAAAATGTAGCTTTGCATCACAGGAATAAATTAAATTGAAAAAAATCTATTCACATGGAAAACAGTTGTTTTACATTGAAATAATATTTCACAATATTACAGATTTTTGATCAAATTAATGCAGCCTTGATGAGCATAAGAAACGTCTTTAAAAAAAAAAAAAAACACACACATTAAAAATCTTTCTAATCCCAAACACTTTGAATGGCAGTGTATGTATTTTAAGGAAACAAATTTCAAATCCAAAGGATGGATTACAGTAAGACAAATTCATCAGTCCTTTTTGTTAAATTTTTCTTTTTAGGTGTGAAGTTTTGAAAACAACAAATATTAGGTACTAGATGGAACCGCTGGAGCGTGAATACGCCACGAACAGCCTGTCAGTGCCTTGATGGCAATCTTGGCACAGCAGAAGTGTTTATGTTGCAAGTGTGGCGTGACACAGTAACTAGATCGCTCCCATTATAAACGCTTGAAGTGTAGATATTTTCAGAGATTGCAGTGGGAGTGACAGTTTTGTGATGTCACGTGATTAGAAATAGTTTAATTTAATTTCTCATTCCGACAGAATCCGACTTATCTAGACGTCAAGATGGCTCAGTAGTTTATGAGATATACAACAACAGCACTGCAAAGGAAGTGATGCAAGAGTCCAGGGAGAATGTTGTATTTGTGGCCAAATCCCACATGGCCAAATCCCAATGTGATTGGTTTACGGGGGAGTATCATGACACAACATTTGGTAAAGGGTGCAGCCATGACATCTTCTCAACAACAAGAGTGTTATTCTGTGCCCCCACCCACAAACCCAGAGCACAGGAAGAGCGATGATGTCATCCGCTAGCAGTTTTGGCGTGGATTTTGAAACCGGTGACACACTAGACGGTCTAAGCGTGTACGTATATGTCGAAGAGGGAGTACAGGGCTGGAGGAGGGTTAGAGATATCTAGACAGGGAGAGAGAGATGAATAGGATAGTGTGAAAAAAGCCAACTTCATTTCCTGTCCGATCTCAGCGGTAGCCTCCCCTCATTGGGCGGGCCAGCGATGATGAGTTAATCTGGTTTGGAATTCACTTCGGAATTTTAGCCGGTGTCCACTTTCACCAATAAACAAACTCGCTCCGAAAGAGTTTACGAAATATGAGAAGAGTAAAATAATCTGTTACAAATCCGCCACAGAGACGTCTAGGGTGTGTTCGCATGTGAAAGCAGTTACACTTTGACACCTATTCAGGTCTGTATGTCTAATAACAGTGTGTGGTTGGAGACGAGAGAAACGGTCGTGCCAGTCAATCAGACGACATCTGAGGGCTCCTCCATTACACGCTCATCTCTCGTCTTTTTGTTCGCTCACGTTCCCTCTTTACTGTTGAAAGACGAGCGTTTTAAGAAGTTAAACCTCTCCAGGTGAGAAGGGCTGCAGGTGTCGATGGACCTCTTACCTATCGCAGACACGTACACGCACATGTACGCGCTGCTGGATGTGCCGTGAGATGTTTGCTCTTTCACTCCTCGTCTACCCGCCGCACACACCTGTGTTTGTGTTGTCATGTTGTCACGGCAACAAAGAAGGGAAGTGAATGAGATGCTTCTTTAATGTCTCAAATTAAACATCACTCTTCACCTTGTATCTCTCTTGCTTTCTGCTTCTCACTCTCGATATCTCCGACTCGCACTCCCACATGCACTCCCAAAAGCTGACATGGTTGGTTACTTGGGGCTCAGCAATAAGTTTTTTTTTTTTTTTTTTTTTCTGATGGTTGGGCCATTGCTACTTGATCTGGCAGTATTTTCACAGGCCTTTACATAATTGTTTCAATTATATTATACATTTTATTTTATATATTTTAAAATATTTTAAGAAAGACTAAACCTTTCTGCTCACTACTTTACACTACTTAAGCTTTATTTATTCTTTTTTTAATAGTTTTAATGGTAACACTTTACAATAAGGTTGATTAGTTAATGTTTGTTAACTACATTAGTTAACATATCAAAGATTCATAAATATTGTAATAAATGTATTGTTCATTTTTTGTTCATGTTAGTTAATACATTAACTAATGTTAACAAGACACCTTATTGTAAAGTGTTACCGTTTTAACATTTATTTTATAATGTCTTTTGTCTTATTTAACTACCTATGATTTGTCAGGTGTGTGAGGTTCAGTGGTTTTATTTTTATTATAAAATAATTTTACAAGATGTTATAGAAAATAACTTGTATATTGTATTAGAATATAATATTTTTATATATTAGAATATAATATAATTATATATAATATATTAGAATATAATATATTTTACATTCATAATTTTAGATTTTGCTAAATGTTATTCATTTTGTGTGTATATGTATTTTTTAAATATTCATTTTTCAAAAATATACATTTTTTACAAGTAGTAATTGTTTAAGCTTTATTTATTATTTTTTAAATAAAGTTAAAAAACGTATAATATTTTTTGTCTTATGTAACTACCTATGGTTTGTCAGGTGTGTGAGGTTTAATGTTTTTTTTATTATTATATAAGATATCTTCAGTATATTATAAAAATAATTTATATATTGAATTAGAATATAATATAATTATATATTTTACATTTATAGTTTTTGACTTTTCTCAATGTTGTTAAAGGAGAAGTCCACTTCCAAAACAAAGGATCACATATAATGTACTCAACCCTTTGTCATCCAAGATGTTCGTGTCTTTCTTTCTTCAGTTGTAAAGAAATTGTTTTTTGAGGAGAACATTTCTGCATTTTTTTCTCCATATGATGGACTGGTATGGTGCCCCAAATTTTGAACTTGCAAAAGGCAGTTTAAATGCGACTTCAAACGATTCCAAATGTGACTGTAAACGATCCCAGCCGAGGAAGAAGGGTCTTATCTAGCGAAACGATTGGTTATTTTCATAAAAAAAAAAAATACAATTTAAATACTTTTTAATCTCAAACGCTCGTCTTGCCTTTCTCTCCCAGAACTTTGTGTATTCTGACTCAAGACCGTTAGAGTATGTCGAAAAACTTGTGTTTTCTCCCTTAACTTCAAAAATGATTTCAAAATCATCCTACATTGCTGCAGAAATACCGACCTAGTCTTTGCAAAGTGAACATACAAAGAAGATCAAACACTATATAGTGATTTCGAAGTTGAGGGAGAACATGAGATGGGAGTTTTTCGACATACCCTAACTGTCATGAACCTGAACAAAAACAGTCCAGGCAGAGTAAGACAAGACGAGCGTTTGGCATTAAAAAGTATATAAATTGTATTATTTTTATTAAAATAACCGATCGTTATGCTAGATAAGACCCTTCTTTCTCAGCTGGGATTGTTTACAGCCGCATTTGGGGATCGTTTGAAACTGCTTTTTGGAGGTTCAAAATCGGGGCACCATAGCAGTCCATTATATGGAGACAAATGCTGAAATGTTTTCCTCAAAAAACATAATTACTTTACGACTGAAGAAAGAAAGACATGAACATCTTGGATGACAGGAGGGTGAGTAAATTATTTGTAAATTGTTGTTCTGAAAGTGGAGTTATCCTTTATTTTTTTTAAAATATGTGTATATGTATTTTTAAATATTATACATTTTTCACAAATATAAATTCATCACATGTAATTTTTTTTAAGTTTTATTTATTTATAATTTATAGTTGTTTTATTTTTATTTTTTTTATTAATTATCTTGACTTATGTATATATAATTTTTCATCAAACTTACATTTTTTTTTAAAGCTTTATTTATTTTTCAATGACATTTTCTTTTCAAAGAAAATTTGCAAAAATAACGGTAAGCTATATTAACGGTATTTTCTGTATGTAAATATGATGAAACAGAAACTTAACTAAAATTCACGGAAATGAAGTTTAAGCTTCCAAGGCATAATAATGCATATACATGCTTACAAATAAAAAGTAAGATAGCACTGACCTAATAGGACAGTAACAGTTTAGTCAGCTGGTCCAAAACTCACAACGGCCTCCAGGTCAGCAGGCCAACCATATTATTGAGCGCTTTTACTATTTTTCTGGTTTGACACTGCAGCTTTGCCAGTTCTGAAAGAGAGCAGGGTGCTGCTGTGTGTTTTTGTCATTCGTTTAAATAGACGTGGCAATCCGAAGGTTGCGTGTACATCTGCATGAATGTGTGTTCAGACATGTGTCAAGAAACAGGAACGGGGCCTTGTACTGACATTCGTTTTTTTTCACATGCTGGAAATATCTGAGTGTCAGTGACTGATAGACCAGACATCTTGACTGCACTTTATTTCCACCTGGTTTGGCAGGGCGTCTTTCCATCCATTAGAAATTTCGCCTAGATACTCAATGTTACCCTCGCTCATTATTCTCAAAATGTGCATTGACAGCGCCCGGGCACCTTTCTCTGCCAACATGCACACCTGCAGGTCTGCCGCCTGTTTCGAGGCTTTGCCGCGATCCCGTCCGCATAATCACGGTCTAAACCAGCTCTAAACTGGGTTGTTTTAGACTTGATGAGAGCGAGCTGCGGTCGACTCCCTGCGACTCTGCTCCTCGTCACGGCTTCCCACCGTGTGCTAAGAGACGGCCTAATTACACTCCGACTGGAAACAGGAGCCGGTGTGCGGAAATGGCCTGTCTTGGACTTTTAAACACACTTGCGCACAGACGCATAGCCGGCCCATTATTGTGGACCACGGTTTGGTCAATCGGCTTCGATTTACTGTTTTCCCCTTCTTTTTTTTCAAACGACTGAACAGAAATCAGATCCTCGGGTCCCCCCCTGTGGTTTGTCTGTGACGACGGATTGACCCGGCTGTTTACAGTGTGGTATTTTAAACCGTTCTTCTCGTGCCAAGCTCACGCACCTGGTCATGAGCTGCGTTTAGCATGGATTAGAAAGAGCCCTTTGTGATAACAGCAAGCCTGCGCACGGGGGGCCCATGACGGACATCCTGTAAGTGGAAAGAGTCTGTCCACTTATGATATTTTTTTTTATTTTTTTATTTTTTATTTCAGGTTACATTGCAGATCAGGTCTCGGCAATAAAGATGACCTGCTGGCTCAGGGCCACTGTTTTGGATCAGCCACAGTATATCTTTCTTTTTTTATGTCTCGAAAACGTAAATGCATGGTTTTCTATGACATTTGATTGCGAATTCTACTTATTGGTAAACACTTCATTGCTGTTTTTTGGTAAAGACAACTTAACATTTGATTAAAATGGAATGTATATGTGTGAAAGAACATCAATAACTAATAATATTTTTAAAATTTACACTTTTATGCATTTGGCAGATCCAACACAACTTATATTTTATCCAAAGCGACTTGTATTGCATTCAGTGTGTAGTTTTATTTAATGAGTTAATGCATTCCCTGAGAATCAAACCTTTGGTCTACTGTTTAAATGTTTTTAAAAAATGAAATACATTTACATTTGTGCATTTGACAGGTGCTTTTATTCAAAAAATGACTTGTATTGCATTTAAAGTATACATTTTATCAGTTCATGCATTTCCTGGAAATCAAAACTTTGCAAATGTGTGTTTTGGGCATGATCTACTGTTTGAGTTATGGGAATGCTTATAAATGTGTTTAAATAATTTTCAAATAAATTGACTTTTATACATTTGGCAGGCGGTTTTATTCAAAGTGACTTACAGACTTTCTTGGGAATCGAACCCATGACCATCTGTTTTAGCTATGGGAACTAAATATTAAACCTTACAGCAAGGTATATTCATGATACCTTTACTATAATAAATTTAAGCATGAAATTATAAATTCATTAAAGATGTGGAAAACAATAGCAGAGGAATAAGTAGAAATGTAGCCTAACTGGGCAAGCAAAAAAAAAAACTTTTAGAAAGGTTTAAGACCGTCCCAGTTGGCTTTTGTTTTGCAATTACAGGGCATGATCTTCCCGGCATTGCTGATTCTCTCCAGAAAGCTTTTACGGCCAAAATCGCACACACATGCAGGCTTCAGCCCAAGTCAAGAGCGTAATAGTCGTCGTTCACTTATACACTTAAAGTAAGTGTGTTCCTGCTCTGACCCGCGCCTGATATTATAGGCGGTGGAGGTTTTCGTCTAGAACTCCCACCTCTGTCTGATTCAAGCTATAGCACAACCCAGCAGGACATGAGAGCGTCCAAGGTTTCCCACAGATGAAGCATGTGTGTGTGCGCGTGTGTGTCTGGCAGCTCAGTAGGACTTTGGACGGGCTTACACATTCTCTGGGGTGGTCCAGTGACTAGACAAGAGTCTGATTTTATCCCTGTGTGTGACTGTTAGTGTGTCTTTCTGCCTGTGTGTATGCGAAGGACAGATTGACGGCCATAGTTCTCAATTCGCTTTGGCCGAAACACGCAAATTTGCACTGACATGTGTACTGGGGGGGTGGGATCAAAAATGAATGAAATGGACAGGTACAAGAAAAGAATAAAAGACAAAAAATGAGAGCGAAAAAAAGACTGACAAGGCAGAATGAATGCTTTGTACTAATCTGTGTATACTTGTTTTTTCAGGTTCGAATTTTGTCACTAGGAAGATCAGTCGCTCCGTGGCGAAGATCCATCTTGGGCAGTTGAAGTGCTTCAGCCTGGGCAATCTGGACTCCAAGCGAGACTGGGGCCATGCCAAAGATTATGTGGAGGTACTTGAACACGCTCACACATTCAGTCTTCAGTTGTGTTGACGACATACATATTTACAGTATTTTCTTCCATGGTATGTTGTGTACCAAACCATTGCCACATTGTCTATATGAGTAGCTGGGTTTCCATTACAGATTTGCAGCATTTTATGGTTATTTAGAGCCGCTTCTGGGATGCTTTTGAATCCTGCTGTGGGTGGCTGGTATAAACACAAGCACTGACTAGAGTAGCCGTCCGCGATCGGTCGTAATGTGCCGCAGACGTGTGCAGTGTAAATAAGGGGTTATCCAAGCAATTAATGATAAGGAAAGCCCCTTGGCCTTGAGAGCATCCATGTAGGTGTTTCTTGGAGGTTATAGTACATTAAAGAATGATTATAGGACTTTTATGTATGCCATTTGATCAGTATATGCAAAAAAACAAAAATGTTATCATTGCAGTTTTGCAAAATACTCCTTTTTCGATTTGGCTGAAAAATCACCTCATGCAAGTGTAAAAACATTTTTACAATATTTATTTTTTGCGAAATTGACGTGTTTCCTTTGGGTGTATTTTCAATTCGCTATTTCAGTTTATGCAGTTTGAAGGGTAATGGAAACGTAGCTGTATGAGTAGCCGGGTTTCCATTACAGATATGTGCAAAACACTTGCGATATTTTATAAATGTTGATTGAAAAAAGCATTATGAAATGACGGTGTTTCCATTAAACGATGTTATGCAACTAAAAGTTTTTCAAGGGGTTATCCAACATGAATGGCAAGGAAAAGCCCCTTATATTTGAGAGCAGCCAAGGTGTTTCTTGGAGGTTAAAGTACTATAACCCTTTAACTGTCACTGAACATAGACATGAAAATGCACTATTCAAACTTAAATTTTTATAATTCATGAATGAAATCATTTTGTAGTATGATTTTAATGTACATTTTCAATGGTAATGCAATGTCTGATTTTAAAATGGTTTTCGAAGGATGAATTTTGAGATTTTAAGTTTTCAACTGATATATAATTTCTTATATCTAAAGCGTGATAGGGAAAAAGGCACCGAAGAAAGTGTTTTTGTGACAAAGGCCAGAACTCCTGTTATTATGTAGATTTTTTTGAGGTGCACTCTTGTCATAAATTAATCTATTACTTTTCCTACATAATTTGTAACACAAAAGACTGGTAAAATATCTATTTAGGAGTCTTAGACCTTTCCAACGATATACAGTTTGTCATGATTAGATTAGGATTTATTCGTAAAATGGTGAGGTAAACGTAGGCATCCTGTATATGGGACGATGACAGTTATGGGGTTAAAGAATGATCATGAGACTTTTATGTACACTATTTGAGCTGTAAATGCGAAAAAATAGTTTCCTGTTGGTTTCATTTTCAGTTTTGCAAAAAAATTCCTTTTTTGCGAAAAACCACTTCAAGTGCAAGTGTAAAAACTTTGTTGACATACTTAGGAGTTTTTATTAGTTTTTATTTAGTTTTAAAAGGTTTCCATTGGCCATATTTCCAATTCAATTTGTGCAATTTGAAGGGTAATGGGAAAGTGGCTAGTGTGGGCGCTACATTTGAAATTTGTATTTTGTTTTTGAAATGTCAGGCCCCCAACTTCTATCATCTGTCTTTTAATTTAATGTAATTAATTATTTTTACTTAATATTAATGATCAACATACTAATTCAACATTAGTTTGAGATGAGGCCATCATTTAAAGGAGAAGTTTGTTTCCAGAGCAAAACTTTACAGATTATGTATTCACCCCCTTGTCATCCAAGATGTTCATGTCTTTCTTTCTTCAGTCGTAATGAAATTGTTTTCTGAGGAAAACATTTCAGGATTTTTCTCCATATAGTGGACTTCAATGGTGCCCGCGAGTTTGAAGGATGGTCTTATCTAGTGAAACGATTGGTTACAACAGTTCCTTTTTTTTTTTTCTTTTTTTTTTTCAAAGAAAATAACCAATCTTTTCGCTAGATAAGACACTTCTTCCTCAGCTGGCATTGTTTAGAGCCCTTTGAAGCTGCATTTAAACTACATTTTGGAAGTTCAAACTTGTGGGCACCATTGAAGTCCACATTATGGAGAAAACTCCTGAAATGTCTTCCTCAAAACACATAATTTCTTTACGACTGAAAGAAATGAACATCTTGGATGACAATAATCTGTACATTTTTGTTCTGGAAGTGAATTTCTCCTTTAAAAAAACACACATGCACACATATTTCTTTATTCGTTTTCACATTTTTATGTAGATGAATAAAACTTTGTATCATTTAACTTTGTACATCTTAGTACATATATGCAAATATTGGTTTTATTAATAATATTGTAATTAGAAAGTGCTGTATGTAAAATCTGAAAAATTCTGAAAATCTTTATAAAATTCTCCAGACAGTGCACATACTTTGTATTAACAATAGTGCAACACGGTGATGATTCAGAATATGAGGTAGTGTTTTGTTTTGTTGACTTGCCCTACTTAAAAAAACATAGTTTAGACACGGCTTGCGTGTGAGAATTCATTGCATTGGGGCTGCTGGATTGCGTAATTACTTTCTTAGTCTCTGTTTATTTTGTTGTTACTGTTTATGCAATATGCATTCCTGTTTAATAGTGTGTCTGCGTTCTTAGTTATTAGTTTTTGCAGGCGTTACTATTTGTGGTAAGGACTGATACAAAGTGTACATCAATTATGGTTTCTTCTGTTGCTATTTTTTTTAATTAAGGGATGCATTGGTCACATGTTATAGCTCCATAAATATGTCAATGTGTCAGCCAGCTGGCTCTGATGAAGATCCCGAAGTTCCTGATAAACTGAAATGCAGAATGAGAGTTACAGTGCATGAAATCATCAACAACCTAGTGACAAATGATTATTTCTCTCTAGTGGAGTAGCAATTTGCAACTTCACTTCCGCTGTTGCGGTCTGTTTATGCCGTTGTCGTCTAAAATTAGTTTCGCATAATAAATCAAGCCCACCAATAATCCCAAAGCAACTCCATTGTGAAAATAAATGTTTCTCAATCATATCAGTATGATTTCTGAAAGATCACATGACACGGAAGACTTGAGTAATGGCTGCTGAAAATTCATCTTAGCCATCACAGGAGTAAATTACATTTAAATATATATTTTGTATGTACGGCTGGCAGGGACTGCCTGCTGTTTAAATAAATTTGTTCATCAGTTTGCCTGAGTATAAACTTCTGTTGTCATTTACAACTAATACAGCAACTATTTATAGCTATACATTCAGTTTGGTCTGCCATATGTAATGTGTATTTTGACCTTGCACTTTCTTTTCAATTTGCTCGTAATTGCCCTCTGAGTGCACAGCCGTGCTGTCGTGTTTATCCTGGATTAGAGAGACCTGTGTTCCTTTAGGTTTTTGCCAGAGTGGGAGCTTTAGGTTTGTGTGTGTGTGTGCATGCATGCATGTGTGAGCTGCTCCAGGTTTCCTGTGGGAACGCTGGTATTCCAGGCGGCTGAATCATGCAGCCAGGTTTATGTGGCTCAGGACTGGGGCAGATTTCGGGAAATGGGACCAAAGCTGTGAGCGTGTGTATATTTGTGAGAGTCGTGCGTGTGTGTGGCGATGGAGTAGATCAGTGCGGTTCGCTGCAGAAACAGTCCGTGAATTCTACTATATGTATTTTACCTCCAGGCAAAGTACAAAAATGTAAAAATCCCTTGTCAGATCCATAGGTTTACATTTTTTCCAGACAGACAGTATGTCAGTCATCTTTTGTTCGCACTGTTGATCTCAGTCCTGCACCTCTCGAAGGCCTCAACTCTGCAATTTCTCCACACGCTATTCGAGTCTCTGAAATCTTTAGTGAGAGACATGTTTGAAACCATGAGTTTGTTGCACTACACTGCTGGAGACGTGTTTTTGAACATGTCAAACGGCACCAGTCACTATTACTGTTTTTGACTTGTGTATGGTTTTAACTCGTGTGCACAGTACTGCTAAAAAATTCGGGTTTGTTCATGATTTTTTTTTTGAATGAGTAAATAGCTTTATGTCACAATAACGCATTCAATTGAACAAAAGTGACAGTAAAGACATTTAAAATGTTACAAATGATTTCTATGTTCTGTTCTTTTGAATGTTTCTAGCAGCACAGTTATTTTCAACTTTGGTAATAATAAAAACATATTTATTGAGCAGCAAATAATAATGTTAGAATGCTTTCTGAAGGATCATATGACACTGAAGACTGGAGTAAGGCTACTAAAAATTCAAGTTTGCCATCACAAGAATAAATTACATTTTAAAATACATTAAAATAGAGAACAGTTATTTTAAATCGTAATAATATTTCACAGTATTACTGTTTGGTTTATTTTACTTATCTACTTTATTTTGATAGTCCACTTTAGACATTCTACTAACTATAAGTAACTTTACATGTCTACTAACTCTCAGAGGAGACTGTTAGGTTAGGTTTAGGGTTAGTAGAATAAGTTGACATATACTTGCAAAGTTTAGAAGAGTGTTAGAAGATATTAAGCAGACAGTCTACTAATACTCTAATGACTAGTTGACATGCAGTTGCAAAGTTACTTACTGTTAGTAGAATGTCTAAATTGGACTATCAAAATAAAGTGTTACCTACTGTTTTTACTGTATTTTTGATCAAAAAAATGCTTGCTGAGCATAAGAGAGTTCTTTCAAAAACATTAATAACTCACTTTTGAACGGTAGTTAATCTGAGATCAAAGCCTTTTCTATACATGTCTGTGCTTTTTAGTATAAGCGTACAGATATGACTCCATGTCGAGGCAGTGGGAGATCTACACTGTATGTTTGTGTAAACTCTTGAACCCGTGCACAGTTTTAATTGGTTCACTGTTTGTATGACTTAATAAGCTGTTTGAAATTTGAAGCTTTAGAGTTTTATGGATTTTAGACTTTTAGGCCTCCACTAAAAACATACATAAAATCAGGGCGCAAATGAAGTGAAGTTCAAAGATTCCTGTGAAAACACACAGGCTGAGCTGATAGCGCGAAACTCTCGACGGGGTCTTAGAGGTTGCTGGTGTTTTTGTTATTTTTTAGATGATTTCACCTCGGATCACTTTGTTTCTCCAGCAACAAAATGATTTTGTCCTCGTTCTCACCTCACGCATCCATCCGCACCACCGACCAATCGTGTACTAAAGAGAGCTTGGAGATGAATCATGCTGGTCTTTATGAGAACCCGACGGCCAATCAAATCACTCATTAGCTCGGTGACCAACTGTACCTGCAATGACCCGTCACTCAGAGAGACTCTTATTTCATGGCTGTAATGCTTTGTGTGAAGGCTACATAGGATTTTCCAAAAAGATTGTTTTCAGAAGAGGCTGGGAAACCAGCTGGAACCTTTCGACCAATAGGATATTCTCATTTTGCAATACACACACTCTTTGGGTTTTCTTGTTTTATGGGGATTTTCCAACAGTAAATTCTATCCTCTATACCTACCCCTAAAGCTGAGGAAAACATGAATTTTTACATTTAAAAATTTTTAAAATGTTTCATTTAGTGTGATTTATAAGCTGTAACATTTATAAGCTGGACATTTGGTGCTCACAATGTAGACAACCTAGATGTTTTACCTAGACAACACACACACACACATACACACACTTGCAAATATAAGGCTTAAATTGACAAAAGTGACAGTAAAGACATTTAGAATATTATTGTTAAATTTCTATTTCAAATAAATGCTATTTTGTCTTTACATTAAGGAACCCTGAAAAAATTGTGCCAACTTTGCAATCACAGGGATAAATCTTAAAATATTTTAAAATTGAAAACAGGTTTTTATAAATTGTAATAATATTTCACAGTAATACCATTTTACTATATTTTTTATTCAAATAAGGCATTTACTAACTTCAAACTTTCTGTTTGGGATCAGTAAGAGGTTTTTTTTAAAGAAGTCTTTTCTGCTCATCAAGGCTGCATTTATTTAATTAAAAATAAAGAAAAAAACTGTAATATTGTGAAATATTATTGCAGTTTATAATAGTGGTTTTCTATTTTAATATACTTTAAAGTAGAATTTATTCCTGTGATGCAAAGCTCAATTTTCAGCATCATTACTCGTCTTCAGTGACACATGATCCTTCAGAAATCATTCTAATATGCTGATTTATTATCTGTGTTGGAAACAGTTGTGCTGCTTAATATTTGAATTATTTTTGAAACCTGTGATAGTTTTTTCAGGATTTATTAATTAATACAATTTTAAAAAGAACGGCATTTATTTAAAATAGAAATCTTTTCTAACAATATACACTGCCTTTCAAAGTTTGGAGTCAGTACATTTTTTTCTTTCTTTCTTTCTTTTTTAAAAAGAAAGTAATACTTGTATTCAGCAAGGATGTGTTAAAATGATAAAAAGTTATAGTAAAGACTAAAGTAAAGATAGTAAAGATAAATGCTGTTCTTTTCAACTTTTTATTCATCAAAGAATCCTAAAAAAAAAAAAAAAAAGTTTCACAGGTTCCAAAAAAAAAAAAACTGTTTCCAACATTGATAATAAATCAGCATATTAATGTGATTTCTGAAGGATCATGTGACACTGAAGACTGGAGTAATGGCTGATGAAAATTCAGCTTTGCATCACAGAAATAAATTAGATTTTAAAGTATATTAAAATAGAAAACTTATTTTAAATTACAATAAAATTTCATAATATTGCTTTTTTCTGTATTTTTGATTAAATAAATGGAACTTTGATGAGCATAAGGGTCTTCTTTTAAAACATTAAAAATCTTACTGATCCTAAACTTGTGAATAGAAGTTCTTATGCATATTCTGAAATTAGTATATGTAATTACTACTCATGAGTCAGAATAAATTCAACAGACATCAGTCTTGTTTGAATTGATCACTTTGCTTCCTCACTGAATCAATGTCAATTATTCACTGGCTTTTTGACTAATGAACTGTTATTATCATAAGTTATAATGTCTGACTCAACCATTACTATGTTGTCAAATAACAGTATTAGTTAATAGTAATATTAGTCAAATTAAAACTATCCAATTGCTATGAAAATGTGTAGTTATACATATCAGTTTTATTGTAATAATAAATGTTGAAAATATGTATACAGTACAGTTAATACATTTTTTCTTATTATTTGTATTATTATAAGAATGAACATAGTAATTATTAGTCTAGTTTAATTATTAAAAGTAGTAAAACCAAAATCCGATAGCAAATGCTGTCTATAGTTGGGTATGTTTCGTGATAGGTGGCGGGTGATGTAGGGGTCTGTAGGATTTGGTGCTCTGAGGGGCATTTGGTAAGAAGTGGCTGGTTTTGTGTGAGGTTTTTTTTTTTATTTTTCTTTTTGGGTGGGGGTAGGCGGTGGGGGCCTTAAACTCCAGTGGCCAGCATCCAGCAGAATAAATAAACACAGCTGCAAGCTGAGACCACCTTAATGTGTGTTTGTGTGTGCGTGTGTGTGTGTGTGTGCGCGTTCATTCCCTCATTTCATGTGGGAGAACTTGGACTACAAGCTTTAAAACCCGCTAACACACATATATACACACACGTACACACACCCACAATATGTAAGGTGATCTAGGGAAAGGGCTGATTTTAAGGTTGATTTAGCAGAGCATTTAACACAGGGCATTCCTGAACTTGTGTAAAGCTCTCTGCGCTGAGACGAGGACATACGTGTTTGCGAGCGACTATTAGACGACTCTGTGTGTGAGACAGTGGGTTTGTGATGAATGTGGGTTTATTCCACTGTGAGACGTGCATGTGTGTGTTTGTGCATCTGTGCGTGTGTGTGTGTGTGGCAGCTGGCTGTCTGTGTGATTGACATGGCTGAGCTCTTCCCCGCTGTGCTGAGGATGAAAGCAGATGCTCTCATTTCGTTCTCTCCCTTTTTTCTCCCCTCTCTTCACATGCCCTCTGTAACCAGAATCCTCAACTTTCAGCCTCTCGCCGAGCTGAAGATATGAGGGAGAGAGGGAGAGGGAGAGGGAGATAAGAAAGGGAGGAAAAGAATTATTGAGTGGAGGAGAATCTTAGAAAGTGGATGAAAGAGATGAATTTTATCACATTGTTCTGTTATCATGCCGGCTCTTTGGCAGTGCAGTACAGAAAACGAACATGCCAATACAGCGAGTTAAGAAGCTCTTCTCTCTGGCTTTCTGCTGCTCATATGCATTCAGACTATCAGGGTGTTTTTATCTTTTTGTGGCTTTGTTCCAAACCCTGGTGAGCGGACTACGGAAGCAGCATTTTAAGGCATTTTAGGCATGTTCCTGACTCGAAGCCTGTTACAAAAGGTCGGATTCTTAAACATGATTCCTCTTAAGATAATTCATTTTGCTCATATTCTAAAGTGGTTCCAAAGACCTTTGTTTGTCTTCAGAACACAAATTAAGGTATTTTTAATGAAATCCAACAATTTTCTGACCCTGCATAGACACCAACACAACTACCACGTTCAAGACCCAGAAAAGTAGTAAGGACATCGTTAAAATAACCATGTGATATCAGTGGTTCAACCATAATGTTATGAAGCTGCGAGAATAGTTTTTGTGTGCAAAGAAAACTAAAGAAACGACTTTATTCAACCATTTCTTCTCTTCTGCATCAGTCTTTGAGGCAAGAGTGTACCATGACGCATGCATGAATAAAGACATTATTTTTGTTTTCTTTGCACACAAAACGTATATTTTGATGCCACAAAAAATGTTCAGTGTATGCCCTAGTAAAAAAGTAATAGATTAAGTTTATTAATGTATTTACTGACATATCATATAAACTTTATTTAGAGTACTACTTGTACACAATGCACATTTCTTAATATTAAGCCTAAAATATGTTTTAATGTCACTACTGATGAGGATTTTGTATGATCTTTAAATATATTAGTCTTTAAATGCAAAATATTTAAAGTGTACCTAAAGCATACTTGCAATAGTTCCACTTTAGCACAATCAAATATGCTTAAGTATATCTTTAGTTGGACTCCAGCACTACTTCCACACAATTAAATATAAATATATATAAATATACTAGTTTAGTATACTAAAAGTACAATTGCAGGATATGTTTCTTAAGTACAAAATATGTAAACATATTTGTAGTATACTTAGCATAAAATAAATGTATTTTAAATACATTTTAGTATATTTATTTTCCACTAGGGTGGCTTTATTACACTTAAGTGCTTTTTCCTTTAAACATTTATGTGAAAAACATAACTAAATGTACTGTTTCTTGACATGAGAATGTCAGTATTTTATTTTTTTTTTTTAATTATCTCAGAACGCGTTGTGACAAGTTCAGTTAAAAAAAATAAATCAAACTTTGGGGTAAGTTTATTTTTATTTATTTATGTTTTAGTGTTCACCAAGGCTGCATTTATTTCAGAAATACATTTTAATTTATTTCAAAATGTGCCCTAGTGAAAAATAAATACTTAGTATAAAATAAATGCATTTTAAATCTATTACTTTTTTCAGCAGCCATTAATCCAGTCTTCAGTGTCATATGATCCTTCAGAAATCATTCTAATATGCTGATTTAGTGCTTAAGAAATGTTTCTTATGCACAGTTGAAAACAGTTGTGCTGCTTAATGTCTCTAATAAAAAAGTAATACATTTAAAATGCATTTATTTTATACTAAGTATAGTTCTATTAACACATTTACTGACATATCCCTTGAGACTTACTGATATAAAAATTGTATTTAAACTTTTTTTGGAGTACTACTTGTGCACAATGCACATTTCTTAATTTTAAGTGTAAAATATGTTTTAATGTCACTATTGATGAAGGTTGTATGATTTTTAAATAATATCTGTCTTTAAATGTAAAATATTTAAGGTGTACCTAAAGTCTACTTGCAATAGTTCCACTTTAGCACAATCAGATATACTTAAGTATAGCTTGAGTTGGAATTCAGCACTTCTTCTGCACAATTAAAGTGCATTAAGTACAAAATTAGTTGTTCCAATTTAACAGACTTAAATATACTAGTTTAGTATACTAAAAGTACAATTGCAGGGTATTTAATTAAGTACATAATATGTAAGTGTATTTGTAGTATACTTGGCATGAAAAATATATTTTAAGTACATTTTAGTATATTTTCTTTTCACTAGGGATGTTTGTGGAGACCGTAATACATTATTTTGCAGTAGTATTTGAATAGAAAGTTCAACAGGACAGCATTTATTTGAAATAAAAATCTCTTGTATCAATTCTAAATGTATTTACTCTCACTTTCGATTGGTTTAATGCATCTTTGCTAAATAAAAATATTAATTTCTTCTTCAAAAAAAAAAAAAAAAAGAAATCTAAATGACCCCAGACTTGTGAATGTTAGTGTATATACAATAAAAAAGAATAAAAATATGTAAAATCTAAGTGAAATGCAATATTTGTTTGTTGTTTATCATTATGCTTATCTATTTCACAGTTAGCTTAGCTACATGCTAACAGTAAACTCTTAATTATAGTGTAGCGTCCCGTGTGGAGTGCTATTTGTGTACTACCCTTCTGCCTGTGCAGAGCGTTCCAAATCGGTCATTTCTGAGGTTCCATTACAGTTAGAATGCTGCCTACGTAGGCGGCGGGCAGAGAGACAGCACACTAGGTTTTGGAACAAAACTCGCGTCTCTCTTTCTTCTTTTGCACACATGCACCGTTTCTGTTTGAATTAATGGCTCCAGGGACGAATCCAGCCTAATGGTCTGCGGTCTGTTCATTCTCTGGAATAGATATGAAGACTCACCACGTCCGTAATGCCGCTGTAATATCAGGCTCCCTCAGCTAACGTCTGTTTTCTCTTAGCGTGGAGTCACACCCACACGCTCTCGATCCCAGACCTGGCTGACCCCTCGGTCACCTCTCACCTTGTCTTTTCTCACTGAGTTACAGACCTCCTATGTCGCTCCATTTTGTGTCCATTTCATTCTTCTCTTGCGTAGTCAGCAGCCAAAGTCTGTCATTACAGTGGAGACACTCACACACGGACACACACACACACACATGCATATTTATTCACACTCCATCATTCAGTGGAGTCACATATTTCCCCTGACAGCTTCTATATTAAGCACCCGAGTTTTTGTCTTTTGCAACATCGAGACCAAATAAGTAAATCTAACCCTCTGTTGACTCACCACAGAAAGTAACGAGGGGTGTGTGCGTGTTGTGCCATTCATGACTGTGTACCATGGTTTGCGACAGCCCACATTTTCCCACTTTCCTCCATGTTAGCACACCAGTTTTCCACACAGCCGGGTCTAACCGTGACACAACGTTACCGCAACGTTAATCTTCACAAAAAAGCTGTGTTAAAGTTTCTGTGTGTTTGCTTTGTGTTCACTGTTAAACAAAGTTACGTAGTTTTCGGTATAAAGACAGATTTTAATAATAATACACACTACTGTGACTACAGGGCTGTTTTGCCCAAAAATGAACGTTGTCGTCATTTCAGACCTGTATGACCCTCTTTCTTCTGTGGAACACAGAAGAAGATATTTTTAAAAAATACCATGGTGTTTTTTTTGTCCATGCAGTGAAATTCAGTGGCGCCTAATCTTGTTGCTTTGGATACTATTGACTTTCACTGTATGAACAAACACAAAGTCATAGTGGTTTGGCATGAAAGATGGTGAGTAAATGATGACGCATTTTTATTTTTGTGTAAACTATCCTTTTAAAATTTTTTATTTCTTCATATTTATAAAGTAAGAAATTGTGGTTTTCTGGTTAGTGTCATTCCATTTTTATTTTTATTTTATTTTTTTTTTTTTTCTGGATTCTTACACAATTTAACAGCAATTTATTTAAAATGTAACAAAAATTATGTTTCTAAGGCCCTGTGAAATACGTTGTGTTTTTTTTTTTTTTCCCTGAAATTCAGTTTTATTTTTTTCTAAATTCCATTTTTTTCCTTTTTAATTTTTCTGTATTGCATTTAATTTTTCTAGACTGTTTTAATGGTTAAAATAAAAAGTATTAATCAAAAAGCATGTCTAATTAATTGAAATCATTAAACTTACACAATTTATCAGCAGTTTAAAAGCATTTTTAAGGCCCTATGAAATGCATTATTTTTTTCTGAAATGCAGATTTTTTCTTTCTTTTTTTTTCTTTTTCTGGATTCCATTTTAATTTTTCTAGACTCTGCTTTAATGGTTAAATTAAAAACTATTTTAATCAAATGTCTGATTCATTGAAATTATGAAACTTACACAATTTAACAGCAATTTATTAAAAGTTTAACAAATTATATTTTTAAGGCCCTATGATTTTTTTTTTCTATTTTAAGTAACTTCTGTGTTTTCCATTTTAATGTTCTCATTAAATTTTCTTTCTTTTTTTCCTTTTAGAAATCCTGTGTTGTATTTTTCTGGTAAATAAATTCTGGTAAATAATTTTTCTGGTAAATACACCCTAAAAAATATGTTTTAATAATAATTTTAGTAGTAGTACAATTATTAGGCCTACATTAAGTAATATATTTGTCATATTTTCTTCAAGTTAAACCAAACAGCAATTCTAGAGATTATATTCATGTATTCATGTACTCATATTTTGAGGCGGCACGCACACTTAAGTATGTGTGCAGTAAACGAAACCACGCATCTGCATCATTCATTTACACAGAAACACGCAGAACATGTAGGATTCATATTTAAATAATTTTTTTTCGGCTTAATTTTCAACTGCGTTAGTCCATATCATGTTTTGATTGAGTGTACTGACCTGCTTTTGATTTATTAAATTTGGCAAATTCCTTGACATTCTGTGTTATACAGTAAATTCCATTTTTATGACTGGATTCCGTCGACATTTTCTGCATCGTGGAATTCAGAGCCCTACCATCATGTTCATACTATGTTCCTGTATCATTGTCAAGGAAATTAGATTTTAAAATGACAAAACATGTTTAAATAAATCGAGTCCCACAGCAGTGCAGGTGTGAGTGTGTGTTTGTGTGTGAGACTCGAGACTCGAGACTCAAGACAGACCTTGTTTGTCCATTAGAGCGTGAGAGGAAGTCCAGACCGCACCGTTTGAAGTGATGCAAAGTTCTGGTGTGTAAATGTGTGTGTGTTTGCGAGTTGCATTTACTTACTGGAAATGAAAATATCCCACATCTGTCACGTTATTCCACTCATAAATAATTCATATTTGCTTTCTGTCTCTCTTTCTCTCTTTCTGTCTCTCTCGCTTTCTGACTCTTTCTCTCTTTTTTTTTTGCTTCTGTCTTTGGTTTTGTCCTGTAAAGCTGACAGTTGTTTCTGTATCTGTCACACCTGTTTCATGATTTATTTATCCAGTGTCAAACGTGCACACACTCTCTTTTTTATATCTGTCATGAATTATTAATAAGCAGGAAACACCATTTATGCCATACATTATTGGGTGGAAAATTATAACTACGCACAGGCCTTTTTCTTTTGTAATGTTGGGGTTTGCCAGTAAAAACAACGGTTGTTAGGGCAGCATATGTCACATGGACACATACAGTTAAGTTACTCTTGCTAAATTTTGCTTTAAAAAGACTGGGGGAACAAGTGACACAGAAGAGAGATTCTGTGTGTGTCTGTGGTCAAGAGAAAGAGACTGTTTGGCATCTGTATGCAGAGAACAGTGTAGCACTGTAACACATCATTTTGGAAACACTGAAGAAACACACTGTGTGTGTCCTGAGCTCTGACTTCTCTGTCTGTTGACAATATATAGGCTTGTGAGTCTATATGTACTGTATACTACACACTACATTTAAAAAAAAGTATGTGAAATTAGTATGTGAAGTAATCTTAAAATCTTAAGTCTTAATAATTTAAGTCTGCAAGGATGCATTAAATTGTTCAAAAGTGATAGTAATAACATTTATACTGTTTTTAAATATTCAAAATGTTTTCTCTTTCAGATAAATCCTCTTCTTTTGAACTTTCTAATTATCAAAGTATCCTGAAAAAATGCATTATGGTTTTCATAAAAATCTTAATCTTAATATTAATAATATTAGAATGATAATATTAGAAAGATCATGTGACACTGAAGACTGTAATGGCTGCTAAAAATTCAGCTTTGTCATCACACCAATAAATTACATTTTATCATATATGAAAATATTAAACCATTTTTTTAAATTGTAAAAATATTTCACAATGATATTTATTATGTTTTCTTAAAAAAATCGAATGCAGTTTTGCTAGTGTATATATTAGTTGTATTATTACGTTATTATTGCATTATATTTTTCATGTCTTTATTCTTTTATATCTTTTATATATTATATTATATTATATTATATTATATTAGAATTTCATATATATGTGTGTATCTGTGTATATATTGTGTGTGTGTGTGTGTGTGTGTATATATATATATATAATATATATATATATATATATATATATATATATATATATATATATATAATCATAATCATAATACATGACACAATAAAATATAAAATCATAATACAAATTATATATAAGAAATATATATTATGACATTGTTTACAGTATATGATAATATAATTTTAATGTGTGTGTATATATATATATATATATATATATATATATATATATATATATATATATATACATATTACATTATATTATATTAAATGTAATATTATAATAAAATTTATTATTATATAAATAAAATATAATATAATATAATTCTGTGTATTTAAATAAATGCATATAATACATAATGCAATACATTACATATATATTGTATGACATATATATTATGACATTATATACAGTATATAATAAAATAATAAATAAATATATATATATATATATATATATATATATATATATATATACATACATACATACATACACACACACACACACACACACACACACACACATGTGTGTATTAAATTATTATATACTGTATATGTCTACTATAATAGACTATAATATATATCACTATAATATATATATATATATAAAGTAAGAAAAGAAATACCAAAACAAGCATGTGTGTGTTAGCCAGAGCTGTGTGCATGTGTGTGATTTCTATAATCTGGTGAACAAATGTAGAATGTAATAAATCCTGTAGTAGCTCCTGCCGATCAGCCCACACTCACCGAAACAGGAGAGCTCAACTTTCTCCGTCGAGAGTATGTGTGTGCTGTCCACATTTACACAGTCTGCTGTTGGGTCATCAGTCAGCTGTGGTAATCTGTGTGATGACAGGCGCTGGTTTTAGCGAAGAATAGAGTTTCCATAGCAATACGTGACCACGGTAGCTATTTATCCAAAAATCTGATGGTGTGACGGACACAGGCGCCCATCAAACTATAGTGTCATGTAGGAGGAGGGAGATTTGTGAAGCCTTGGCATGCTGTGCCGTGTGTATTTGCGCTTGTGTGTGCGTGTAAACGTGTTTGTGCGCAAATGTATTTAGACATGTGGGTAATATCATGCTCTGCTATATGTCTGTCAGTGTGCCCGCCTCGAGAATTCAAAAGCATCCTTTCGGTGATCACAGGCTAATGTAGCTGGCCATCTTTTGAGTGCCCGTGTGTGTATGTAAGGAGGTGATAAGTGACTTAATGAGTTTTCTTACCTTCTCACCTGCTGTATCTAATGGAGCATCTCACACACTCAACTGACATGTTTTAAATGATGCTTTCAGGACCCTGTCATCTTTCGTCACCTTTGTGTGTGCGTGTAGATTGTTGGGAGTTTGTTGCACGTCTGGGTTCAGTAGTCCTTGTGGAGTTGCTTGGGAAGTGAACACGAAAGCCTGACTATACGTGCGTACACACAAACACACATTCACAAACGTACGTCCTTATCCAACCCGATCTGACCTGGCCGATCCAGTCACCTCCTCATCTGGTTCTGCTTTGCCCCTCCCTTAGGGCCAGGAAATAGTTGAAGAGCCATGTGTTTCCCTGGGGCCACATTTCACAGGTGCACCACTGTTTGTCTCTTGCCTTTTACATTTGTCTTAAATAATAGAAATAACAAATACGGCCCTACCCGGAGAAACACGACCCACTCTGAGCTCCACACAGACTCCTGAACCTCCACATTCAATCATGCATACACACACACTTACTTCTAAACATCTGTCTGTCTATCTGTCTGTCTATCTATCTCTCTACCCTATCGGACGAATGGATGAATTGTCTATTTCTCTATAAATTCATCCATGTAGATTCTTTGTCCATTTGTCTATTTTTCTATCAGGTTGTCTATACTTTTGTCTGTCTCTCTGTCTCTCTGTCTGTCTGTCTGTAGATCTTTCTGTTTGTCTATCAGTCTGTCTGTCTATTCATCTATCTTTCTATCTGTCTGTACAACTATCCTTTTGTCTCTATCTTTTTGTCTATCCGTGTATCTATGTATTTTTCTGCCTGTCTATCTGTCTGTCTGTCCATTCGTCTTTCTATCTGTCTGTCTGTATAACTATCCTTTTGTCTCCTTTTGTCTCTCTATTTGTCTATCTGTCTATCTACCATCTATCTGTCTGTCTGTCTGTCTGTCTGACTATAGATCTGTCTGTCTGTCTGTCTGTTTGTCTGTCTATAGATCTGTCTGTCTGTTTGTTTGTCTATAGATATGTCTGTCTGTCTATAAATCTATCTGTCTGTCTGTCCGTCTATAGATCTTTCTGTTTGTCTGTCTGTCCATGCGTTTATCTTGCTGTCTGTCTGTCTGTATAACTATCCTTTTTTCTCTATCTTTTTGTCTTCTTCTGTCTATCTGTTCATCTATGTTTCTCTGTCTGTCTGTCTGTATTACTATCCTTTTGTCTGTCTGTCCATTCGTCTGTCTTTCTTTCTGTCTGTATAACTATCCTTTTGTCTGTCTGTCTGTCTGTCTGTCTGTCCGTCTGTCCATTCGTCTGTCCATTCGTTTATCTTTTTATCTGTCTGTCTGTCTGTTTGTCTGTATAACTATCCTTTTGTCTGTCTGTCTGTCCATTCATCTATCTTTCTATCTGTCTGTCTGTATAACTATTCTTTTGTCTGTCTGTCCATTCGTCTATCTTTCTTTCTGTCTGTCTATATAACTATCCTTTTGTCTGTCTGTCTGTCTGTCTGTCTGTATAACTATCCTTTGTCTCTATCTTTTTGTCCATCTGTCTTTCTGTCTGTCTGTCCATTCATCTATCTTTCTATCTATCTGTCTGTCTGTCTGTCTGTCTGTCTGTCTGTCTGTATTACTGTCCTTTTGTCTGTCTGTCTGTCTGTATTACTGTCCTTTTGTTTGTCTGTCTGTCTGTCTATCCATTCATCCTTATATCTGTCTGTCTGAATAACTATCCTTTTGTCTGTCTGTCTATTTTTCTATCTTTCTATCTGTCTGTCTGAATAACTATCCTTTTGTCTCTATCATTTTGTGTCTCTGTCTGTCTATCTATCCATTCATCTTATCTTTTTATCCATCTGTCTGTATAACTGTCTCTATCCTTTTATCTTTCTGTCTATGTGTCTGACTCTGTCTATCTGTCTGTCTGCTCATTTGTCATCGTTCTATCTGTCTGTATAACTATATCAATCCTTCATCTATGATCTGTCTAGCTATCTATCTAGCTATCTATCTATCTAGCTATCTATATCTGTCTGTTACTTTATTTTTCTGCCTGTCTGACCATCTGTCTGTCTTTTTGTCAGTTTTTTTTTTCTTGTCTGTCTTGTATAATTGTATAATTTCATATATTCTTTCTCTTTTTTTTATTACCAGTGCGAATGTGTGCACACACAGACACTGAACGCAAAACAGTTGAACCACACTGGTAGATAGTAGATACACAGTAGTTTGAGGGGTCTGTTTGAGCTAGTGAAACTGGAGCGCTTTTTCATGTCACATTTAAACATCTTAATGACACGGCAGTCTGCCATGCACCCCCCGCATTAATCATCTCTACACTCTTACGTTGCACACTCGCGCACACACACACATACTCATGCAGTATCCAGATGTGCGCGCTGATGCGTTTGATTGGATAATAGGCTTGGAGGGACTGTTTAATGGTCAAAGTTTCTGCTTTAGGGTTTAGGGGTGAAAGGTCAAACACTGCTCTGCCCATTAAACCTGACCGGTGGGTGTGGGGGCGTGGGTGTGCATTTCGGTGGGTGGCAGAATCCTCAATTACTTGTAAATTCACCCACGGAGCAGGTTAAAGAACCCCCATTTTATTTCACAATTAAACATTTTGATAGTTTGTAGCTTTACAGTCAACCACACTCTGTATTTCTTTCTCATAATCTTTGCCACATTGATTTAACATCATATCATATTATATTTGAACTGCCAAAAAATAGGTTCATGCGATATGAATGCTCTCATACACGTACGTAATCTGGACATTATCAGATGTGACATGAGGGAAATAGAATGTTGTTTTTTCTGTGGGTTTGTTGGGATGTTGACTAATATGTCCCTCTTCTGGATGAAGATAAAGTAGTTATTGAATCATTATTTGACAGGAGTGTTGTCACGCCAATACACTTCATTATTGTGTGTGTGATAGAGAGAAGGACCGAGGGAGTGAGAGAATGCTAACATTTGTGTAAATGGCCTGAATGGTTCCTCTGTTTAAATCTCAGGAAATCAGTAGAGACTGGCTGCTTGACTGAGTGAGTGCTTCCTGTCTCTACAGGAAGTGCTGGCTTTTAAAAGGAGGAGAGGTAATTTAGAACAAGAGTGTGAGTGTTTGTGTGAATGTGTTATCTAGATATCCATGTTGTGTGTGTGTATTTGAGCTATGGGGGAGCAGGGTAAGCTAAGCCACATTTCACTTAAGTTGTTCTCTTGGCAAGAAGGAGGAAGAGGCAAAACTTGCATACCTAATTATAGTTCAGGATGTCTGCTCTAGCCTGAAATTTGAAGAAAGCTTATAACATAGAGCCATAGAAATATAATTTCTCTAAAGTCGAGGCACACAACCTGCCCCTTGTTAGGGGTAAACTGTGTCATGGGATAAATATGAACATAAAACAGTTTTAATTCTATTAACAAACTGTATTTTTATTTATTTTTAATGCATAATCCCATTTCCAAAGTCTAATATTGCTTGCAGTTCATTTATATTTTCATAAACCAATCAAGTACATTTTTTTTTTCAATATATTGAAACATTTTTTAAGTTTTAAGTTGTAATAATGTTTGTTATTAGTAATAGTATTTTTAATAGGATTTCCTGCATTTGGAGTCAAACCTCAGTATAAATAGTACTTAAGCCACTGCATGTGACACACTTTACCCCACAGCTACTATTTTGGAGGGAAAAAAGGTTTATTTCATAGTTAATCTTTAGTTAAAACATTTAAATGATGTATATGATATATATTTTTAGACCTGATTACATTTGTATTGACAGAAAATAATTTTTACTTGCCATGTAGAATATTTACTGTGCAAATGCAATCACAGGCAGCAGTATATGATGGCCACTTTTTAAATATGTGCACAAAATATGCATAGTTTACTAGATTAAGAGGGCGATACTATCCATTTTTGTGAAAATTTGCAAATATTTTATTTGTTATTTAATTGTCAACATTGTTTCCAAATATACAATTTGGGCTTTTTGTTGCAGAAAATCCACATGTTTTGTGGATTTATTGCGTCTCAACTTCATGTTTGTTATCATTATCATCATAAGTTTCTCCATAACGGCTCTGTTCATTATGTTCTATGGCCTTTTTTTTTTCTTCAGTGTTTAATCAAAAAGTCATTTGCCTCATTTCAGGCTCACGCAGCCAAACACAATCAAATCCTGACACACAAACCATGTGGGGTGTGCAGGAAGCCTGAACACGCTACACACACACACACACACACACACAGCTGGGTCTTGTTATAATCTTTACAGTAGCTGACTCTCGCTCTGTTATTAGAATTGTGTTGTACTGCTGCCGTAGCTTAGAATTTATGCAGTACAGGTGTTGAAGAATCACACACACCATCACGCTCGTGATCTATAGCTTCTACTATGCGTACTGTCTGGTATTTCTCCTCCTACCCTCCACACACAGACACACACACACACACACTCACACACACTGTCTGACTACTGACTCACACACACCTCCCTACAGGTTGAACATATCACGGTCTGTCTCGCTGAAATTGCAACATATGATTCTGATTTCAGGGCCTTCAAATCCAATATGAAAAAAATGTATTTCATTATAACTTCATATATTTCTAACTGAAGCCTGTGTGCTTTTGCGCGCACGTATGTCGCCGTACATTCACAAGGTTGGATATTTCATTGAACGCGCTTGTTTACATCTCACTAGGTGAATAGAGAGTGGTGTGTGTTTGTGTTGGTAGTTATGGTATTTCCTTTCTGTGTGTTCAGATTGTTGGGATGGAGGTTTACCTAGGCAGGAATGCGAGTTTTAAATGGCTTCACAATGTCAGAACATTTCGGCAACAAACTTTCAGCGCTGACCAAACTTCCTCTCTTTAGGAATTTTAATGGTTATTTGGCATTAACAGCTATTTTCAAATCAGAGTTTCAGACCAAAGCTGAACATTTCATGTAGTTTGTACTTTTCTGGCAGCCTTTTTAAATAAACATGCGTCTTGTGGTATTACCTGTTGACTTTAGAAATGTTTTCAACGAAAGCGAAGATAAAAATCATTTATTTTACATTGCGAATGAATATTGAATTTTATTAGCCATACATGAGCTTCTGAGATACACATCCACATATGCACACACAGGGAATATAGAATAACTGAATCCCAGCTTTCCATGACCAACAGCGATATAAAAGTGGAGAGTCAAATTTTACCCAGCATTCCTGACACACAAGCTCATAGTTCACATACATTCACATTCTCACAAACGGGTGTTCATTAAGGGTACACAGTATATCCGTATCCAGTTTCAATCATTATTATTAGCATCACAATTTTATTATTATTATAACATTTTATTTTTTTCATTTTATTTTTTTCATTTTATTTTTTTTTTAAGTAGTATACGTCCAAAACAATAAAAGTTTTATATTTTCCATCTTTTCTTTTTAAAATTGTAAGGTTTTGATGCCTGTTTTCATGTTAAAGCATGGTTTTACAGGGTCTGAATGGCAAAATTGATATCTTTTTTGTTTTCTGCATTTTTCATATTTCTAGTTTATTCTCTACACACACACATTTTGAGGAATAACCTTGGGGTGTTTTGTAAAACGGTGTGTTTGACACTGATTATCATCTGTGGTAATGGTTAACAGGCGATTCTCTTTGATGATGTCCATTTTGTTTAAAGGGTTAGATGCCATCAAACCCACACAAATGCACACGTTTCATTAATGTCTGTCAAAATTTTTGAAGACTTTTTAAAAATGCTGAATCTGACACAGTTATGAATTAGTTATGAGTGAACTATGTTCCTTGTGGTGCACAAACACACATGCACAAAGCCGCTACGTTCACATAAACACACCACGAATTTCCCTGATGACTCACTTTCGCTCTTAAACACTTTTTAATACACACATGACGATCTCAGAGGTGGTCTGGGTGACCCTGGGAATTGTCAGCATATTTTACGAAAACACCTCCAGAGAAGAGCTCTTTCTTACGGTTTGTTTTGTTTCTTTTCAGTTCTCCAATTTCATTGGAGTCTGCAGGAGTCCAGAGGAGCAGCCGTACTTATGCGCGCACACCTTATTTTAGTTGTGCCGCTTTTTCCCAGACTAATAAGGTTTTAATTAGGTTTTAAGCTGTATATTTGAAATAGACTGACAAGAGGTTAAACCATCCCAGATCAGGTGTCTTAACTCCACCCATCCTGCTCAAATGAAATCAGATCTAGTATAGAACCGCCGCAGATATTAAAGCCGAATTAAACAAACAGGTTTCCGAGGGTTCAGGCAGTGCTGATCTTTAACAGTTATCAAAACAGCACATTCTGTACATACCTCCTCCGCTGCCAGCACCTCGGGCCAAGTGCAAACCACTGACGAGGCTTTTGTCCTCTCTTCCTTATTCTTCAGACAAGGAATTTGACAGTTTATTGGTTGGTGACGTGTTTTGGCCTCTCTTACGAGTCGGTTTCAAACATTCGGCAGGAACTGGCTTCCTCTCTACCTGCATAAACACCTGAAACCAACACCTTTCATTCTCTCCTCCTCTTGTTTCCTTTAGAGGGCTTCCTTTGTGTTGTGAATATCACTGCTAATCTGCAGATTAGAGGTTCGGACTTGTGAATGTGTGCCGATGTTTGTTTAAGCCTGCTTGTTGGTGAAGTAAGATGATTATAGTGTCTGTACGTGTATGTTTAGATGAACAGTTTAATTGTGCCTTTTAAAAAGATTACAGAGTTTAATGGCCACACACTCGCTGCCGCGCATTCATTTAACCTGATAAAGACACGTGCCAGCTTGCAAATTTACTGATTCATTATACAAACTCCCACGTTATAATAATAATCAGAATATCATCAGATCAGTTGGATTGGATCTAGCTTCACTGATAGCACTAGATAGGAGGACGTTTTATCTTGAAAGGCAAAAATTACAAAAATGTAATGAAAATGCGCACATAGATGATGCATTACGATCTTTTTTTTACTGTGTTACTGTTTACTTTTTTCCTTCAGTGAATGTTACGTCTAAAAGAGAGCTTAATGATTTATAATATCAACACTTGGTAACTCTTTCTATGATTAATAGTGCATTATGAAGATATTCATCATATATTTGTAACATCTGTGCTTGTAAATAACTACCTAACAATATAATGTATTATAGTACTTGTATATTCCTGGTTATACTTTTTTCTTAGTTTTATGTATTGTAATACATGATCGTGGCCAGATTCCGTGTTTTGTGACATGAATACACTTACACTTATGAATACATTTTGTGACAAAATACACTATACTGTTTAACTAATGTAAGATGTAACCATGAATGAGAAAATATTATAATGTATTAAAACTGGTTACAAAAATGTAGGAAAACATAAAATGTATTTTATATATAATATAGACTTTATAGAAAAAAAAATACACAGCGTTCAATCTAAATATTTTTTTTTTTTACATTTATTTAAAAAAGATAACTGCGAGTTTTTATCTCGCAATTCTGACTTTTTTTTCAGAATTGAAATGTTTACTCACAATTGTGACTATTTCTTGCAAATGCGAGTTTGTATCTCACAATTCTGACTTTTCTTTTTTCTTGCAAATGTATTTCTCAGAATTGCGAGTTTACTTCTAAAGTTTAGTCTATCACACAATACTGACTCGCACCTGCAAATTTATATCATGTAATTCTGAGGAAAAAAGAAATCAGAATTTAAATTTTATATCTTGCGATTTTGACTTAATTTCTCAGAATTATATGATATAAACATGCAATTGCAAGTTATAAAGTCAGAAGTGTGAGATATAAACTCACAATTTTGACTTTTTTTCTCGCAACTGCGAGTTTCTTTTTTCCCGTGAATTTATTTCTCAGAATTGCAAGTTTATTTCTCGCTATTGTGAGTTTATATCATGCCATACTGACTTGCATCTGCAAATTTTTATCATGCAATTCTGAGAAAAATATCTGAATTTCAATTTTATAACTTGCCATTCTGACTTAATTTCTCAGAATTATAATATAAACATGCAATTGCAAGTTATAAAGTCAGATATAAACTTGCAATTCTGACTTTTTTTTCTCACAAATGCAAGTTTGTATCTTTCTATTCGGACTTTTTTCTCGCAATTGTGAATTTTCTTTTCTTGCAAATGTATTTCTCAGAATTGTGAGTTTATTTCTCGCTATTGCGAGTTTATATTACACCATACTGACTTGCACCTGCAAATTTATATCGCTCAATTCTGAGAAAAAAAAAATCAGAATTTCAATTTTATATCTTGCAATTCTGACTTCAAACCAGAATTATGTGATGTAAACGCGCAATTGCAAATTATAAAGTCAGAATTGCGAGATATAAACTTGCAATTCAGACATTTTTCTCGCAAATGCGAATTTGTATCTCACAATTATGACTTTTTTTTTTTCTCGCAGAGTTTATATCGTGCATTATTGAGAAAAAAGTCAGAACTGCAAGTTTATATCTTGCAAATCTGACTTCATTTTTTAGAATTGTGAGTTTGTATCACTTAGTTCAAAAAAAAAGAATTTTTTTTCTTTTTTATTCAGTGGTGGAAACGGGCTTTCATAGCATTCTGACTACACTGTAAAAAACAATTTGTTGAGTCAACTTAAAATAATTTGTAAATTTTAAGTTCAGTCAACTCAAAAAAGTTTATTCAACTTGAAATGTTAAAATATACTAAGTGAAAACTTGATTCTTGAGTTGAATCAACAAATTTTAAGGCAGCTGGGTCACTTATCCATCTGTTAAGTTTAGCAAACACAAATATCCAAGTTGTTACTTAGTACAACTTAACATTTCAAGTTGAATAAACTTATTTTAGTTGACTGAACTTAAAATTTTAAGGCAGCAGGGTAACATTATTTTAAGCTGACTTAACAAATTGTGTTTTTTATTTTTTACAGTGTAGATGAGCAAAAAAAATTTAATCTGACAGTAGTTATTCTGAAATTTGATGTTGAAGGCAGTAAATTAGTCAATTTTGAACAGTTTCAGTACGTTAAAAATTTCTTTGAGATGCATCTAAATTCCCATTTTAAGCAGTTTAAAGAAATTTTACATTTTAGAAATCTTTAATTAATTGACTAGTTACTTAGTGGACAGCTAGTTAATCTAGTTGATCCTGACCTACATGTTATTCTGATTTTCTGTTCTTTCCCTCTCTGATGTGAATTATTTTTTTTTTTCGTTCATATTAGATTTTAAATTTTTTGCTTTAGTGCTTTTTTAAAATCCGCATTTACAGAGATTTTCTGCACCTCTGACCGAGTGAAGGCAAATCCTACTGTCTGTCTTTGTGACGGTCCTAAGACAGGCAAGAAAAGAACTGATGCACATACACACACCTCTCTTTGTTCATTGTACTCCAGGCAGTAAAAACTCACCTGGGGAAAGCATCAGCAGTAAGATTCGCCAACACGGCATGCCTCCACAAATACAACTGTCATCACTCTGTCTCACACACCTTCTCACACACGCAGCGTTCATTGGGCAGAAGTCTTGGCCACATAAATGTTCATTCTATCTGCCTCACACACACACAACTACAATTAAAAGAGTCTTAATGTGTGAGAAAATTCCCGACAGTGTTACAGCTTGACCTTTCACTTTTATATGACCACACAAAATGAAGCCACCTGTGAAACAGACAGCAGAAGAACAGAGAGAGGACGTGAGAGTGTGTGTGTGTGTGTGTGCGTGCGTAATGTCGCATCTGTGTTTATTGCGAACATTTATAGAAGGCAATGTTGAACTCCTCTGTTTTCCCGCTTGCAGAATTTCTGTGGTCACAGAAGTTGTGTGCACTGCTAATGGATGTGTATGAAGTGTGTGTCCCCGTACACACACCTGTTCCTCATTTTCCAATTTGTAACCAATCTGCTCTCAACGAGGGGCTAAACGGCCCTGATAACCATCTTGACTGCTCTCTCTTTCTCTTTCTCTCTCACACAAACGCACGCACACTCACGCACACACGTTTCTCTGTCTGGATGCATATGAGTTCCAGTCAATAAACTGCATCTGTAACCGTTTTTTATCTTCCATCAGATAAAATTATAGTTTCTTCCTGTCTCTACTGGTCAGTCATTTTCATGATCGATATGATGATCTACAGTCTGGCTCTTCAGCTTCAATGGTAATGAAAAGAGTACCATTCAAATCTACTATAGGACAGGGATTCCCAACATGCATCTCAAGATATACTTAAGCACGTATTTGGAAGGATGACAAATATAAAGTAGAATTTATAGAAATAGTTTTTAATATAAAAATGTTAATTTTGAATTAAATAGTAAGCATTTATTTGAAAAGATGTCAAATAGAAAGATAAAAAGATATAAAATGTTTAGTATAAAATATAATAATGTTAGTTAAAATAGAAAATTATTTATATTAAATAGACAATTTTCAACAATGAAAAAATTTTATAATAATTATTATTATTAATTAAAAAGTAAGCAGATATTTGGGAAATGCCGCTTTAGGAGACATTCTGATACGGGTCATCGAACCGATCCAGTTGTGCATCAGCTCAGATGGTCTGACTCGGACTATGCCATGTTTTTTGACGTGTAATGGTGAACTCTGTGCATCAGTGTTGTGCATTTGTATTGGCCAGTACTAGTAATGTGAGCTGTGTGGAAAAGTCCATTTAAAATAGCATTAATGAAGTAACCAGGTGATCCGCAGTCAAAAACACACTTTCATCGTCTCTCTCACTCAGTCATTTAGTGGTCAGTGCTAACTCACTCTCTTTGTCTGCTCTTTCACACTCTCACTCTTTCTCGTTCAGTGTATATATATGTGTGTGTGTGTGTGAGCAAGTGTCACCATATGACAGCCTGTCTCTGCCTAATTCAAACCACCTGCCTTAAACAGAGTACTTCTGTGCTCCATACAAAAAAAAGACTGTGTCTGTGTGTGTTGTGGTGGGTAGAGGGGAGTATTTAAACTTTCAGCAGCTCCAAAAATAAAAATAGGCTTTTAAAAACAGGCACCCTTCTAAACCAATGACTCCTGGAGCTATAGAGTCAGTTCCAGGCTATGAGTGTGTGTGTGTGCCCTTCCCGGTGAATAGTTATGAATAGTTGTATTATTACAAGGCAAGGTCTACCTGAAAGACTCATACAGTTCTAATGTGAGGAATTCTTTGCATGGCATAAAGCGAACTGGAGTTGTGTGGGCACTTTTTTTTTTTTTTTTTTTTACTTTTTTGTGTTGCAATCGTAAATGCGTGTTTGGTTGAATTGGATTCAGTGTTGCAGAGAGAACTGCAGGTTTGTTTATCGCAGAGTAACAAACTTAAAACAAATGTAAATGGCCAAAAGGTTACGTCATATATGAGGGAAATTTGTGTTTTGTTTTGTTTTGTTTTGTTTTGTTTTTTAAGAAAGATACATTTATAATATAACAAGCTTAATAAAACTAAGGTTTTATGAACTTCTTATGAAATGTTTTGTTTAATGTTTTTAGTTCATTTTTTACTTTACAACTCTACTTTGTATTTTACTTTTTAGTTCACCTTTTACTTTTTGCCTTTTATTATACGTTTTATTTTGTTTGTTTTTTTTACTTTTTTCGGTAACACTTTACAATAAGGTGTCATTTGTTAAAATAAAAAAAAATGTATTAACTAACATGAACATACAATGAACAATACACTTTTTACACTATTTATTTATCTTCATTAATATTAGTTAATAAAAAATCATTGTCATTGTTTGTTAATGTTAGTTCACAGTGCATTACCGGTAACAAACACAACTTGTAATTTTTTAATAATGCATTAGTAAATGCTAAAATTAGAAGTAGAATTATTGTTCATTCTTAGTTCATACCTAATGTTAACTAATCAACCCTAGTAAAAAAAAAAAACAGTAATAGATTTAAAATGCATTTTATACTAAATATAGTTCAAGCCTATTAACATGTTTACTGACATATCGCTCAAGATTTACTGATATAAAAATTGTAATTAAACTTTATTTGGAGTATTACTTGTGCACAATGCACATTTCTTAATATTAAGTCTAAAATATGTTTTAATGTCACTGTTGATGAGGATTGTATGATCTTAAATATTTTGCATTTGAAGACCGATATTATTTAAAGTGTACCTAAAGTATACTTGCAATAGTTCCACTTTAGCACAATCAAATATACTTAAGTATATCTATAGTTGGACTTCAGCACTACTTCCACACAATTAAAGTGCATTAAGTACAAAATTTGTTTCAATTTAGCAGACTTTAAATATACTAGTTTAGTATACTAAAAGTACAATTGCAGGGTATTTTTATTAAGTACATAAGATGTAAATGTATTTGTAGTATACTTAGCATGAAATAAATGTATTTTAAATACATTTTAGTATTTTTATTTTTCATTAGCGAACCCTATTGTAAAGTGTTACCCTTTTTTTTTTTTTTACTTCACTTTTAACTATAGTTTTAACTTTTTTCGGCATATATTAAGAGCATGTATACATTTTTATACACTACCAGTCCAATTTGTTTCTCAAGATATCAAAATTATTAGATCTAAAGGCTTAGTTTTCCTTTCAATTGTGTGTGATTTCCTTTACAAAACGTGCATTTTTTACAGAACTGTGATCTAGAAGATGAAAATTATTATTATTATTATTATTATTTTTTCCTTGTTCTAAAGTATAATGAAGAATGTGTAGGCGTGTGCAGACTTTTGACTGTTAGTGTAATTATATAAACGTTCATCAGATTTCCCCTTGGAAAATCAGCCACCCAGGTAATGTAAATTTGTTTGAGAATTGTGATTGGATGCGTACAGTCACATGACCAGTGATTGCCTAATATGTCACAATTTGCCATTCCAAAACTTAAGATGATTTGAATATTTCAATATACTTCATTCAAAAGCGCCTGCGGGGAAATATAGTCCAACACGCCCAGATGCATAAAAACAAAAGAGCCATTGAAGCTGAGACGAGGATGTCATCACAGTTAATCCTTTGTTTTCTCTTTTCACCTTCTTTTAAACTCACTTCTCTCTCATCCAAGTTTATGTTTGCTTGCATGGACGGATGGCAGGAGGAACACTGACACAGATTCAAAATAAACTGCCGTACATGTCATTTTTGGAAGGCTCAGAGACACCTTGATGCACTAGAGAAGGAAACTGCCCTTGAACCTCACATTTTGCTCTACCTCTGTGACCCTTCCACTGAGCTGTAAAGTGATGAGTTAGACAGATGTATGCATGTGTTTACCGATCTACGCCGGTCTTGGATCAGATGGTAATTTATGTGTTAGACCAGCGTTGAAGGGAAATGACCTAAGCCCTGGCGCTGGACTGAACAAGCGTGCATGACCTTCTTTTTTCTGTGGAACACAAAAAAACAGATATTTTTGGGGGGGGGGGACTCTCTGTGAAAGACAGTTGAGTTGTTTTGGACCTCATAGACTTTCATTGTATGGGCAAAAACTTCAAGCCTCTTCAAAATATCTTTTTTTATGTTCCACAGGTTTGGAATGACATGCAGACAGTAAAAAAAAAAGACATTGAGAGTGAACTGTTCCTTTAAGGCAGACTTGTAATTTAAAAAAATGCATTGCTGTTTTTGTTTTACAGTGGCATGCGAAAGTTTGGGAACCCCTTGCAGAATTTGAACAAAATAAGAGGGATCATACAAAATGCATGTTATTTTTTATTTAGTTCTGTCCTGATAACATTTTTACATAAAAGATGTTTACATATAGTCCACAAGACATGATCATGATGGTGGATGATCTACGAGTGTTTTTTTTGTTTTGTGATAGTTGTTCATGAGTCCTTTGTTTGCTCTGAACAGTTCAACTGAGCACTGTTCTTCAGAAAAATCCTCCAGATCCTACAGATTCTTCAGTTTTCCAGCATCTTTTGAACCCTTTCCAGCAGTGAGAGTGTGAAACGATGGATCCCAGAAGACAAATTAAGTGCAATTCACCTTGATCTTCAAATTTAAAAAGTTTTCACCCCCCAGCTCTTAATGCATCAGTGAATGTTTGAAACTGTTTTAATAGTTTTGTTTGAGTCCCTCAATTGTTCTCAGTGTGAAAAGATGAATCTCAAAATCATACAGTCACTGCTGGAAAGGGTTCAAATATGCAAAAGATACTGGAAAAATGAAGAATATGCAGGACTCGGGAAATTTTTCTGAAGAACAATGCTCAGTTTAACTGTTTAGAACAAACAAGGGACTTATAAACAACCATCACAAAAAAAAAGAAAAAAAAAAGCAGTCATAGATCATCCAGGTAACCACACACAGTATTAAGAACCAAGGGTTCCAAAACTTTTGAAGGGGGTTGTTTTAATAATTTCAGCATTTTTTTTTGTCTTGTGGACTGTATGTAAATATCTTTTATTAAAAATATCTTATTCAGGACAGTACTAAATAAAAAATAACATGAATTTTGTATGATCTCTCTTATTTTGTTAAAACTATTCACATTTTCACAGATTCTGCAAGGAGTTCCCGAACCTTTGCGTGCCACTGTATTCATAAATTACCTGAATTTTTTACTTCTGCTGGTCAGGTAAAATCACATTTATTTATAAAGCAATTAATATGATTGACCTAACTTATTAAGCAGATCAGTTTTTGTTTTTATTGGTAATATAAGTAACTACTAAAAATATTTCAATTGTGTAAACTGTTCCTTTAAGATGGGATTTAAAAACATCTGTAGAAGGAGAGGATCTAATATGGGGCGGCAAGCTATTCCGTGGCAAGCTACAAGGCGTGGGCCGCAACAGAGGCACGATCATCTAGGAAGCAAGTTATTTAGGCTCTAGACTTAGAGGCCTAGGAGTATGATATTGTGGGACAGACGTACATGTAATGAGGTACCGAACCGTGTCCACAAATAATGAAAGCATTTTGCTTTTGCTTTTTTTATACACAAAGCTTGTACATTTGCTGCTGAAATACCCAGAGAGCCTCAGAGCGTCCAGACCCCTCCCATAACGCCAGGAGAGAGTGTGTGTGAACAGGAAGGAAGGGGAAGGGAGTTGTGCTGCAGGCCTCTCAGCTGTCTCTCACAGCGCTAATGATCCTTGGAGAGAGGCGTGAGGGAGGAATGGAGAGAAACGGACGGAAAGCTAGGGATGTTAAGGCAGATACAGTATGAGCCGGGTTTCAGTTCAGAATATTTTTCCTGTTAGATACATTTGCCACTTCACATTTCACAAAAGTCCTTGCTGACAAATCCAAAAAGTTGCTGAATAAGTGTGGTTAATAAAGCAAACCAGACACAATGGTGAAAAATTCAGGAATGAATCTGTTACAGTGCTTCACTGTGCCATCAGTTTGTATGTTCGTGAGAAAGAGAGAAACAAAGAGTGAAAAATCCAAGAATGCTGTGACTAAAATAAGATCAGAGAATGTTGCAGACCATTTCCTCTCTTCACTTGACCTCTCTGTTTCATATGTCTGTCCTTCTTGTTTTCTCTTCAGCCTTTCTCTCTCACACATAGACACACCGTCACCACTTTTACCGTTTCGAAGCTGTATTGGCAAAGGTAGAAAGCTTTGTTCTGACCTTTGACCTTTCTTGATTGTGACATTCCTCTTACTAGCCTCATCATGGTCATTATTACATATTTTATGTGTATATGTGTGTGTGTACTTCCGAATTAGCATTGACAGGACACCAACCGCCCGTATCTTTGTATAAATAAAATGACTTGTCAGTTAGCTGGTGATTTTATTAGGAACTGCAACATTGTATGGTTTACGTCAAACTTTAAGCAGTCTCACCCCAGCTTGATGTCAGTGACTCACGTCTTCTAAAGAAAACATCTGTCGCGACTAACAACTTTTACCTCAGGGGAAAATGAACTGTCAGACATTCATCTTCTCCAGAGCACTGTGACAACACATATGCGGAATATTCCTCAACAAAAATATGAGGAACAACACCACAGTGCATTGTCTTCATGTTGTTGTGACAGACGCTGAAAGCTGTAAATGAAACAGTGACATGTGAGCTGTTTGTCACAAGTATGTTCAATAAATCAACTGTCATTGGGACAAAAATAAATATATATTTATAATTATTTAAAAAAAAAAAAATGCAAAGACAGAATCTTTCTTGCAGTATGGAACATTTCTACATTATATTATATTATTATTATTTTTTTAAGGGTGTCCGATGCACTTGCCTTTAACCATTCAGGTCTTTAAATTTAAACTGTGTATTTTATTTAAACAATTATATACTACCAGTCAAAAGTTTTTGATTTTTAGCAGGAAGATTTTTAATGTTTTTTTTTTTTTTTTAAGAATTCTTTTCTGCTCACGAAGCCTGCGTTTATTTGATCCAAAATACAGCAAAAGCAGTTATATTGTGAAATATTTTTGCTATTTAAATTAACTGCTTTCTGTTTTAATTGATTTTAAAATGTAATTTATTCCTGTGCTCAAAGCTAAGTTTTCAGCATCATTACTCCAGTCTTCAGTGTCACATGATCCTTCAGAAATCATTCTAATAATTTGCTGTTTAAGAAACAGTTTTTATTATTATTATCAATATTTAAAACAGATGTGTACTTTTATTTTTCAGGATTCTTTAATGAATAGAAAGATTCAAAGATCAGCATTTATCAGAAATTTAAAGCTTTTGTAATATTATACACTATACCATTCAAATGCTTGGAGTCAGTATAATTTTTATTTTTTATTTTATTTTATTTTTTTTTTAAAAGAAAAGAAATAATAGAAATTAATACTTTTATTTTGCAAGGATGCTTTAAATTGACCAAAAGTGATGATAAAGACATTTACTGTGTTACAAAAGATTTCTAATTCAGATAAATGGTGTTTTTCAGAATTTTTTTATTCATCAAAGAAACCTGATAAAATTCTACTCGAACATCTTCAAAATAATAATTACAATAATAAATGTTTTGAGCAGCAAATCAGAATACTAGAATGATTTCTGAAGGATCATGTGACTGGAGTAATGATGCTAAAAATTCAGCTTTGAAATCACAGACTGATTCATGAACGTGATTCATGACGTTTTTTGAGGAGACGCAGGCTCCCTTGCCTCCTCATAGAAAACACCCCTGGTTTAAGTGTTTATGTATTGCTCTTAATAAAATAAGGCAAAAATCAGTTTTTTGGTTTGTAAAAAAATATATATATATATATATATTTAAATGTTCTCACATGTTCTCAAAATCAATTTTGGATGTCTGCATGTGTGTGTTGTGGGAATTTCTACATTTCAGACTAGACTAAATCAAACAGAACAGCTCTGAACACGATCTTTATCCTTCACAGTGGGTGTTTAGTGGTTTGTGATGTAGAACAGTCATTTTTAATTAACCTACAGATGTTTGAAATACATTTTGATTGCTTCGACTTGGTGCCGTGATAAAATCCAAAACTGTATCCATCACAGTGCTGTGTGAGTTCCCTCAGTGTTTCATTTTATGGTTTTCTCTTTCTTTCTGTCTGTCTGTCTGTCTGTTATCTCGTTTGAGAGGGTTTTTTTAAGCGACTGTAGCAGGAGTGAAATATGAATGAGTTGGGCGGCCAAGTGCGGCGCTCCCACTGCAGCGTATAAAACGTGCTGATGGGGTCTTTATCCCTCCATCAAGCTGAGGGGAAGAAAAGAGCACAGTCCTGTCAAGGGAACGGGGCGATTCTCCGGCCAACTGGCTAAACGCTGAAGCCCCAGAGTCAGAAAATGTGTATGAGAGAAGGAGCTAAAGCCAAAGAAAAAAGACAAAAGAGTTTCACCCGTTGACCTCTTGGCAAGCGTTCTTGTTTTAAGTATCTCACCATTTATTTCTCCAAAAGCACTCTCTCTTTCATCTGGATCACTGTTTAGATTTAGTCTGTGCGTTTGTGTCGTTATGTGGTGGTTGTATGGACTTGGGAACTCTGTGCTTTATTCCCACAATTGGCATCCCATGAGGCCTCGTTTTGACGTCAGGACGGGGACGGCCGTGTGTGTTTGTGTGTTGGGGTGTGTGTAAGATCGTAACCACATAAAAGCACATCCTACTGGGAGCAGATGTGTCTGTGTTGAATCTGTGTCGTGTGTATGCGGGGGAGTCTTGATACTTGATCTCAAATATGAACCTGAGAAAATAAAGCTATTTTGATACAACATGAAGTCATTAAATCATTTGCGTCTTGATATGATGTCATCAATCACATCTCAAATGGAACGTGCTACATAATAATGATATTGATGTTGTTGTTGTTTCTGTTTGTTTTAGGCAATGTGGCTGATGTTGCAGCAGGAGGAGCCTATCGATTTGGTCATAGCGACAGGGGAAGTACACAGTGTACGGGAGTTCGTGGAGACGGCCTTCAAACACGTGGGCAAAACAATTGTGTGAGAGCACGCATACATACACTTCTACCTCAGAATAAGCCCATCTGGTTAATCTGGCACATCTGGTGTTGATTCGCCAACATGCTGTACAAGACCACAAAACAACACGCAAACACACCATAAATATTGTAAATATGTAAGGCATATGCTGACAGCTGAATTGAAAAACAAATAAGATGAAGGAATGCGTTCAAAGCCCTTGTTCTCGCACTTAGGTGGGAGGGGAAGAATGAGAAGGAGGTGGGCCGATGTCAGGCAACGGGAGAGATTCATGTTAAGGTGGATCCGAAGTACTACCGGCCAACTGAAGTGGTAAGTTACTGCAAGACTGTTTGTAGTATAAATCAGATCATCCAAGGTGCCCTTAGGTGGCGAGAGATAACAAAATATCATACACTACTGTACAATGTGTGGTGAGAATATGCTTGCTTATGTAGTGGAGTCATCAGACAGCTTTTTGTTTCAATATTTGTTATTTGACAGCTATTTGTTCACTGTGACTTTTAATCCATTAAATCAGCAGCATTCAAATCTTTGGAGAGGATTAGAGGGCGTTCACATGGGACACGTTCTTACTTTCAAAAGCAGCTAGACGTTGCGTAACTCAATTGAAGGGATCTTGAGACTTTTTGGAAGAACTTGTTTTTAACTTGGCACAGCATTTTAAAATGTGTCGCTTAACATACATGTCTCCAGATAAGCCAGATCCAATGTGTTGGCCAACTATGCTGTTTTGTTTATACACTGCTATTAAAAAGTTTGGGGTCAGTACGGTTAATACTTTTATTCAGCAAGGATGCATAATAAAGTGCATCATGGTTTCCACAAATATATTAAGCAACAAAACAACATTGATAATAATGAGAAATGTTGCTTGAGCACCAAATCAGCAGTCATTTCTAAAGGATTCTGTGACACTTAAGTAGTAAATTTCATTTAGATTGTAATAAGATTTCATAACATTACCGTTTTAACTGTTTTTGATCAAATAAATGCAGCCTTGGTGAGCATAAGACAAAAAAAATCTTAATGCCCCTTAGGGCTGGGTAAAAAAAAAAAATATCAAGTCTTTTTTAATAGATTCAAATTTTTACAAAACGATATCAGTTCTTAAATCCCAAGAATTGATTAGTCTAGCCTGTTTTCAGTTAATGAACAAAACATTATAGCGTGCTTCCCATCCAATAAATCGCAATAATGTTTCTGATTTCTTACTTTTGATATAAAACAAAGTCACAGATTTTTAATTCTGTTCATTTCAGTATTCAAACATTTAATGCCATCTTGCCGTTGTTTAATGTAGAGTGACAGATCGCTGTAGTGACTGAACTGATCGTCTCCTCCACTGTAATACCAGTTTAAACACAAAATAAAAGTGAAAGAACGTCCAAAGGTATGTTAAAAGAAAGAGTATAACTTACTGAAATCAGTATCTTGTCTCATGTAATTGCTCAATCAGTGGTTCAACCGTGGAAAGACGTCAGTATAACAGTTTGCTAACAACATGTCGTGTTTACCTTAGAAAAAACATATTTGGTGACCAATAAAAACATTAATCAGCTAGAAAAACTCTAGATATGAACATTGTGCTAAATATGTGGCCCTGGACCACAAAACCAGTCGTAAGGGTCAATTTTTTTAAAATTGAGATTTATACATAATCTGAAAGCTGAATAAATAAGCTTTGTTAGGATAGGATCGTATTTGGCCGGGATACAACTATTTGAAAATCTGGAATCTGAGGGTGCAAAAAAATCAAAATATTGAAAAAAAAATTGCCTTTAACTCTTTCCGCTCCTGGGTTTTTTTTGGGGGGGTTTTTTTTTAAAGTTGCCAGCCAGCGCCAGAATTTTTGGTGATTTGACGGCCCTCAGAATATTTCTGCTATGAATACATGAACGTATGTATCAAAATAAAGATCCGAGCCTCTGCTTTAAAAAAAAAAAAAAAAAAAAATTGTATTCCATCTTCATGTGTTCATGTTTTATCATCACTTGAATGCAGTTAGGTTTCATTAGAAATACAACATTTTGGACAAAAAACAGAGAAAAATGCATTTTTATCAAAGCAGTGCATCTTCAAGTAAAATACATTCAAATGTCATATTCTTTCACCTGTAAATAATTATATGACTAACTGAAATTGCATTCGACAAACACATAAATACTTTATCTATCTATATATATATATATATATATATATATATATACACACACACACGTACGCGTATATATACATATATAGATAACGCAGACACATATATACAAACAAACTTACATATACATATCCAAATCGATGGGTTATCGGTCTGTCCCAACACAACTATAAGTTTCAGTGTCTATAAAGGCACCTCCCTCACTAACTACTTTGTCCTGATCAGATTCAAAACGGTTAAAACATGAGTGATCGGAGTTCGAGTCCATCAAGACCTCCAGTGTCTGTTTAGATGTATACCTCTTCATTATTATATGTGATATGATATACATTTTCTCTGATCTTTCCATTGATGCCGATCATCTTGTATTCGCACCTGGAAGACCCGGATGTCCTGTAACTCATTCGGGGAATGCGCCAGGGCTTTCTTTACCGTAATAACCATAGAACGCGGATTGCCGTAAAAACTCAGCGTTGGCGGGGAAGCGTTGTCTCTTAATTGACGAGATATCTCGTCAATGGCGGGGAAGGAGTTAAAGTTGTCCAAATGAAGTTCTTAGCAATGCATATTACTAATCAAAAATTAAGTTTTGATATATTTACGGTAGGAAATTTACAAATATCTTCATGGAACATGATATTTACTTAATATCCTAATGATTTTTGGCATAAAAGAAAAATCAATTATTTTGACCCATACAGTGTATTGTTGACTCTTGCTAATATACCCATGCTACTTAAGACTGGTTTTATGGTCCAGGGTCACATATATGCACTATAACATATTCATTATAATTTTTATTGTTCTTCAATATTTAGTTTGTTTGAATTATACAAATCACTTAATTTTAACCTTCAATATTATAGTAATATAGTAAAAACTGATTACAGCATTAATTGAGGGGTTTATTTCCTTGAGAAAATTTGCCATGTACTGTACCTGATATATATCAACATAACTGATATTGAACAGAACTGCAAGATTGTGAATCGAAATTGAAAACTGAAACCTGACAAGTAGATGTCAGGTTGTGTCTGTGTTGTGTGGTGGGTGGTCATTCAGGAATGAGAAAGGGCACTAAATCTGTAAAGAAAACATACACGTGAAAGGATTGTTGACAGATCAGAGGTTTTCTCTAAGACACATGTTTGCTGTGTATGGTTCAGAGGGCTGTGTCCAAGGAGCTAGAAGTAAAAATAACATGAAGGTAAGACAGAAACATGTGCGAGTGTGTGCCGTTTGAAGATGAGTTACATCAGAGGATTAAGAAGAATCAGTGCAGAAAGACAGAAATCTGTTCCTGGGGTATAAAACTATTAAATATTTTTGGTATCAGTGTGTTTTTTTTTTTTTTTTTTTTTTTAATGACCTCACAGTGCTGTTACATAATATGAGCACAAGATACCTAAAGACACTCTAAAAGGCCTAAACCGAACAGGCCATCCATCAGCACAGAGGTGAAATGGGAATTTGACCTTTAACCTCTGTGATAGAAAGTAAATCAGTGCATTTCCTCAGTTGGCAAGAGTGTCAGTACGGGACGCAGGTCACTTGCAAGGATGAATGAGAGCGAGTGTGTGTGTTTGCGATGGATTTACAAATGCATTGTCCACAGGCTACATGTGAACTTCTTTCAGATCTGTTGGATGAAGCCTGTAATTAATCAAATCAGTTATTCAGATTTTATTATACAGAAACGGAATAGAAAAATGGTCTTACCTCAATTTCAAAAACATAAATATGTTTACTAGCACACACACTTCACCTGCAGGGAGTAACTGGATGAAACCCACACCTATTAATAGGAAAGCAGTGGGTTGAATACGCTACCTGTTTATCCAAAGAGACCATCGTCAGTCGTCACATGGACTGCTGTGTTTTTGAGCCATGCTAATCTATTTTCATTCGTACTACACCTGCATGATTTATGAAAGCATAATTACTGACAGATAAAAATCTTCTGGCTGAAAGATCCCACGTTAACGCTAAAAATAACTGTCACACCCAAAAAAACTGCTGTTAGATGAATGGCTCTATGCATTATTATCATTCCCAAAATCAACATTTGAAGCCTCTGAGTGATGGCTATCATGCCAGACGTAACTTGTGGTTAGATGTGCGTAAATTGCGAGCGAATGATGAAACTCAAATCGGCCATCTTTATTTGCATAACCTTTAGAGATCTCACAGCGAGCGTATGCGTGTGCGTAGGGGAGGATTTCATCCGTGGCTTCGCTGCAAATACAACCTGGATGCGTTCTTTCAGTCGACACACACTCGCTCACATTCCTTCAGGAGGTATGCGTAGCTTTTTCTTCACAATGAGAAAAGCAGGTAATGCGCTTGGCCTTGTCTGTCCATCACACGCCATCTACTCGCAGACAAAGAAACCGTGTGTGCGCGTTGAAATAATACGCTAACTTCCTTTTAAGGCTTGAAATACCCCCATTTAAATGAAGCTTGAAATATTAGAGCGAATTTCGGTAACTTTTTTACGATTTCCAGCAGGAGAGCACTGTAAAGTAAATAGTGGCCTTTATTTTATTTCTCTCTCTCTCGCTTACTTTTATTCTCCAATTTGCACTTACACAAGGACGCAGCGAATTGGGTGCAATAATGAACACATCAAAACCGAGCGGTCTGTCTTTTAGCTGATTGAGGGGGTTTAATAGTGAAAGCTTGAACTGATGAATGTGGCCCCCAGACGCCGCTGAAGACCGCTGCGTGAACCCTGCGGTCCCCGCTCTGCCTTTCAGCGAATATGATTTTGCACATCCATTTCATTCTTTCGGATGCTGATTTAAACAATTTTTATGAGGCACTTTGGGGAAGGAGGACCAAAGTTAGCCAAAGGCTTTTTTTTTTTTTTTTTTTTTCTTTTTCACTTTTTATTTTCCAGACAGTCCCCAGGAAACCCTCATGGTTTTTTTCTTTTCGTTTTTCATTTTGAAAGGGAGAGAGAAAGGAGCACGGGAGAGGGCATAATGAAAGCAAAAAGCTTTGATTTATGCAACAAATTCCACAAACGGCCAGTTTGCAGCACTCGCTTGGTTTAGTAACTCTGGCCTTTTATGAATCTCTTGCCCTTCTGAACTTGCGTGCACATCTCAAAGTGACGGAATAAGACGTTTTTTGTTTTTGGTAAACCGTGCTGTGGTTATTTTGTTACATGGTGTAATTTCGGCTGACTAAACTGCATTTTTACAAGATTTGAGAATGTCTCGTTGTATTCTGTGGTGGCATATGCAGCAGGGATTATCGAATATAAGTAGCATAATGTGTATGAATGCTTTTAGGATGTTTCTGCCAGGAATATAAATGTAATGTACAGTAAGTAAGTGTAAGTGTGAGCATGCATGCTGATGATGGACAAAACACACAAGCTGCACTGGCTGCAGTTCACCAAGTATGTATTTCATCAAATCAACTCACAGACTTGGCGACCCTGAGGAATTGCCACAACATAATGATGGAATTATGTGGATTATCAGAGATTAGGACTATATGGTACATATGTCAACATGTTTCCTCCAGAAACTCAAAGACGCATTACACACATCTCTCTCATAGACTTAAATTTGAGACTGTTGTTCTTTTGTGCTATATTGTGTATTTTTGGAGTGGTAAATGCATGTTGTTTTGATATTTAATGTCTCTTAAAATGCGCATAAGCATCTTCACCCTTAGTCAATATCTTTTTTGTAAGTACCTCATTGACGTTATAAAATATTCAGTAATGGTAATAATATATGTACTTTAAAATGGTAATAATAAGAAGAAATTATAGAACATACTTTTTGATTTTCTTGGTTTTCTCTTGTTTTTTTTATGTTTATTTCCTCTTCATAATAATAATAATAATACTGTGATAGAAAATCCTTTAGAAATTGCTTTTTTTGTTGTTGTTATTATAACAAAATAACAAATAAATTATAATAAATATTATAATTAATAATAATACTATGAAAGAAAACAATGGTAATGCTGGGTGCCAGTAAACCGGTTTGCAAACGATATGAATTTTTTAAAAAACCGGCATACCGTGCCTAAGGCAACATACGCAGCTTCGTCAGCTGAGAGGAGATCCCTGTTAACTGCATACACTTCTGACTAATGGTTGGAAAACTTTTAGAACTATTAATAACACAACTAATTCTTTAACTTGACAAATAAACCAACTGTAAACGGCCATTAACAGAAGCCAGAGATGCTGAAAATAGACCTAAAGAGGAGAAAATACTGTAGCAGACAGATTAAGCTCACTGTTTGCATTGTACAAAATATATACTGAATATACTGAACTGGGGGTTTTCAGTTGAAGTAAAAAGTTTACACACGCCTTGCAGAATCTGCAGAATGTTAATTATACAAACTGCATCTTGTTTTGTATTTAGTACTGATCTGAAGAAGATATTCCACATAAAAGATGTTTACACATAGTCCACAAGAGAAAATAATAGTTGAATTTTTAAAAATAACCCTTTTCAAAAGTTTACATACACTTGATTCTTAATACTGTGTTGTTGCCTGAATGATCCACAGCTATTTATTTTTTTTTGTTTGTTTGTTTGTTTTAGTGATAGTTGTTCATGAGTCCCTTGTTTGTCTGTCTGCTGTTCTTCAGAAAAATCCTTCACGTCCCACAAGTTCTTTTGGTTTTTCAGCATTTTTGTGTATTTGAACCCTTTCCAACAATGACTGCATGATTTTGAGATCCATCTTTTCATACTGAGGACAGTTCTGAATAAAAAAAAAAAAAATAACTTGCATTTTGTATGATCCCTCTTATTATATTATAATTAACATTCTGCAGATTCTGCAAGGTATATGTAAACTTTTGACTTCAACTGTATATAAGTATATCTTTGAGGGAAACTGACAGGATTTAGAAAACTAGATTTTTTCTTTTCATCTTACCTCTGTATAATGTAGTATTTAAGCGCAGCAGCTGCTTTGTTAACAGCAGTAACCAAGAAAACGCTGTATTGCCGCTGTTCCATAAGCGCCACCTGCCGTCAAAGAGTGAATTTGTGTTCTCTTTCAGCCCGTCTGGTGTTCTTGTTTCATTTAGATATGTCTTATAATATCACAAATTTATGGTCAGTTCATTTTGTTTTTACTTTAAAATTTGAATTTATACAATCTAATTTACATCAGAAACTGTTCTGATTACTTTATTTCAAAAGTAATTAGTTACATTACTAGTTACATTACGTTTTTGTTTTATATTAGTTGTTTTTGTTGCTTTTGTGCAATACATGAATAGCATTTCATTTGTTTTAGATATTTTATGTTTAGATATTTCTATTTTGTGGGAGTCCCGCAAATCATTTTATTCTATCGCATCCTACACACACACAGTCTCTGCCCACCCATACCCTATAATTACTTATTTGGAAATTATAACACGTTAAATTACTCCGTTACTAAAAAAAATAATCAAATTACAGTAACGCGTTACTGCCCAACACTGCTCATGTTATACGTTTCTTTGGATCGTAATTAAAATGCAGTGGTTCTGTGATTTATCCATTCTGATTAAAATAAAGGCCCAGTCAGGAGAAAAATTGTGATAAACCATCAAACTGCGTTCGTGCCTATAGCTTCGTGGGAAACGCGTAGACGTATGGCACAGTTGCGCTGCAGGTGTTCCTAGTTTGAATCCCGTCTATGTTTTCTATAATGTTAATTAAAATAATCATTTTCATTATTTTTGACAATTTAGGATTGTTTATGACTGTTTGATATTTAGAGAATAGATGACCAGTGTTTCCTTTTAATCAAATTAGAAGCCTTATTACTAATAAAACTACTTCAGAGATTTACATCAATGCATTTATCCAAAGCAAATTACAGTGCATTTAGGGTAGATCAGTATGTGTCTTCCCTGCAAATCAAACCTATGACTGTGATCTTGTTTTGGCGTTCAGCTGAACTACATGATATAGGCAGACAGTGTAATTGACACATGCACTATTATGATGTATAGATCTGTGTGTTTACGTAACATGTAAGCACATGCATGTTTTTTGGTTTTCTGTTGGAATGAAAGATGGCTTTGACCTTTCACTCCAAGGATCAGGATGGGCTGATCTTATCTGCTCTGTGGCAGAGGTCAGGAGCGAGATAAAAAGCATCCTGTAGTGAGCAGCACACACACTCACACACACACATGGAGGCCCTCACTCTGTGAATGCAGGAGTCTGTCTTATCTGACCCATGTTGAGCGTCATAGTACCAGCATGCAAAACACAGCTGCATCATCACTTACCTGCAGCTTTGCTTTTAATTTGAATGCAAGATCCATTTTATTTCAGGCTTAAGCTCAGTGGCCAAGCAACCTGCATGCTTTTGGGTGTTTTTAGATTTATGTGCTTGTTGAAGGCAGGTCCCCCACCTTAAGCGGAGTTTAAGCCTCTGTTGTCTGTCGTGATGCTTTATGGGTAGTGCAGTCTTTAGGGTTTTCTGGGTATTATAGTTGCTGTGGTTGAGAGGCTGGCTCTTTGTGACAGCTTTACGGTGATATGCAGTGTAATAGGTCAGAGTTGTTAAAGTTGAGTGTGAATGATGTTGTAAAGAGTCTGGCCGGGTGCCAAGTTGAACTCAAACCTGCAATAAAGCCACACTCTTACCGTTCAGCTTTTCCTCATGATGACCGTATATACATCCACGCTTATTTCCATCACACTTTAGAGTAGAGCTTAACTCACTTTCATAACGTTACATGGCACTTTTTACCTCGTGCCCCGGGACATTTTTTTTTTTTTTTAACAGTGCTACTCTGTCTCGCGCTTGGTTTTTGTCGAGGCATCGGGGAGAGAGAACAGAACTAAAAAAATAAAGAGGGAGAGAGGGGTGTACGTTCTCCCCTGGCCTACTCTCTGGTATTTCCTGAAGGACTTTGACTGAGCGGAACCACCCTGGGCCCCACGGCGGGGAAAGAGAGAGAAAGAGCTTTTAAAAAAGAAAGAGAGTTGAGAATATAACACTTAAAAACCAAGCCAAGTATAAAGAACCCCAGTAAACAGGTGGATTTTTTTTATAACTTAAATGTTTAGGCAAGAAAGACAATCCATTGTGATATTACATCACTAGATGTTGATTACTAAACTAAAAGGTTGCAACATTAAATGTTTCAGTAAAAGTTAAGCTCAACTGACAGCATTTCTGGGGATGGTTGCATATAAGGTTAAGACTAGTCTTAAAAATTAGTCAGCTAGTTTTTTTTTTTCTTTAAGACTGGTCATAATTTTTAAAATTCTGTTACATAAAAATGTAGATTAGTCCAAGTTGAATCCAAAAAATAAGACTGATTACCTCTTGGCTAACTACTAGTTGGTCAGACTAGTTCTTAAGATACTGTCTTAACATAAAGGCTAAGTTTATGCAACTGGCCCCTGGTCTAAGGTTGATTACCTCAAAAAAACTAATTCTGTGTGTTCCTCAATTTCTCAATTTAAAAAATATCAATATTCAGTCAGACATTTACAATAAAGAGGAACAATGCGAATTCTGAAGGACTTAAAACCAGAAATGTGATATTTATAGTTTTATAAAAGCAGTCAAATTCATTTTTATGTTAATGCTCATGTATTGTTTGAACTGTACATCTGTTTAAATAATGTTTACCATTGTAGAGTTTTAGGTATTGGGTTTTCATGGTAATGAAGTTGTAAAAGTGAAGTGATTATTCATGCTAAAATTGTCAACACACTTTTTTTTGTCTTGTACTAGTATTTTAACGTTTACAGATTGGCTCCATTCGCTTCCATTCTAAGTGCCTCACTATGCAAGTCCAATTTTATTTTTGTGAAAATCAACATTTTACCAAGTGCTGTCGACTTTTATTAACTTGCATTGAACCTGGAATATTCCTTTTAGACTAGGTCGAAATCAGATGCAATAAAAGTTAAAGTAAAATTTGCAATTTACTATTTAGCATTAAGTAAACAACCGTGTTTATTTGCAGTGATCAAAACAATCCTGTGCTGTAGTAGATCAGAAAACTTTTTTTTTTTTCTTCCCAGCAGGTGTTTTTGACAGCGTGTAAATGTTAAAATGTGTGTTAACTTGTGTACTAGTGCTGGGTTTGTTTGTGCCATGTGTCATAATTACCTCATGGGTGTGTGCGCGTGTTCACACTTTCACGGCTGTGTGTAGTGGGAGAGGGGAGGTTAATTGTGGGCTGCCCTCTGTAAATGGCATGTCCCAGGCTCGTTATCTTGATTGAGTAATTAACTCTGGCTCTCGGCACTCTTACTCACACTGTCAGACTGCTGAACTCCTGACACCTCACATTCCTCGCTCCCTCTCCCTCGCGCTTTCTCCTCTCTCGCTCTTTAACTTTCACACAGCTCGTCTCTTCGAGCTTTCAATTTATCATCATTTTCCTTTCTTTCCATGTCATTCCAGTCTCATGCCTCTTTCTCCTCCTCTTCTCTCACTCTCGATCACTCCAGACAAGGCCGTTTTTTTTTTTTTTTATTACACACAAGTTAGAAATGTGAAGGAGATCATTGTAATAATTTTAGTAGTGTTAAAGTTATAGTTCACTCAAAAATGAAAATTGTCATCATTTACTCATGTTGTTTTAAAACCGTGTGACTTTCTTCTGTGAAACACAAAAGGCGGCAAAAGATTATGGAATACAATGAAAGTCAGTGCAATCCAGTGTTGTTTTGGACCCCATTGACTTTCATTGCATGGACACAGTCCAAATATCTTTTTTTGTGCTCTGCAGAAAAGAAAAACTCCAGTGATGACACAATTTTCATTTTTGGGTGAAACTGTCTTTAATTGGGCTAAATGTGTGCGTTGTGATTTTCAGTTACATTGTTTGTTTGTTTTTTAAAAAAAGTGAAATTTATGATACAAAATGGCAGCTGTACCAGCACTTTGCCTTTAAAAAAAATATGCCAGCATGGTAATCTTGTAGGTTTTACGAATTTAACTTAAATTTACACACAAAAAAAACATGTATATTTCATTAACTGATGTAATGTTACAATACCAACCTACTGAAGTATTAAAATCTGTTCTTTATCTTTATAATGCACTGACAACCACCAATATGTAGAATCAATCAAATAAAAAAATATTCAATGTAATCAATTGTTAAAAAAAGAAAAAAAGAAAGAAAAAAAGAGAAAGAAATCATATTTAATAAAAAAAAAATTTAAATAACAAATTTTTGTTTATCTAGGTTGCTCATTTTAGGTAATGTACCTACTTTTTAGATTACGTTTAGATTACTTTTTGCCTAATCCCTAATTCAGAAGCATGGATCGCAAAATTAATTACGTGACATTTACTTGGCCATTCTATATTATATTGTGAGTATAGTCAAAGCTAAATGGTATGATGCACAGTGGGATTTTTGGAAAGGAAACCTTAAAAGAAAAAAAGAATAATAATTAGGGAATCAATAAATTATGAATAACTGACTGCCATTTTATAAATAATGTGTAATCATGTAATCCTTAAAGTAACTGTAATCTGATTATGAGTATTTAAAAATGTAATATTATCCAATTACAAGTGCTCAATTATTGGAATCTGATAACGTAATCTAAATTACTTGTAATCAGCTACTACCTAGCTCTGTGTATTAAAAAAAGAATTAGGGAGAATCAATAAATTCTAAATAATTTGCTGCTGTTTTATGAATAATATGTAATCATGTAATCCATTAAAAAGTAACTGTAATGTGATTGAGTATTTTAAAATGTAATATAATCTAATTACAAGTACTCAATTTTTGGAATCTGATTACATAATCTGGATTACATGTAATCAGTTACTTCCCAGCTCAGTGTAAAAAAAAAAACTAAAATAAAATAAATAAAAGAATTAGTGTAAATCAATTAATTATTAACAATTTACTGCCATTTTATGAATAATGTGTAATCATGTAATCTATAAGAAAGTAACAAATCTGATTATGAGTATTTTAAAATGTAATATAATCCAATTATGAGTGCTCAGTTTTTGGAACCTGATTACGTAATCTAGATTACATGTAATTAGTTACTTCCCAGCTCTGTGTGTGGGGGGGGAAAAGAATTAGGGAGAACCAATAAATAATGAATCATTTACTGACATTTTATGAATAATATGTAATCATGTAATCCATAAAAAAAGTAACTGTAATCTGATTGAGTGTTTAAGTACTCAATTTTTGGAATCTGATTATGTAATCTAGGTTACATTTTAATTGGTCACTACCCAGGTCTGTGTGCCAACTTAAGATGTAACAAAATAAACATATTTTATAAAAATTTGCATCGGTGATAAGAATAAGATTAGATTCCTAGGAATTCTAGGAATGTCTGGGACTATTTTAGTGTCCTGTGAGATTTATTAGCCTTTTACTATACATGGTAAGGGACCTTACCGTAACCAATTAACACGTTTTTACGATAGCATTTTACAGTTTTTAACATTAAAATTATGCTCATTTTTACAGTGTAGTTCTCTAGCTCCCCTTACCCACAGTGAAAGCACAATGAAAGGAGGAGAGATGAAAATGAAAAGATATCTGGATAGTTTGAATGAGGTGAATCATGTTCACGCTGGCAGGCAGGACTTTTGCATGATCTTGTACTGCTTGAGAAGATACAGCTCTCTGAGGCTTGTAAACACACAAACACGCTGCCAATACCACATGTAAGCACACACAGATCCTCAGTAATAAACACACCATTGAGCATGTGAAACTCGTACAGATTCTTGCATGCTGTGATCTTGTCATTCAAGACTGGTTTTTAACACATTGGCACTTTAGGTTGTATAGATTCAGATGTACTTTTGCACTCTTTTAGTCTTCGATTCGCTCTGTAGTTTTTCTGCTCTGTGATTGGCTGTTGTTTGAAAAGGGAAATCATTAGAGTCTTTGATCCCTCCTAAACATCCTGCACAAAATAACACAACTCTCACACACACAAAACTGCACGGCACATAGCGAAGTCTGTCGAACAGCCGTGGATTTCTCTTTCTGGTTCGCCATGTACTTTCAAGGGTGCAGTTGGATCTTGCTCTTGTGTCTCTCACTACGCATGCATTTAAAGTGTCAGACACTTAGGGTCAGTGTCTCTTAGCTGGAGAGGGTTTACATGATTTTATAAATATTTATTAAACACTTGAAACAAGAATCTGAGATAGAGGCATTCTCCCCCTGTTGATTCATATTTTTCTGCAATGTACTCTCTCTTTAACACATGAAAATGATTAAATTAATTTGTTCTGAAATCCATGTTTTATATATACAATATCATTCAAAAATGTTGGGGTTGGTAATTTAAAGAAAAAAATGTTTTTAGAAAAACAAAAGTATTTTATGCTCTCCAGAGCTGTATTTACTTAAGTATACAGCACAGTACAAATATTAATATTGTGAAATATTATTACAATTTAATATATCTGTTTTCTTTTTGAATATATTATAAAATGTAATTTTTTTTCTGTGATGCAAAGCTGAATTTTCAGCATCATTACTCCAGTCTTCAGTGTCACATGATACTTCAGAAATCATTCTAATATGCTGATTTGGTTCTCAGGAAATGTTGTTTATCATCAGTGTTGAAGCTGAAAAGTTATTCTGCCAATTTTTTTTTTTTTTTTTCAGAATTCTTTGAATAGAAAGTTCAAAAGAACTGCATTAATTTAAAATAAAAAAAAAACGTATTTACTGTCACTTTTGATCCATTTAATGCACTCTTGCTGAATAAAATAATTTCTTTCACAAAATTCTTATTGACCCCAAACTTTTTTACTGTGTGTGTGTGTGTGTGTGTGTGTGTGTGTGTGTGTGTGTGTGTGTGAAAACAGTAAAATTTTGAAATATTTTTACTATTTAAAATAACTGCTGTCTATTTAAATATATTTTAAAATGTCATTTATTTCTGTGATTCAAAGCTAAATTCTCAGCATCATTCTTCAGTGACACATGATCCAGAAATCATTCTAATATGCTGATTATTCAAAAGCTCAGCTCATTATATTTTTTGGGGAGGGGGGTAGAGAAATGATAGAAATTAATACTTTTATTTAGGATGCTTTAAATTGACGATAAAGACATTTATAATGTTCTGAACTTTTTATTCATCAAAGAAACTTGAAAAATGTCTACACAGCTGTTTTCAACATAATGTTTTTTGAACAGCAAATCAGAACATTAGAATGATTTAGCTGAAAGATCATGTGACTGGAGTAATGATGCTAAAAATTCAGCTTTGAAATCACAGGAATATATGACATTTTAAAATATATTCAAAGAGAAAGCAGTTATTTTAAATACTAAAAATATTTCAAAAAAAATATTCCAATGTTTGGATCACATAAATGCAGCTTTGGTGAGCAGATAAGACTTCTTTAAAAACATAAAAAATCTTACTGTTCAAAACCTTTTGACTGGTTTTGTATGTGTGTGTGTCCATGTATGTATAACAGTATATAATTTATTTTTTAAAAAACACAAAACTAATCTAGATTTAAGTAAAACAATATATTGTAGAAGCGGTAAAGACTGATTTGGACGTTTACGAACAATACAGACACATATCCAGGAATTTGTACATCAAAGAAAGTTTGACCCCCACTTTTGTTGATCTGCTCATATTGCTTTTGTGGATTTGACCTCTGACTCCGCTGTCCTACAACAAGACCATTCCTCTGTCCGTGCGTGCGTGTTTACAACCGTTTGTTTGAGCGTGCTGTTTTTTCCTGCCGCATGTCTCAGAAATATTAAAACTCACTGAAACATGCATGCATGCATATAGCAATTTTCGAGTCTTTCATGTCATGTGTAGCCATGCTGTAAGTTAACAAAGGTTGCTTGATATTTGTGAAAGTCTGTCTCCTTAACAGTCCTGAATTCCTTTACGTTAAGTGCTCGGTCACACGCAATAAAAATGCACCCAGTTGATAACTATCGCTTTTATTTATGGTTTATTTCCATTTTATTTACCATATATGCAGGTGCGGCTTCTGTCCTAAACCCTGACATGTAAAGATACCTTCTTTAAACAAGCAAAAACACCCAGCGTTTGAAACTAAAATCTGCTTGTGAACTTGCACTGTGCCTTTGATTTGTCTTGACTTGCTGACTTTCTATTTAATAGCAAGAGCTTTTGCACACAACGCATGATTCACATGCACACGCAATCCTTCAGTTTCATCGAATTAATGCCGTTCTAGTTTTCCTTCCTCGCAAATACTTACATTGTCAGGACACAGTACCGCAGTTGTTTGCATGTGAAGACTTGGATGGGCGACAAAAGCAGCTGATGTTAATTTAGCCTTCAGAAAAGTGAAGACTAATTATGATTAATATGCCGCATTAATACGTATCTTGATTATGATGGTTGCATGCTGTTTCATATGTTGATGAATGAATGCTATTTCGCTAATTAGTCTTTAAAATATGGTTATGTCATTTAAATGATTTAATTGGAGCTAAAATGGAACCATGAGTTAGTGACTGTAACTTCTCAGGGGTTCAGCATTAAAATATGGGCTTTTGGAACGAGGGCTCTCATTTGTCAAGGCACAGAAGTGCCGTTGTGTGTGTGTGTGTGTGTGTGTGTGTGTGTGTGTGTTCTGCCTCCTTGTGTAATCAGATCAGCAACGAGGACACCCTCAAACCCTTTACTGCCACCCTGAGAAGCACCTTTAAATGTGTGTGTGAGTGTGTATTTGTGTGAGCGTTGCCGTCCCGGCAAGAGAACAGAAGGGGTTAGGCCACAAGAGTCACATAATCCATCATACTCTGGCACTGAGAGAGGGCTGGAAAAGAGGGGGTGCTGGATGGATGGCCTGCCTCGGCCCTCACCTTCCCCCAGAGACACGGCGCTTGACACCTGTGTGTGTGGTGCTGGCGATAATATGTGGGTGTGTGAGAGTGAAGAAGAGTGTGTGTGTGTGTGTGTGTGTGTGTGTGTGTGTGTGTGGGTGTGTGTGCACAGGTTGGGAGGTCCAGTTAATAAAGAAGGACTAAACCGTTTTCTTCGTCATTGTTTTCCCTCCGTCTCACTCTCTTTCTGTCTTTTTCTAGGACTTCTTACAGGGAGACAGTTCCAAAGCCTTTAAGATCCTGGGCTGGAAACCACGTGTGACGTTCGAGGTGAGCGTTTTTGTAAAAAAAATCAAAGCAGTTCACTTCCAGTGCACTGGAGATTGAGAAATAATCGGTGCGTGTGTTTGCGTGTATTCCAACAGGAGCTTGTTAAAGAAATGGTGGACGCAGACGTCGAGCTCATGCGGAACAACCCGAATGCCTGAGCCCACACGCCTTCATCTCCACGCATGCCAAAGAGGCGGTTGTCATGTGTTTGTGTGTGTGAAATCACTGGAAGAAGCATTCAGCTGCTTTTGTCTTCCTGCGTCTGTCGTTTTCTGTCTTGCTTCAGCTTTCTGATCTCGGTTTCACTGCGTTTTGAGGGTAGCGGGTGTTGCCTTTCTCCATTCCTTAATACTGTAATATTTAAACTCATGTGTATGGATTTTTTGTTTGTTTTCTGTCCAAATAATTTTTATCCATTTTTATAAAGCGGTTTTTATTCATAATCATGAAAAAATGTATAAATCAGGGATTAAAGGGTTTGTAGAGCTTTTTAAATGCTGTTTGCCATTTCATTTGTGTGATTCCTTAAATTGAAATTGACATTTATTGGTTGGAACATTAAAAATGGTTTCCTGATATTTAAAATGCAAATACAAAATGTGATTTTTAAAATTCAGTTGTAATGTGCTTAAAGTCTTAAAGAGTCATTTAAGTGTGTTTGTTTGTAGTTCTCAACTGTTTTGACTCCATTGTCCAAGGCGATATAATTTCTTTGGTACTGGTAAATATTATAGAACATTTATTAAAATTGTAACACTTTACAATAAGGTTCATTAGTTAATATTAGTTAATTACATTAGTTAACTTGAACAATATTTAGGTAATGTTATTTCAACATTACCTAAAGCATTCTTATAATAAGTTGTTTGTTTACATTAGTTAATGCACCGTGAACTAACATGAACAAACGGTGAACGATTGTTTTTATTAACTAACAATAACAAATATTAATAAATCTTTTGTACATTGTTCACTCATGTTTGTTAATACATTAACTAATGTTAAATGACATCTTATTGTAAAGTGTTATTAACTATTAAAATATGAAAGAATAGATGAAAATGATTAACTGCAAATAATATTGTAACGTCATAAGTTTCAAAAACCGTATGTTATTCTTTTATATATATACATTTGCAATAAAATGTTTGTTGAGGGAGTACAGCTTAACATAAGTATGTATAGGTTGTTTATTATGGTTTTTAGTATTGTATTCAATCACGTATTTCTTACTTAAGGCCTCCTGGTTGAGAACCGCTGGTTTTAAATGATGAAAGGTTCGGTTCTCTGAGTAGATTTGTAATTTTACGCTAAAATTATTCAGGGTGACTGTTTTTTTTTTTTTTTTACGTTGTTTCCCATAATTTAGCATACTGTCCACCTTTTTCTTTAACGCGGAGATAAGCCGCGTTGGTTGAGATTGTTGAGACTTCAGGTTCATTAGCCGCTGAAGGGAAATAAGGAGAAGAAGAACATCGTACAGTAAATGGTAAACGTCTTTGTACTACAAACCAGTGAGCTCATAATTAAGACAATACATTAAAATAATATGGTAAGACACATCAATTTGTAATATCAAGCAGCAAAACAAGTTGTTCTGTACAGCTAAAAACAGCTGGACGCGGATGAGACCAGAAGCCAGACCCATAAAATTTACAAATGGCCGCTCCCGCTCTTACGGTAAGAAAAACGCACGGTATAGAAATAATTTAGAATATTAGATAATATTGCTGACTCAGTAAGTACAAGTTAGAGATTGCTTGGTTGCAGTCAGTAAACATAATTTTGAAAATAACTGTCAACTTTTAAGTTTCATTCTCTCTGGCCCCAGAACTTAAATATACAGTGCAATGCGTCAGAAAGCGGTTTGTGCCAGCTTTCGCGGGTTGCCTGGCGGTCATCGAGCCCCTGCGTCGAGCACAACCGCTCTCTTGTATTCAGAGGAAAACGGGCGTCCACGAGGCCTCGCGGTCCTTCATTCCAGATGCTCGAGCACGGCCCACCGCGCGCAGCTTAGGGAGCAGTAACTCGGCCTTGTAAAGCAGCTCATGTTTAATCACCTCTGACGTCGGGCGCAGCTGGGCCACTGAACCCTGACAGTGAAGACATTTCGCCGTGTGCGAAAATCCTCCGCCGTGTTTATTTGTAATGGTGACACGGTTGTCCTCATCAGAGTAACAACAGATTCAAGAGACCTCTGTCAGCGTACGTGTCCTCAAGCGAGGAGAGAGAGACACGCTAAAATCAGTTTCTTTTAAACGACTCAAGAGGCCACGGATATTCTAGTCTATTCGAAGTGCCAAATGAAGGTTATTCGACACCGACATTCAAAGAAAGTGGGGTCTTTGAGACCCTCATAAGACAGGCGATAGCGGGGGCGGTTGATGCATGTGTATTTGCGTTTTTGAGACGGCCAGTAGAATGCCATTTAAGCGCTTTAAACAGCGCACCAGTGTGAGCCGGGCCTTATTGGAAACAGACGGTGCCTCGCCGGTCCGCAAGCGTAAAAAGCACTTTTCCACTGGCCTGGGTCTTGAGCTCTACCACATACAGGTGCACAGGCCGCGAGCAGCCACTAACTACGTTATATATACCGGCGAATTTATTTTTTACGCTTGAGCGGGGAAATTTCTGCTATTTTGTTTGACTGCCCTGTTGATGTTCCCGTAAAAGCAGTAGGAAACGTGAAATTCAATTGGACCAATGAATTAAAGTATCATAAAAATTTAAAGGACGCGAAAAGTCCTGACATTGTTAAATCGCACAATTTAATATAGTGCTTTATTTATATTTTCTGGGAACTGTCAGTAATCTCAACATATTAAAAGATTCTTAATTTAAAAAAATGCACGGCTCTCAGATAATTCTCTCTGCGACAGCTGGTTCGCTCACAGCTTTTGATTGCTTCCAAATGTCGTGAAAAGAACTATTAACGGGTTTTAATAATTAAATATTATTTTTTTAAAATGATAGCAATATGGAGAATTTAATGTAGATAATTTAGCAGTTATGTAGTTAATCTTCTTTCTATAGAAAGACACCATCAATCATGTATAATTGTTGTAGTTTACATTGTAGTATGCATTTATATTGATATTATATTTCAGTGATCCTGTTTAGTATTATAATTAATCTCACCCTTTGTCCGGCGTCGTTTATTTGTTTCTGTATTATTTTTGGATCAGCAGAAATTATTTGCTTTGTCAGTGTCAAGCATTTGGATTTCATTGATAAGTAACTTTCACTCACAGTCGTCTTACAGTTTCGCCCTTTGACATTTTTGCAACGCAGAAGAAAATAATTTTGTTTAAATCCACTCTGTCAAGGTAAGAACATGTCTATTTTTCTTGTGTTTATTTTTCAAAGTCAATCAGATAATCCGTGATAATCCTCTCGACCTTTCTCACAGTCCACGGCATTGTTTACTCAAGTTTTATTTGCAATTCCGTTTTTCTCCGTGAGAAAAAAAATACTTTATATAACTGTGAGCTTTTTAATTTCTAAGATTTAAACATTTAATATTTAAAGGCAGTTGGTCAGATGCGCTGTAAATTAGGAGTATATTTTGTTGTATATGTGTTAAGGTTTTAATTTTTTTGTTGAATATTTAACTTTTAAAGATGTATGTATAAAGTAGTAAGAACATCTTTAATGTAGCACTTAAAGTAGCTAATTTGTAGTATAACACTAAAAAAAATGTTTTTTTAATTGGGCGCACAGCGCTTCTTCACACGGTTGATGGACGTGTTTATTGCTACTTTTATTTAGCTCAGATTATGAGGGAAAAAAAGGAATAAAACACATAAGATGTTAATTTATATACTGTAAATTAATTACTAACATTTACCAAATATGTTTCTCATCAGCAAAATTGTTCACATGATATGCGATTTAGGCCGAAGTAAAGCAGGCCTAAGTTCTAGTCAGTTTGTTGTTTGCCCGATCAAACCATTTTTCACTTTTTCATTGGTGTTGAATATAAATAGATTCTAAAATTGTGTAGCTTGTATTTCATTGTTTTTATATTTATATACACTGATTTGTTTTTATTATTGTTATTGTTATAATAATGCATCTACATTTTTACATACCATTATTTTTATAATAAACAACAAACTGTTTATTATAATACAAGCTGTTGCGTACAATAAACTAGCAGCACCTTACAAAAACGCACTTAAACAGTACTGAAAATTGTCCAGATTGTCCACATTTATCTAATTTAAAGAGACCGCAAGATGTATCAGGAAATGGTAAAATCTATCACACAGGATATCACGCATGATACACATCGATTTAAAATAAACAAACAAACACACACACTTCTCAGGCATGCTATGAGATCTGCATCTGGTTAAAACGTGCCACGTTAATACCAGAAGGCTCTCTCTGCTGTATCATATTCCCCAGCGCGCAACTCAACCCTGAAACACGCAGCTGATCACAACAAAGACACCTTTTTACTGGCACGAGCCCTTAACACTGCCTGCGCGCACCTGTAATGCATTTGCCACTTAAGCCCTTCATACAAAGTCGAATCGCCTGGAGCTGACCTTACGATACTTAAAGATACTTAACGCTGTAAGGCTTTTTACATTTTTCTTTCTCTTTCTTGCTGTCTTTTTCCATCTTTCTTCCTCTGTTTCTGCTCATTTGTTTATCTTGATTTACACTTGAGGCCTATTCAAGCCGTATCCGTGAATCATGCACAAACCGTATTTAATCACATCGTTTATATAATCACAAAACACCACATCAGTTATGGGGCCAATTATATAGCAAATAAATACAAGCGCTGCAGTGCAAGGCCCACAGTTTCTGCTGCCGATGATTGCAAGAAGTTTGGCACATCGCTGTGCGCAGTTGCATATTTAAATATCACTGACTGTGTATCAGGACAACAAATCAAAATTAGACAATTATCAATCTTATTTCAGTTACACTAAAATGTTAAATAGGGCAATTCGTTATTTGGTTTGTGTCCGTATCTTGAGTTGACGAAAGTAGATTTTGGCCTGAGTTAAAACATATTGACGTGCATAGGCCTAGTTGTTTTACATTTACTGTATGTTAAAAAGCAACGTAGAAATGAACAAAGCACTGACATACCGAATAGAATTCTTTTGTTTGGAGGCTCTGGCAGAATTAATCATTTGATTTATCAAGCCCATATTTTACCAGGCTGGCTCAACGTGTCTGGCCTACAGCAATTCTTTCATCTGCTGTTTATCTGCTTTTTAATCTATTATGTGTTTATAAATAAAAAACTTCTATCAGAGACAATTGTTGTCTACATTCCGCAAGATTGCAAAAGTTTAGTTCACTCCAGTGTGCCAACAGTCGGTTGTAACAGCATAAAAAGAGAACAGAGAAAAAACGCTCAACTAAACAGAATGGCATAAATAAAACAAGGCTGGAATTTTACCTCAGTAAATATCATATTAAAACTACAAACATATTTATAGCACATACATATCTATTACCTAAAAGTATTAGTTGAGAAACAAATCATATAAGAACACATAGGATGTTTATATCGAGCAATAAAAATTACGAAAATTACTCGCTTACTAGACTTAGGTAAACGGGGACAAAGCTCTGTCAAATAATGTGCTCGATTATTATTTTTTAATTTACTCGGACATTGGTTATTGAAATTTTGCCATGTATTCATAATAGTTATTATTAAATATTGTTTTGCTGCGCTTATGTTTTTATTTTTAGTAAAAGCATTTTAGGTTAGGAATAATTTAAGGATTCTTTGCACGCGTAAGTGAAAAAAATAATAATTTCCAGATGTTTTGAAACCTTTGACCCCCACCCCCACCCCCTGTCCAAGGAATGCCATATTAAGAGCCAAATATTTTTAGGAGAAAAATAAGAACATTGGCAAATATTTTGCAACAAACTACGTTTAAACAACTTTTCAAAAATGATTCCCTGCTTTTTTGTGGCCGCTAATCAATAGCAAGCTCTGACAGTCATTTAGATAAATAATGGATTCAACAGGCATTAGAAAGCGATAAATCACTCGAGAGTTTAACTCCAACAAGACGACAATTTATTAAACAAAATGGTAACTTTAGATATTTTCAAAAAGTATAAGAAAAAACTGTAACTCAGTTGTACACTCGTTACCTTTCTATACTGAATTGATTATAAATACTTAAGACATTTCCTTGCAACGTTGGTCCACCTGCTCTTACATGAAATAAATTAACACATTTTCTCTGAAATCTTGATGGACAAGCAGGGAGAAAATGTTTATGTGCAGCGGAATTATCCTACTTACCAACACAAACTCGCATATCAGCCCGAGTTCACTGACCTAAAAGCTTCCTTAAATTACAAACACATGGCAAATAATACAAATATATATTAGACAATTTTGAAACTCATAAAACGTTTGGTCAGAACTTGCTGCAGTCGTATACAAAGGCTCCGGAAGCCCGGTAGAGTGGCTGACTGGACGGGAAAGCCATTTGACAGCTATTGCTTCCGGTCACCGGAGAGCTGTTCAGAGCTATCCGCTGCGTCTCGAACATCTCCCGCACCGCGTGAAAGTTCTGCTGCTGGCCGGGATAGCTCGCGCTCAGGTGTCCCAGCTCTCCGGACTGACTGAGGTACCAGGGTGCGAGTCGGTTCTGCTGCAAGTGCTGGCTCTCCTGGCTCGAGCTCTGGTGGGGGTGTGAGATAGAGGAGGCGCTTGTTGTGTTTGTGTATTCCGGTAAAGTGTCATCCCCGTGGCCGCGGTCCCCTGTGTACAGGCTCGTCGCTTGCATGTTGCAGTGATAAGTGGCGGGCTGGCCGCAGGGTGGACTGTAATGGGCGGGCTGCGGGGACGGCGAGTAGGTCAGAGACACCGAGCCTGGCAAAGCGGCGCGGGAGGCCGGCAGCTCTGCCGCGTGCTGCGGGGACCCTCGAAGTCCTGTCATGATTGTATCCATACTGAAGGCCTGCTGCGGCGTTTGCGACTGAGGACTCCCGCTACACGCACTCCCACCGCTCCTGTCTGGACTCTCCGTTTTAGGCACGGTGCTGAGGGGTGGAGTGCTGTCATGCGGGGGCGTGCAGGCCCCGTTTTCGGTCTTTATATCCCGGAGCTTCACTGGCTGCTGGGCGTCTTGCTCGCACGCTTGTCCCTGGCTGTCTTTGCCCTGCCGGTCCCGCTCCTCTCTCTCCCTCAGCACGTCCTTCTTCTTGAAGCGGCGCCTCCGTCGCAAGAAGCTGCCGTTTTCAAACATGTTATATGAGTCCGGGTCTAGAGTCCAGTAGCTGCCCTTACCTGGCTTCTTATCATCTCTTGGCACCTTGACGAAGCACTCATTGAGCGACAAATTATGCCGTATACTGTTCTGCCAGCCTTGCTTATTGTCCCGGTAAAACGGAAAGCGCTCCATGATAAACTGGTAGATCCCATTCAGCGTGATCTTTTTGTCGGCTGAGTTCTGGATGGCCATGGTGATGAGCGCGATGTAGCTATACGGCGGTTTCACCATGTCCTTGGGCTGCTGTGCAGGGGCGTACGGCCCATACGCACGGGCCATGCCGCTGGGGTACTGCTCGTGGGCTGCGTGAGAGTACATGCTCATAGGCGCAGGCATACCGGTATATCCACCTCCGGCCGCGGCTCGATAAAAGCCTTGATCTCCGGTGATATAAGGCACTACGCCTAGAGGGCTTTGGCTAGACACGGGGTAGCGCGCCTGCATCGTACCCCTCTCTCCAACGCTCTCCTGCTGCGGACGAACAGAGACAAAAAAAAAAAAAAGGTTAAAAACTAGGCAGACGTCTTAATTCACTTCGAGAAGAAAATTCATTCCAGGGTTCGTCACGTCCACCTTTTCCTTCAGTGTCTTGCCTCAAAACTTTCATCCAAAGTTTCTTCCCAAGCGGAATTTCAGGGCTTCGCTGTGCAGGCGAGTGAGAAGCAAATGTCTTACGTGGAGAAGTCAGTGAATAGGGAAAACCTGTGAACTTCCCGCATCCGTCACTTCACAGGGACTTTTTCACCGAATTACCAATTCTGCCTTTTGGCTGAGCGCAGCGCTCCTCCCTGAACTCATCTCACGACCAATAAGCGCTCGAGCTCTGTTTGTGGAAAGACTGTACCCGAAGACCTTTTCCCTGTGGGTATAAGCATAGTCTACCCTTGAGTTAAGGATAAGGGAGACGCAAACATACGGAAAGAGTAGAAATGTTGACAGAAAACGAGAAAAGTCACACACCCTCGGGCTACTTATAAGACGTGAAATAAATAGAAGCGATGACATCTGCTGTAGGGTGTAAAATGACATGTTTTGTTTAAAAGTACATGGCCAATATTAAGAACAGGAGGTAAAACACATTTACAATATCTGTAAAGATGTCTCGTGTTTTCACAGACTTGTAGCCGGCCCGTCGAACAATAATAGCACCCTGTTTTCGTTCACGTGTCAGGATTCATTTCAATCATTTGGCACTAATAGTTGCGCTGGAGGGGTAAAGTAAAGCGGTGTTTGTTTTGCAGAAACAAATGTACTGCTTGGGAGCAAAGCAAAATCTGAGCCGACCAAAAGGTGTAAATGAACCAATGTGTCCTTTTTGGTGCTAAAAGCCAACGAAATTGTTTTACACTTATTCTTTGTTGGTGCGTGTCAATGCGTTTACACTTAGGTGCTGCTTTAATTTTCAAAAGTGTTTTTTAAAAAGTATTAAGGTTATTAATAGCTTTAGGTTCCAGTTGAGAGTTCGCACCGCTTGTGACATTTTTCTTCATCATAACAATGACAATGAAGGGAAGCTACTACTGATAGAAAAATTGGCGTTTTGTTAGATAACATTAATGACAAGGTAACAGGCAAAATATTTGTTGATCATGACTGTTTAACATGCTTTTGGGTTGTTAAGTATTTAATAGGCTATTCAATATAGAAAATGTAATAAAGAAAATTTAAAAGGCATAAAGGAAAATAGGAAAACAAAGTAAAATCGTTTCTCTCTTTGGCAAAAAAAGAGGAAATTATTAAATCAAAATATAAGAAACAAATCAATCATTAAATGAAGAACTAAAACATAATTTTCATTTCATTATTACCAATGACAACAATAACATCAACATACAGAAATGGAACACCATGATAAATAATTAATATGGCGTGTTTAATCAACAACAAAAATAATTGTAATATACAAAGAAGAAGCGGTTTGTATTCATTTTTCCTGTTGGTGTTTGTTTGACTTTTTATGATAGACTGCGTTCATTGTAGTTAATTAACAAATATACTAACATCATATATATTGATATCACTGTAGCAAATTAGATAAAACGGAGAAATGTCACAAAACATCATTCACTTATATATCTTTACAAAAAAAGCTAAATAAGATAACTGCATGCATAGACCAAATGTTTTATGATACTTACTATTAAAGGAATAAACGTAAATGTAAATTCAAGTTGGAAACTGTTAAATATTTGTTTTGAATTAAAATAATTTTAAATTAAATTTTATTGTTACTTGATTACAGTTAAAAAATTGGTCACACTGTCCTGGCTCATATTTTTTTACTTGGACGTATTCTTCCTTTACTTGCTTTTTTCATGCCAATTTAAATCCTAAAGAATTAGACCAATTCATGGTGCAGTGAGGAGCGCGTTTGTTGTTGGCTGGCCAAATTCACCTGCTAAATGTGTGTTTCTGTGTTTGATCGCCCCCTTGTGGCCATTTTGCACAAGCACCCATTTTAGGCTATTCGTTTTCTAATAACAGGCATTCGGCCATTAGTGTATACATACGTGTTCATTTTAAATAATCTTGCGGTGTAGCCTTATTATACCCATATTTCATGTTGTATTTCATATCAGCTATCTATATATAGGTTACATAACTTGCAGTTAAATGTGCATTACATTTTGTAATTTTATGTGTGTATTATACATGCCTACGGCTTTAATACATAAACGATGGGATACGACTGGTGTGTATATATTGTGAATATTAATTTCGTGGTCCATTGATAAGGCCAGCAGTTTGCTTAATGGTGTCAAATGAAGCTCTCACTAAGAAATGAATTTCTGGTGTTCCTTTTGCGTTTGAAGAATAGTAGCATGGGACGCTGCACTGGTGCACAGATGTCAGACTGCACGCGAACAGGAAAGACCACACACTAACTTCTTCAAACAATGCGGTTAACTACAGCGAATAGGCTAGGGATGCAATCAGCTAATGCACTAAAAGGAATGTTCCATCGCCAGCTGTATAAAAGTAGCATTATTCATGAGCATGAGGTGTATGAAGCCCCTGAGCCGATGTCACAGCTGTCGTCCGCATTCTTTGGAAAGTCTGCTTAACTTTGTTTAAACTAGAGTTTTAAGTCAGATATAACTTCCATGAAAGGTGCTGTAACCGATTTTTTTGTGGAACACGATCCTATTCCCTGAATATCATTGAAATAACTGCCTTGAGGTATGACGCCTATCTCTGTGACAGTCAGATTATGTTTTAGCCAATCAGAAAGGCTTTGATGCGCTCGCTGTCTGTCAATCATTTTGCGCGTTCACCGTCACAGCGGGCAGTCCATACATGGGAAGCCGGAAGCTACGACAGGACCTAGAGAACAATAAGTGTAAACGAAGACCGAGGATGAAAATTGGTAAAGCATCACTTAGGAGTGGTTGCTGAGCTAAATTTGCTTTTGTTTGATAGGTAAAGATACCATGGTTACAAAAAAGGGGGCTAAGTTTGGCGGAAGTTCTGTAACCGTGAACATCCCACTTTTAATAGGTTGTGTCACTGTAAGCTTTGATAGGCTGCTGTGTGATGTAAATATTGTTTGTTTTTGTTTCTTCACTTGCCCGGTTGTGTGACACTGACTGGAGTAGAGTTCATTGCTGAGCTACGGCAACTTTGCTTGCCAGAGTTTTAAGATGGTAATCAGCAGAGTCAGAGATCAGATACCAGTCATAAAATCATGTATTTTGTTTCATTCACACTAACCCAAAAATATCCCAAGCCTTAAGATTGTGACGCACTCATTTAGAGTTCACTGCTGACGGTGTTTGCCAGCCTTTTGAGACAGTAATTAGATATAAATGTAAATAACAATTTATTTTATTTTATTTACAAGCCAAAAAAAAAAAAAGAAAAAAAAAAACGTTTTCAGGTTTGGCCGCTGGGGGGACCCCTTGCACCACTTTTTATTACCGAAGACAACCTGTAAATGTGAAAAGCACACGCTCAATAAAGGGATTTTCTTTGCTCACACTATTACTTTAGCACTATTATGACATTTACACATTTTAATCGTATATAACATTATTACAATGCCGATTTCTTAGTCTCATAACATTCGAGCCAACATGTTATGGGAATAAATACATTTCTGTTTTGGTAACTGGTTATGGTAGTAAATAGTTTTTCTGTTCATCACCACAATACAAGATTCTGCCTTGTATGAAGTCAATGAACAAAATATGCAATTCTTAGAGCTAAAACACATGCCTTGACTTAATGCTGCAAGTCATCTCTTTAATGAAAGTCATTCTGCTCTTGAATCAACCGTTTTAGTTGTTTCAGTAAAAGACGTCCCAGATTATGGTTTATTTTAATCATTTTATCTTGTAAATCAGATTAAATGTTCTGCATACATTGTTAGTAGTTCATAAAATACATCTTAGTGAAAAACCTGGGCTTAGAATTTAATTTGTATTTAATTGTTTTTTTAATTTTGGAAATACCCCAAAAAGAGAAAAAACATTGAAAGCTGATTCGTAGGATTTTAGTTTTGCTTACCAGTGCAAGAATTGAAGACGTCATTTACAAGGACATACTTTAAACGTGTCTTTGTTTTACAGTCAATCAGCAGTGAACTCTATACAGAAACACATCTGGTGCACAGTTTTCATGAGATGTAGGAAAGAGACTGAATGATTGAAACTCTACGAGACAAAATGAATTCAGCATCCATCTGGTTCGGGATTTTTGTCCAATTGATGTCAGTATCTTTTAAGTTCAACTGAGGCCAAAAGGTTTCTGTGAGTGACCACTGATGTTTCACATCTGAAGTCTAGATCCTGTCCCATTATTATTTTTTTTAATTATAGGCCTAATATACAATATTGATTCTGTTTTGTAAAGGAAATGTCTTGTTTTTTTAAATGAGATCTGCATATTTTTCATTATTTTCTGCATTGTGCACTCTAAATCAGCTGTCATGCCCAGATAATAGTTATCCCAAGTTTAAATATTGTGCATTATGCATTGAGAACCTCTTTCTTTTATTGCTTTTATTTGTTTTATTGTTTATATGTTCATTTCCAGGTGATTCGACTAGGCTATATAAATACCTCCGGTATGCTTTAATAATGAGGCTTTGTGTTTTTTTGGAAGATAACCGTGTTTTTAAGACGGGTGCGATTGATGTAAATGAATGTAGCTGTGAGTGTAACCCTTGTTTATTAGTAGCTGTAAATGTCTCATTGTTACCCTTTCCAAATATTCGCTCAGGTATGCCGCTTTGTTTATAAAATCAGAAGGAATATTGGCAGTCATCGAGTCTATTTCACAGACGTCAAGTGAAGGTACATTAAGTCACCAATAGATGGCGGTAGATGACCGTCTAAAAGCTTCGACTGCCTGCGCCACCAACAATCACACGAACAGTTTCTGAAATGAGCTGAACTTTTTTTTTACATTCTTACAGTGACGCATGTGTTCTTTTGCTTTTTAAGATAAAGGGAAAAGACTAAATTTGTTCGGTTTTATCTTTCGTTATTCATTAGTACAGGACAAGTCCCTTAGGGCAGTGCTGCAAGTAGCTTAAATGAAGTTAGAAATATAAAATACGTTCGATGCGTTGCGACGGAAAGAAACTGATTTAAAAGTTATTTAAGAGTTATTACAATGTTTACCAAAAACATCCTAAAGTTTTCAAATAACATAAACCTGTAATTCATCATGTTGGCCAAACCAGCGATTTTTTTTTAAATACTGGGTAGGCTAAATTAAACCATATTGAATATGTAAACAATTTATTTATTTATTTTTTCAATTGTAGAGTATAGAAGTGGAGAATTTATTTCCTCATAATAGCTACACAATGTTGCTATATTTTATTATCTTTTTCCCGACGCATTTGAACATTTCTTGACGATCTACACTAATAATACCGAGGCTAGGTTGTAACACCTTTTACTCCAGTAAATATTTCACAGGGCAAGATATTTATTATTATTATTTTAAATGTTAATTTCTGTAAATGTATTAAGTTTCGGCAACAAAACTGCGACTGAACATTCCCAAAAGATAAATTGACTTTTTGACCGAGAGCATGTTGTCACTATGAAATCTGCCATTAAAAAGACCGGGCTATTATATGGTTTTTATGAAATTATGAAACAAAACAGTTCATGAAACTCCAAAAATGTAGACCTGAAAGTTTTAATAATAATAATAATAATAATAATAATGTGATTAAAACTGTGAAAATTTGCCGCAGACTGCCGTGTGAAAAATATCTTCAAACCTCATTTAAAAACCGTCATTGTATAACTGACTTATTGTATATTGTTCTCTTGTTTACATAACCGCTATTACAAAAATATGATGCAGGAATTTTGGAAGGCAGAATTCACAACAATTATTCTGATGTTGGAGGGTTTTAAACTAGGTATTTGTAATCAACAAAAAACACTGATGAGGAAAACACACACATAAGATAATCCTAGATAGATAGACAGACAGACAGACAGACAGACAGACAGACAGATAGATAGATAGATAGATAGATAGATAGATAGATAGATAGATAGATAGATAGATAGAGATCCTTGGTCTGTCGGTCAGGCAAAAACACACTGCTTCCCTTGAAATGTTTTATTGCTAACTTCCACATCACATTGCACTGTACAGATTAAATGAAATATACTTATATGTGCTTAATTCAAACTCAAATTGAAATGTAGCCACAAGGCATAAAGTGGCAAGTCCGTGATTTCAGGAGTTTAACTGTTTCGCAATTCAAGTCGCCATTGGTTTTTTCGCTGGTTTTCAAAAATACATTTCCAAGCATTTTGTGAGTGTACAATTATTAATCCTTCATTAATTGTCTTTACCTCACAGTTATCCAAGTGCTTATCTTTGTGCAACTTGCTCCGCAACAAGCGGACTACATCACGCAAGGTTTGACGTCTTGATGCATACTCTGATGGTGGTGATGGTGATGATGATGGTGATGATAATATCCACCAGCAGACGGATGGAAAGAGGTAATTCCGTTAAAATTCAACATGAAGTCCTTCCGTTCTCCGACTGGGGAAGAATGTGTCGGATAGCGCGATATACCAACTGGGGACAAATATTTGCACAGTGAGATATACATACACATAATGACCAGTACATAAAATTATGTCTTTTTTTTTTATTTTATTTTTCAACTCATACATGGGTACACAATTTTTTTTTACCCCCATATAAAAGCTTTTACCCCACACTTATGAGTAAAATGTTCCAGTAGCTGTCTTTAAATGTTTTGTAACACAACACATTTCTTTTACCATTTTATTTTTAGGTGTATGAATCGTTTTTTAACAAACACATTTTTCGATGATACTAAGCCTTTTTAATGCTTATGAGCTTTACACATTTTTGTTCTTACGTTAAGATGAAAATATAATGGTTCTTAACCCAAATCATGATGATCATAATAATAATAATAATTCTTATTATTGTTATTTTTACTGGTATTATGATACGGTATTATAAACGTATTTTGTGGTTTCGTACCCAAACTGTTCGAACAAAACAAAAAACATGGACGAACGTGGCCTACGTAAATCTTTCATTTGCAAAAGGTGTCAACCCGTTTGACCCATGCTCACAAAGCATAAGATAAATTTAAACAGCTATCAGTTCAAAACATTTTGTACCCTTTATAGTCATCTTAAACCTAATACGCTGAACTTTCTGAGATTATGAATTCTGAGAGCTTTCTTTTTTTTTTATCATGCTTCAGATTTAATATTAGTTTTGACACTGCGCGTGATTTTAGCTATAAATAATGTAGGCCTAGCCTAGTTCAGATAGATTTTCCAACGTAATATAACATGTTTCAAAGTAAATATAATGCCATCTAAATGTTTCATAGATTATATGTACGTGTTTTGCTTTTACCTGACATGTCTGTGTTGTCTCTCGCACTTTGCGGTATGTAACCCTGTTCCAGAGAGTAGGTGAATATGCCGGGATGCTGCCCTGTGGACGGCGAACTGCTTGAGACTGTAGTCGGCTGTTTAAGGTATGGAGAATTTGAAGAAGAAGCCCATAGTGCTGTTCCCTCTGAATACGGCGAGTGACCCTCAAGCGCGCCCGCTATTGCAGGAGAAGACGGAACTGGGCTGGTGTTACTCTCCGCGCCATAGTCTCCGTTCCCGGGCACTGGACAGCTAGCCATATAGCCATGTCTCGAGCTGGGGGAAATGTGACCATGGTGCCCGCTGCTTATCGACTCATAACCATTACCAGACAGGTCCAGGTTATAGCCACTGCCATGGCATGCAAGTGCGCCGGTGGGAGGTTGGTAATCGAAGCTCTGAGGTAAAATGGCGGAACCGAATCCCAGACCGTTCATCATTCTGTACATCGGTTTCATGGCCTGACACTTTCTCCTAAATCCCCGTGGTCTTCTACGAAATGACCCTTCCTCAAACATAAACTCACTGGTGGGGTCTATGGTCCAGTAATGTCCCTTACCCGGCCGCCCGAGTCCTTTTGGTAGTTTGATGAAGCACTCATTCAGAGATAAGTTGTGCCGAACAGAGTTTTTCCAGCCCTGATAAGAGCCTCGGAAAAAAGGGAAGCGTGTTTGTAAGAATTGGTAAATCTCACTAAGTGTGAGTCGCTTCGTCGGTGCGCTCTGAATTGCCATCACAATGAGCGCAATGTAAGAGTAGGGAGGCTTTTCTGGGCGTCGCAGTCCTGAGTTGGTCTTTTTAGTCTTGGACACTGCGCCATGGTCCTCCAAACTACCTGTGGAGTTCATCAGCCCTGGATGCAGCGCGGTGGACGCTGGACTGGTCCTCATCGGGGGCGTCGACCGCAGTGGTCCGTGGGAGCTCTCAGTCGTCATCTGTCCCGCGCTGACGTACGAACACAACTGGTTGACAGGCGTTGACGTTGACAGAAGCAAAAAGTTTAAGCAAAAAACCCAAAGATTGAGATATTCGATCACCAATAACAAGATTCAATAGAACAACCGAGAATTAACACGACGCTTCAGCTGAAAACGTATGCTACTTTAACCAAGCATCCTATGTAAACTTAACGGTCTTCTTTTTTTCTGGCTTTAAAGCTGTGATCAAAATCCAGGTTTTTGTGACGGAAAATATCCAAGTACTGTGCGTATTCGTGGTCGTTATTAACGTTTTGAAACGGTTCTTTTTCTGCCACGAGCTCCGTTCTGATCCTGGCGGCTGTAGTCCCTTTTTGAGGAAGAAATGGAAAGACTGAGTTCGTGCAGCGCCTCATCTAAACAAAACTCGACAGCCAATCACTCAATAACTCTCTCCGGCTTTCTCTCCTCTAATTGCTCCTCCTTTCCCGCCTCACCCACCCCCTCAAACCCCTAGACCCCTACAGACTCAACTCTTTCTCTCTCTCTAGAGCCTCACGCACTGTCCACCAAAATCAACTGACCCTCAATCTATCACTGTGCGACCACAAACATCGCGTCTCTCATCATTATCATCATCTTTTTGGCTTACGCTTGCTTATTCTTTTGGCTTATTTATAAAATATGCTTTGGCTATTTTGCCCGAATGAGTCAGTCAGTGTTGCACGCTTTATGAGAATAAAGTTGGGTATAATAGAATTATGATTTTTTTAATAAAGGTTGTCTTAGCTTATCGAGTAAGCTGAAGGCTAATCTTAGTGTTTACTTTGTGAAATTCGCTTTTGCAACTCGAATTCTAATTGAGTGGGTTCATCTAATGGACTTGGAGGGCTGTCAGTAATGAGCGTGAGAGGCCTTAATAAAGCTAGCAGGACTAAGATAAATAAACCATACCATCAAATGAGGGACACAGTGATCAGCGAGAGGCAGACATGGACAAGGGAGAGAAAAAGAGAGGAATGACTTTGGCTCGAGTGGAAGCAGGCTGTCTCTGTTGAGAGGTTTGGATACCACACACAGCGCTCCCGTATCAGCTTACGGGCCCGGGGCTACAGCATATCCCTTGAGTCCGGCGTTCATTAACAAAAGAAAAAGCCAATTAGCCATTTGGACGTCGACAGCTTCCGCCAGCAAAGAAGGGTCACAGCAGTCTTCGTAGACCAGTATAAATATGTATTTATTTGTATAAACGTAAACACGTCTAATGCATTTTTACGTATATTTGATACGTATTTACAGATTAAGGTAGGCCTACTTTTAACACAATTATTATTATGCGGAAATGCGGGTTATTGTTTTTGTGTCAAAGGAACATTTATTCAAACAGACAAAATAAAATTACATTGCATATATATATATATATATATATATATATATATATATATATATATATACATATATATATATATATATATATATATATATATGGTGGTCTGTCAGTTCTGTTTACGGACCGACTTATAATCGATCAGCAGAATATTTTAATCGAATTTTGAGATCCTCCTAGCATTTACATATTATTAATTCACATTATTATTTAATGATTCATATTTTTTGTTTACGGTTTATTATATTATTGTTTATGGTATTATAAATAGCATTATATTTATAGACAACAAATACAGCATTATGGCTCCTGGCGGTCTTTTTTATAATTTTTTTAAAAACATAAATGGCACGGGATATGTTATCTCTCGCGCTCTCTTTTTTCCCCTCCCTTTTTAATCACCCAACTCTTTTAAGTGTTCTTTTGAACAAAGCGAATCAACAATCTCCTAGTTTTAGCTTACCGTGAGGATGTGGATAAAAACATGTTCCCGCGCTATATAAGCAGTATTTCGCCAGGTTTCCCCCGCCCGCTGAGCGCCTGACCCCCGCCGAGTCCCGGATACCCGTGGCTGCTCTAGAGGAAACCGAGCTCTGCACTAGACTTTGAACACAGGCCATCGCTATGAGTGTATGTGCGTAAGAAAGCATCGTGCTCCCTTACGCACATACACTCACTGATCTATTTTCATTACAGACCTAATTGAGCCACTGTAAACAAGATTTATGACTTATTCATTGTCAAACTATACGCATCAAAGGCTCCAGCCAACCCTTGATCCGAGACCATTTTGTGCCTGATGTGACGTAGCTATCAGAAAAATGTAAGTATGCCGTTTAAAGAAAGCGGACTTACACCTGACACAGTTACAATATACAGAAATATTTTAGGGTGAAGTGTACTTTAAATTATTAGAGGAAGAGGGCGCTAACAATTAAAGATTTTGAAATATAGGAAAGTGAGAATATTAATTAATGAAATTATTAGAGCTTATAACAGTGGGAAAATGATGCATGATATTTTATCCGTTGATGCTATATTTTTTCATGGGTTTATAATTCTTATCACAGTTACGACTGTGATAAGAATGATAAAGTTCTCATCATAGCCTACTATGTATTGTTCTGTTGAAGAATGTTAGGCCTGTTATTCAAGCAATTAGTTTCACACACTGAAAAAATCATCTGAGATTTGTAAACGTAAGTTTATTTGATGCTTGCTGATTTTGCTTGCAAGTTAAATCGCTTTAACCAAAGTTTAAAAGCATTTTTACTATGCGGTAATTTGGTTTCGATGCAGTGTTTGCTCTAAAATAAGTGACACCAGAAGGAATGTATTTTAGTATAAAAACATTGTATTTCGTATGTTTCGTTTCGTATATTGTCATGTATAATTTCAAATATGCTCTTCTTGCCTTGTACTTTTCTCTGTAGATAACCCCTCGATTTGCCTGTATGTTTATTTAACATGGTTTCCAGATAAGCCTGTATATTTATAGCCCACGAATGAATGCTTATTTGCAGCTGAAGTGATCCTGATAGACTAACGGTGAAGCTAACGGTTTTTACATAAACAGGTGTGTCATTCCGCGAGTTCACCTGCAGGTTGCAGCATCGCACTTAAATGGCAAGCATTTTAAAAGGTAAGCATTTAAAAGTTGACAGGCAGACAATGCATTATTTGCTGTTTATACGTACCATTACCACAAAAGTACATACTTTTTTTTTTTTTTAAATATTATAATGCAACAAAGTGCAACCGTCATCGAGCGCTTCGAATTATCTCAACTTTAATCAGCTTTTATTTTTACCGATTGTGGATTTGCTTTGGCGCTTTACATAACAAAACATTCTCTTCATTCGTTAATTAAATATTTAATTAATTAATTCGTATATTCATTAATTCACACAAGAGTACGTACATAACGTTATAAGTGAAACAAGACGAATCCTCGGAGAATTGGTCTGGTCTTAATCAGGCCTGTTCCCTGACCTGAAAATTACAGGGCTGTCAACCCAAGGATATGGCGTGACTAAAGACTAAAATTGAAAAGGAAACGATGGCCCTGCTTCAGTACCGCGGACAGCGCAAAATATGTTCAAGTTTGAGACAAGCAAAATAAAATAAATAAATAAATAAAAACTTTGTCATGATTGAAACCCCCCAGTTTACAAAATAAAATGTGTATTAATAAGAAATGTGAAAAACTGCTTAGATTTCGTTATATTCTATTTAATGGTTCATATCTTGTTACATGTCCAAGGACTTGTCCTTTTGTCGTGGATTTCAGCCAGGTGTGAGATTGCTGGAGTTTAACCGAACATTAGTGCGCTTTTGTATTTGTGTGATTTCAAATGGATGTCAATTCATCTGCAAACATTCTAGATGTTTGCTGATGAATTAATTTTTGTCAACGGCTAACTGTAACAGTAGTTTTTTTTTTTATTTTGAGAGGCAAATTTCAACGCTGTTTTGAAATGGTCTGTTGTTCAGTACGCTGACTTTTGTTTAAGGTTTGTGCTAAACCCCACCGGCTGAAACTAATAAGCCATGACCTCGAGCTTATTTTGTCATTCGCTTTGCTCTTTAGTTTATAATAAAACCAAATAATATTATTATCGATATTAATTTATGATGAGCCATAACGTATGAACTATAAATAATTTCTGGATAAACTGGACATAGTGTTTTTTGTTATTTTATGAACTTGAATGCTTCATTAGACTGGGTTAACTTGATTGCCAAAAAGTGTCGTTTCCATTAATTCCAACTTTGACATTCGACTTTTATTTGGCGAGTGCATGCGTGGCTGCAGCTTCAGTGACTCATGCTTGTAGGCATATGTGTTGAATTTTCTGCAATCATTTGAAGAGGAACTGTTTTGGAATCAAGAGTTTCCTGAAACGCGGTCTGTTGGTCAGTGAACAGACCTTGTAATTTCACGTTATGATAAAGTTTTGTATACGTCTTTTTATGGGAATTTTAACAGCGTGCGAATTATACAAGGGGTCAAATGTAAAAAAAAAAAAAAAAAATTATAGGTAAGTATGCTTAATAATTAGGGCTTCTATATCCAAGACAATAGATTTAAATGAACATTTTTGTGATTACGCGAATCAGTAAATCATTTCTATGTATGTGAGTCAGTAATAATAATAATAATAATTAGACAATGTTTTGTCTAGTTATGTATGGTTTAATATTGATCCTAATTTAAAATACTCAAGCGATGTGCGGTTGCCATGGTTACCATCTCAGGGAACACTGATTTCAATGTGCTGTTCTGTCAGTTCGGTAACCATGTATTTTTGTTGCTTTATTTCTAACTGTCAATTCTTTTATATTTATATATTGTTATTTTCCAGCAATTTCATGCTTAGAAATTGCAAATCATTTCAAATTTTCATTTTCAGTGTTTTTGTAGTTATGCCTTTTCCTTTAGTAGCACAGATTTCAACAAGAGTGTAAGTCAGAATCATTGTGGGAAAAAACATATTAGTGGTGAAAACCGGATGTAGTGGCGTTTTATGACCAGTGATCTGACACTCAAAGAACGGTTTCAGAAGAATAATGAATGAAAATGCTTCATTATATTATGTTTTATTAACGAAAGTGAAACTGCATATGTTGTCAAACTGACTGAGCACAGCTCTAAACAAACCATCATATTTACACAGACATGACGCAAGGTACAATACAACCCAACACAATTTTTTTAGAAATAGACCACATTTAAATACATATTCCGTCCATAATTATTGGCTTAATTATTGGCATGGTTATGCCATCGTTTACAAGAAATGAAAATGGAATCAGTAAACACTGATTGCACTGGCGCGCCATTGATTCATCTAAGAAGACATCTAAACAGCAAACATGCAACATGGCAGAAAGTATTGTGCATTGGCTTAAATCACAAGAACACACCATTTGACAGAGGAAAGTGCACCTAACTGGTGTGTCAAACACCAAAGAAACTGCGTTTAAGCATATGAATGTCTTTAAATGCGCTTCTTCACTTGTCATTTCATGACAGCAGAGAGTCTATTCTGAAGGGGTGATATCCAGTCTCTTGTACAGTAGTGTGGGAGTGTGCCAAACCCGGAAGGGAATTCGGTATGTCCGACATTCGACTGATGTTAGTAATGTCCGCCGTATTACACCTGTAGATTGGAAAGGCGCTGGACACTTCAGAACTGACCTGGAATCCGGTCTGCGGCGCATGAGCCACGGTGGACGGCGGGTAGCTCATGACGACTGGCAGAAAGTGCGGAGCCGCTGACAACATTAGCCTGGTACCAAAACACGTGTCCTCTGTGTTTTGCTCCCTCCGCATAAACGGTTTACTGAGGATGCTGTCTATGGCGAAGGAACTGGAAAATTTCGAGGTTTCGTCCCGCGCTGGGAGCCGGCTGTCATCTACAGGCGTGCGCTCTTGAGATTCCGAGGCGCTCAGTATCTTCTTACTGATGCGCTTCCTCCTCCGGCGGAAAACGCCGTCTGCGAAAGTGTATTCACTGTGTGGGTTCAGCATCCAGTAGTTGTCTTTTCCCCACGGGCGCGAGGGATCTCGCAGCACTTTTAAAAAGCAGTCGTTTAATGACAAGTTATGCCGTACGGAGTTGCGCCACCCCGTGTAGCTGCCCCGAAAAAACGGGAATTTTTTCATGAGGTACTCGTTTATTTCAGCAAGTGTGAGGCGGCCAGTGTTGGAATCGCGTATGGCCATAGCAATGAGCGCGATGTAGGAGTATGGTGGTTTGGGTCTACGCGTATATGGTTTCGCCTTCCCGTCCGAAACGGGGGCACTTGGTCCTGGGCTGTTGGCTGAACAGTCTCCATCCGAGCCCAATTCCTCCTCCGTGGACAGCGGTGAAGCCACGTTCACATCCATGTCACTGCACAGGTCCAGCGGCTTGTCCACAAGGCGACTCGCAGAGAAAACCTCCAACTTCATTGTAAGGCGGCTCTGTCACTTTAAGCTGAGTAGCTTTTTTTAAAATGAAAGTCTATTTGTTTTGAGCAGCACTTTCGGGAGTGCTCAGTCTCAGTTAATGTCAAAGTCTATTAAAGAAACAAGAATTATCACTTCCTATCGGTTAAAAAGTCCTCATGGGAGAACGGACTGCACCGGCGGGCGTTAATATAATCGCTCGGCAAGGACGGCCCACGGAGGCGGGGTTTAGAGTCTAGACCTATCAATCACAAACGCATTCACTCGAGTTAAGGTTTTAAGAGATGCTCACCTGCCCCCGTAACTGTATGATTGGAGTGTGTGAGGTTTAAAGTCGTGAGAGCAAAAATGAACAGTGTGGACTTTGAAGTGATTCTTAGTATTTTAAAGCTCTTTAATAAGTCAGTATTTTGCTTTAAATTTAATATCAACAGATGTGTGAGGTTTACATGTATGTGGGTTCTTGTAGGCTACATCAACTTGTAAATGAAAACAGCTGCGTGTATGAAATATACTAACATATATAATAAAACCATTGTGTGCGTGTACGTTTGCTTGTACTGTGAGTGCCAAATTTTAGGAAACGAGTCATCAAAAATTACTTGTGATGATATTTGAAGGTTCTCAGTGCATCATATATTTAAACGTAACATTTAAATAACTCGGAATAGAAAAAAACTTGAAGTAGAAAAACACTCATCATCATAATGATCATTTCTATAAAACGCCGCTAGAAAATCCTCTCCATGATAAGAAAATAAGTTTGGCTGTACTTGTGAGAAACATTTTTTTAAACGCCCGCACAAACACAATGATCGCAACAACTTGATTTATCATGGCCTTTGATTCTGTCGTCAGAAAAAAAACATTCTTTAATGGATGTGATAAGTAGCTATTGCTGGACTTGAGCCAAAGTTGATTTCCCCATTCTGCTTATTCATTGTTTACAGACGTAAATACACTGCTAGACAAAGAGAAAATGCCTGCTAATTCATTTGAACTGTGAAATTGGCAAGGTGATCTCGTCACGGTATGTGGAATGTCACACCTGATTCTGACGCACCCAATACCTGACATCAACGTGTCACTCACGATCACTCTTTGTAAACTGAGTTTACATGTCTAATGAAACAATTTGCTTGTGGCAGTTGCTGACTTTTGAAAGAATGGGGAAGTTTACCGTATTTATGATGAGCTTGGATGAGGGCCACGTATACGTAAAACGGTAAGAACAGGATAAGAAGCCCAACAGAGAGCACACACAGGTCACAGAGTAGCTTATATGGAAAAAAAAAAAAAAAACAGACAACACCTGTCTAAAAAATCCAACTGAGCAAATCTCTTTTATTCTTTCAGCAGAGGTGAAGGCACAGTGAAAGGTCACGAAGTTTCGTAAGTTCCTAACATCCCCTAAGGTGAGTGATAATCATTTAACTGTCTTTTGAACCACACCTACATAAAGCCTTTGGGATATTTTTTCTTTGAGTGAATCCAAAACATTCTCTTGTGCACCGATGGTGTGTGTAATTTTCTGGGTTCATGGGGCAGGCAAGCAAGCCTGTGCGACTTGTGGTGTGCGCCTATAAACACACTGGCACAAATACACATACATACACAAATGATTATATAGTCTTCCATGGAGACAGTCTGAGCATGTGTTACCGTTGGGTTCTTGGTAACCATAACTTAAATTTCCACAACAAATAACATATATTAAAGAATATGGGAGTCCAAAACAACATTGGGCCCACACTTTGACTTTCAGTGTATGGACAAAGAGACATCAAAATATCTTCTTTTGTGTTCCACAGATAAAGAACGTCATACAGGTTTGAAACGACATGATGGTAAGTAAATAATTTTTATTTTTGTACAAAAAGGTACAATAGTGTCTGAAATAATGATGCACATCAGTACAATATTTCAAGTTTTTTTTTTTTTTATTTATCAGCACATCCTCATTTGTGGGTTTGGAATGACATGAAGGTGAGAGTATGCAGGGTTGCATAAAACATGTTCTAATTCATCTGCACAGCAAAACGTCCATCCATTATACTGCTAAACTCATCTATGCATTGAAAAGGTTACAGACCTCCATTGTAACCAGCCTAGTGCTGTCATATGTAAACCATACTTTTGTAAAACCATCCATTTTAAAACGAAAAGGTCTTGCTAAATCCACTCACACAAGCCACACACGAAACGCAGATCTACTTCATTTTTAAACAACAAAACCTTTTACTTTGATGAATTGTCTTGAAATAAATTATGTCCTGATGTATGATGCTGACCACATTTCTGTTAGGAGACCAAAATGTCTTGGAATATCCCTGGATATATTCAAAAACCTTGACTGCTTCCACAGTCATAAACTCAAATAAATATGAATTTAGCAGTTTGGCACCGTGTGCGGCTTCAAACCGCTGCAGTCAGATAGAGTTTCGGCCTTGTGCTTACTCATTTCCCTTACCATTCCAAGACAAAATGATTTCCAGCAGGCTGAACATATGAGCAGGCCTAAAACTGACATTTAAAGGGCATGTCTCCGTTTTAGAGGCGTAATCGAACACTAATAGAAAGAGACCATATTAAATGGCTGGCAGTTTGAGTCGGGGCTTGCAAAAGTCACCACCTCTCTCTCTTTGTGACAGCTGAAATGATCGTTCTTCTCATACCTGCTGTGTTTAGTCCCAGCGGCCATCTGATAACTTTAAGTTCAGGCCTTCTGTCTGGGACGCGATGTGTGTGTGCGCACAGGTGTGCGTGTGGTTTATCTTTTTTTTTTAAATGCAGGTGTCATGATCTTTTTCTTGAATAAGAAGTTCAAAGTCATCTATTTATCATCTGTCTAGTCTTTAGATAGGATCCAGCACTTGATCAACACAGTTCTTATCTTTTCAGCTTTACATACCGACCAAGCCATCAAGTATTTCAAGAATTTGTTTGCCTGTCTGGGTTTCATTTAGCAAATAAAACATTTCGGCATTAAAATGGAATATATTTAGTGCTTGAAATTATGATGCATACTATGTCAATTCCAACATTCAAATCTTAGATCCTTCTATTATCTTTTGAAACCCACAATAATATTTAGAAATATAGCTGCAAGCAGCAAAAGAGGCAGAATGAGGAACTAAGCATGGCAAGGAGCAACAGACCGACTACAGCAATGAGTAATTAAAGCCATTTTAGGAAGATATCACTTGATATGGCTGAAAAATCATAAATACCAACAATAATAATAAAATTTAATGGCTTATCACTTTTGACCCATAGGTGGTGCTGTTTTCAAATTGATGTGATGTGTAGTGGCGCTGTACGAAAACGGTTTTGTCTATCGACACAAAATCCATAACTTTGTGTAAGCACAGTCTGAAGATGATTTGATTTAAATTTGGTGAAAATCGGACCAACAGTCTAGGGGGAGTTCGAACAAGTAGGTTTTGTACATTAATCAAAATGGCAGACAGGAAGTTTGGCCAACTGTGGTATAATTGGTATGTTTGTTGGCATGACCCAAAGAATATTTTGAGACCGGTTTCATTACAATAGGATAATGCAATCCTAAGTTATTAGCATTTTTGTAAATTTCATGATTAATGTTTAATGAATGGAGTATTACCTCTGACCAATAGGTGGCGCTGTTACCAAATTGATGTGGCATGGTCAGTGTGAGGTGACATTGGCACACATTAAATTTGTTGTCAATATGTCAAAGCTTTGCAGAGATACAGCCTCAGATGTAGTTTGGCATCTTTCCAGCCAATTCGTTGATGCGCTAAACGAAAACCGTTTCGTATATCGACACAAAATCCATAACTTTTTGCCAGCAAGGCCTGAAGATGATCTGAGTCAAACTTGGTGAAAATCTGACTAACGGTCTACGAGGAGTTCGAAAAAGTAGGTTTTCAACATTAATCAAAATGGCGGATGGGATCTTTGGCCAATTTTAGCATAATGGGTATCAATGTTCTCGGCTTGACCCAAGGAATCTATTGAGATCACTTTCATGAAATACGTTAATGTAAGCAGAAGTTATTAGCATTTTTGTAAATTTCTTTATAACTTTTGGCCACAAGGTCTATGGCATCGCTTAAAGAACCTTTTAAAGCACCTTTATTTTTAAGAGTAGCTGTAAGCAAAATCTTAATAGGTCAATATAACCTTTCTAATTAAATTATTAATAGTTTCAGTAGTGACAAATTTGGGCAGAGGACAAATATTCCAAAAACTTTCTGAAAATACAATATGAGAATTAACTGCACAATTACTAGAAATGTGTACCTTGGATATTATACAATTTGCATACATTTACATACATTGAAAAAAGACACTTGTTTCCAACTCTGACTTTGGACCAATTCTGTAGAATGGCCCATGTAGAGATTTACTGCATTTATCAGTATTTATTGATAGTAAATGTTTAATTGTGCTTCTCAGTTCCTCTATTCTGACACTTACATTACCTTTACCATCATCTAACACACAAATAAAGTTAATGTTTAATCATTTAAATGCATTGTTAAAGGCACAATATGTAAGATTTTCTTTTTATTAAAATATCCAAAAACACTAGAACAGTGTTATTTATTTTGTTGACTTGTGTACTTACATTATCCCAAATGTTTTCAAGATTGTTTAAATCCAGAGATATAGAGAATTTAACTAGTGGCCCGGCCCTTGTCATTGAATTGCATGATTGATTTCCGAGGGTTTTATTTTGTAGAAAGCATTGAAAAACCAAAGACACTTCAATATGTTTTGTATTTCATTAAACAGGTGATGAACACATAGAGTAGCATTATAACAGAATTTCAGCGCACTCAAATGTATCTAGTATGATAAAACAGCACTGCTTTACCCCACATATGCATGACCGGAAGAGTGGAAGCAATCAGCTGTGGCATAATAAAAGCTCTGCTGCTTCAGCAGCCTCGCTTCGCTTTCACGGCTTTCAGCCCCACCTTGCTTCATGCTACGGTGACGTTAATAAATCTTTAATACATTAGCTCATTCATGAACATGATTTCTGCCTGTTGGATTGCATCAGCTGTGGGAATGAAGACGTCAACTCCCATGATTCCACTCTCAATCACAGCTTCATCAAACTACACCTTTGTTTCTTTGTTTGTTATTAAAAAAAAATTACATATCGTGCCTTTAAATGTAATGTAGCAAATTTGTAATATTATAACGATGTAATGCCTAAATTCACTTTTAGCATTTTAAAAAATGTATTTACAAAAAAAGGTTTGGTTTGGTCATGGATTTGTTAGAGTTTAAGTTGAGATTTGGTTATTTAGCAGTTTCCAAAGTGACATACAGCACACTTACCACTTATATTACTGTTGATAAATGGGACTGAATGCCTAGACAAGGTCACAGAGTTCATAGAGGTCATGTCAGTAGTTGACACCACTCTCCAGCTGATAAATCATCACTGCTATAGTTTGGATTACCATCCCAGATCTTTAACCACCACCAGATGCTATGATTACTACACCATTTTAGCTTTGGCACATAAAATGATGGTAAGATGTTAGCGCACCGCTGAGCTAACAGCCGAGAGAAATGATACGGCAGCCGAGTCTACACTCTCATTATCACAGAGGCTTTGGCTCGTATAGCAGCACCGGTGTTTCTATCTGTGTGAAAAGTATTTTATATTTGATTACATCCCAGAGACACCCTTTTAGAGAGTTGTCATGAGAGAACACGCACCTGTTTTATGCCTTGTTTGGTTCATGCTATACGCTGTACCCAGCATTTCCCTCTTTTTTCTCTTAATGAATTCCTTAAATTTTCTCCTTCCCCCCACTTAGGTTTGTTTTTGTTATCTTTGTTCCAAGTGTGTAATTTGATACAATGAGTAGTTGTGTGTTTGTTGTCGAGTGGATATGTGTTTACATCTGCAAGTGCGAAAAGCATTTTATCACTATGAAGTGTGAAACCTAATTCTGTTTTTGAGTGTGTTGCTAACTCTTCGCGTGACAGCAAGTGTATAACGTTTAGTAAAGAGTGTGTGTGCGTATTTGGCGTGACAGAGTTGCAAGGATTGCAGGTGCGTGGTGTCATGTTAGAAGCTGGTCTCTGAATGTGGTTTTGGGTCTCTGACAATAAAACACAGGCGGTTTATTTCAGTTTATGAGTGTATTAACAAGTGAAGAACTGAACCATTTACGTTATCAAGTTTATTTGTAGACATAAAATTGTTTGTTTTCAGAACTTAAAGGAGCTTGAAAGCCTGTATACAACTGAAGTGAATATTTAAACGATTTGCAGTTTTGTGTAGTCATGTGAAAGCACTGTAGCATTGTCATTGTCATTAAAATGCACTGACAAATTTTCTTCTGAGCAAACTGGACAAAAATGCTTTGTCACCACTAGTTAATAGACTCAGGTTACTAGAGTCAGTCAACTGTTTAATTATAAAATGATCTTAACTATTGTTTTGTTGTTTTACATAAAGTTTCAAAACTGCAGGACACCTTTTTTAAAAAAAAAAAAAAAGTTTCATAATTTACAAAGAAAATATATATATATTGAACCTCAAAATAAAAAATATACTTTTAAAAACAACAATGGAAAAAAAAAAAAAAAATTATTTCAATATCATTTTCATAAGTTGAAATTTAAGGGTTAGGGTGCGGGACAGCCACCTCCCAATTGAAAGTACCCAACAAATGATGATTTTACATATATTAAGCTTACTGATATTTTAAATATTATTGTGGATTTCAATAGATAATAGAAGGACCTTACTTAAGATCTTAACTATAGTTCACCCAAAAATGAAAATTCTGTCAATCATTACCCTCATCACCCTCATCACATCACCCTCATGTCCTTCTAAACCTGTAAGACCTTAGTTCATCTTTGGGACACAAATTAAGATATTTTTGATGAAATCCGAGAGCTTTCTGACCCTGCATAGACGGCAACACTACTACCACGTTCAAGGCTCAGAAAGGTAATAAGGACATAAAATAGTCCATGTGACATCAGTGGTTTAACCTTAACTTTATGAAGCTGTGAGAACACTTTTTGTGCGCAAACAAAACACAAATAACGACTTTATTCAACAATTCCAGCAGTCTCTGCCACCATTAACGGCATTACCATGACGTATGCGTGTGGTGCTGCTGACACAGGAGCCGGCGTTCTGACGTAGAACGCCTATCTCTCTTAGTGTGATGTCGGTATACACTACCAGTCGAAAGTTTTTGAACAGTAAGATTTTTTTTATGTTTTTTAAAGACTTCTCTTCTACACACCAAACCTGCATTTATGTGATCCAAAGTACAGCAAAAACAGTCAAATTTTGAAATATTTTTACTATTTAAAATAACTGTTTTCCATTTGAATATATAGTGTTACAAAAGCTTTTAATTTTAGATAAATGCTGATCTTTGAATCTTTCTATTCAAAGAATCCTGAAAAAATGTACTCAACTGTTTTAAATATTCATAATAATAATAATAATAATAATAATAATAAATGTTTCTTGAACAGCAAATCAGCATATTGAAATGATTTCTGAAGGATCATTTGACACTGAAGACTTGAGTAACGATGCTGAAAATGTAGCTTTGATCACAGGATTAAATTACATTTTAAAATATATTCAAATAGAATTATACTTTGGATCAAATAAATGCAGGCTTGGTGAGCAGAAAAGACTTCTTTAAAAAACATTAAAAATCTTACTGTTCAAAAACTTTTGACTGGTAGTGTACTCTGGTTCAAACAAGTAAGGCTGGGTAAAAAATTACAAATTCGTCCTCTCTGTCCAAATCTTCAGACATGTTTACGAAGACTGTTTTATGTACAGCATGCGTCGTCTTCTGCTTGTAAGCAAGTTGCAGCACATCCAGGTTCTATATCAGAACGCCGGCTATTGCGTCAGCAGTACCACGCGCATGCGTCGTGGTACGCGGATGGTTAAAGCTTGGAATCAATTTGAAGTTTACTTTATAATCAGATTTTTAATCAGGCCCTATGAGATCAGGCTTGTTATTGATCAGGAAACAATGGATTTAAAATAACTGAATATAAACTATGTGTTTAGAGAACATTCCTGACGGGGTCTGATTTCTCTCTTGTGTGAAATGGGCTTGTGCGCATGTGGGTGTGTATTGATGTGAGAGGAATCTGAAACACGTAAACTCTGTGATTCCCCGTGTCTGCTGCGAGTAGCCATGTGTTTAACAACAAAAACGTCTGCCCTCATTGTCTGTTCAGCGTTTATGTGTGTGTGTGTGTGTGTGTGTGTGCGTGTGTGTGTGTGTGTGTCCTTTCTATGCACTTTAAAACTTACAGACGCTCACGGAGGGCTTTCACCTCAGGTGTTGTTAACTTGCCAAACCAGTAAAAGAAAAATAAACAAACATACAGAGGTAGGCAAGCACTGTTATTACAGCGAGGTTATTCAGAGGTGATGTATGTGTGTGAGAGTAAACCTAAAATCTGTACAGGTTATACATCAGCGAGGCTAAGAGGGCTGACCTGAAGTGTTGTGGGTCTACATCCACTAGTTTGTGCATCAAGGCGGTGGGATGACAAGTTTAGGATATAGAAGGGAACATCATGTTTGAACCATCTCTGACGCATACTGATTTAGATGGTCCTCAGCTCTTTATCACGGCTCCTCACACGCCACGGCAGCCCTGCTCGCATGCAGCCCGGAGAAAACATTACAAAAGGTATTTTCTTAAAAACAAAATCTGATAGTGGATTATCTGATACGAGTTGCACTCTGTGCCACGTGTTGACAGCTTAAACTGCGCACTGTGCTGTGCAGGAGGCATTTTTAAGAGAAATGTAAGCAACCGGCTCCCCCCACCCTCCACCCTTATGGTCTGCCGGTGGATCTGTGTTTACCTGGCGAGCGTAGCCGTTCTGCTGTCTTTGTCTAAACTTGAAAGGGGATCCAAACGCTCGCCCTCCTCACGCACTGTGCTTCGCACGACACACCCCGCCCTCGCTTTACTGCAGCACTGATTTACTGTAAAAGAAACCAGAGTGGGTGTTTGATATTCATATTTTGTTATATTATATAGTTCAAATCTGTTCTGGAGCACAGCTGTACATGATTTAGTTAAGTGGTGCAAAATAATCTGTGATTAAATGATAAACTGTCCTCACTACGATAAAAATCACACCAGTCAACATTTTCTTTAAAACAGATTAACATGATCTTTAAATTGTAAAATTGAAAAAAGAAGCCGAAATTTTGAAATATGCTTTTTGTTCATAACACAATGGTAGTCAATGGGATCCATTGTTGTTTTGGAGCCCACATGATGAAAAACAGTTCAGAATATTTTCATAAAAGTTCAAAATGTCTTCTTTTTTGTTCTGCAGAAGAATTAAAGTCATACAGGTTTGGAGTGACATGAAGGTGAGTAAATGATGACCATTTAAGTACACTCAATAAAGTAATGTTCAGTGGAGACACTGACTGAGTGGCAGATGCTAATGTTGGTCAGTATATAGTCCTGTATTGATCCAGCGTTACTCATTTATATTTGTCTGGGTTATTAATCAGAGGAAGTTACACTGGAACAAACGGATCTCCAGATGCAGATTACAGAAAAAACAGGGTAATTCAACATCGATCCATTAACCCACACACACACAGGAATACATTTGTGCCCTGCTAAAAGTAATCACCCTGAATGATAAAGTAAGCACAAGATAACTGCTTGTTATGAATAATGTTTTCCATAGCTTTTGTGTACACTTTACTTTTGTCTAAAGTTCAGGTTCTACCAGCAGTGTTTTGCAGTGGACTAGACGGTGATGACACCTCTGTGATATTAAAATTAGTTTTTTTTAACACTTTTTTTCAGTTTTGGGCATTTTGCTTTTATTTCATAGGAGTTTGGGATGGAGACACGAAAGTAGGATTGGGATCATGACCCAAGCCGGACTCAAACCAGGTTCCTCATGAGCCTTGTTATGCAAGTATGTCAAAAAAATAAATAAATAAAATGTTTGTATAGTCTGTGTTTGTGGATGAGTATGTGTCTGTGTGCGTGTGAGGAAGAGAGAAGGTGATGGTGAAATTCTTGGCTCATGTCAACACTTCATTACACAAAACAGTTCAGCTAAAGGTGAGACTGCATAATAGTACAATTAAATGCCAACAGAAAATATTTTGTCACTTGTTTCATTCTGTCTTAAGACATCAGAAATGCTTCTGATGCCAGCCCAGTTTATACAACACTTTACATACAGCAGCTTTATTTGTGACTGAAAGGCCACAGATGCACAGTGACACCAAGCAGCCCTGCCTACCCAACAAATCAAGCCTCACACAGTTTTTTATGTGTCGGCACTAAATTAAGTCAGAATGCCTGAAGGACACTGAAGTATCAACGCCTAGCACTTATTTGTAAACACTAATTTTATATTTACAAGTAAGTCACTTGCATCATTCAAATCACTGCAAGAACACAGCTGGCCATGTCCCTTTGGGCTTTGTCTTTAGTTTTAAGCACTTTGTGACTCAGTATACGAGCATGCAGCTCATGCTGTTGTTAATTCATGGGCATTGTTTAAAGGGATTTCTTAGGATAATGTTTGTGTGGCAGCCAGCTAGGCTTCACCACACACTTTTATCGTCTGAATGTCACTGTAGAGGACATTCAGTCCTTTTGGCTGGTAACTGAGTGCCAGTAGACAGCAGTTTGTTTGAACTAATATTCACCCCATTGTGGCAAAAAACGTTGGAACTATATAAGTTTACTTGAGAACAACACTGCTTAAGATATGAGGATATTTGAATTCTAATATTCACCTTTTTCCTGAGTAACCGTTCAGGGCCGCCATGATGGATTGATGGTGCTCTCGTCTTCCGGTCTCCATAGAAATCCATGTTGAAACGGGATCAAAAGATCGCCTGAATTAATTAAACTGAAACTTTTTCAACATAACTAGATATAAAAATGTGCGCAGGGTCAAGCCGTGCTGTTGTTTGCTACCACAGTAACAGCAATAATCTTGAGGTATTTCTGTAAAGTACTAAAGTTCTGCGTACCAGCAAATCTGTCCGTGTCAGGCGCTGTATGCGTTGCATAAACAATGACAAAAGAAAACGAACATGGGTTACAGCGCTTACGTCAAAATACTGTGTGTAGAATAATAAAGTAATGTGTATTCTTCTCATTTTGTGGACGAAATCCCGCGAACTTCGCCCCGAACGGCAGCTGTTGACGTTCCCTCATTTGTTTTCAATGCAGCTAACTTCACGTCGCTTCATGTCATCTACCCACTCATTAAACTACGATAGTTAAGCGAGTACTGCAAAAAAGACGGCCATTGCGACACTGTAAAGTGATTAAACTATGAAAATGATTTTAAAACTTTTAAGTTTAACGTTTATATTATCGTCTCAGAAAATACGTCAATTTGACTGGAAACACCAGAGACCAGAAATGTAAAGCATCGTTCTAGTCAGGCGAGACTTAGGCGTTCAGGAAACAGGTAGATACAGTATGTGTAATTTGTCATACTACACTGACAGATTTTTTTCTACTGCTTTTAAGTGTATAAACAAGTGGGAAAAAACCCTGCCACATGCTTCTGTAAAGTAAATTGATATTTAAGGACCTTTAAAAAAGAGCTTTAAAAAAAAAAAAAAAAAGTAAATAAGAAAAATGTAAAGCTCATTAAGAAGTAGCCTCATTTTCGGCAGTGTATTAACTCACATTCAGTGTTTGTTGGCATCATCAGTCATGAGTTTGTTTTTGTTTGTTTTTTTTTGTACTAAATGGACAGACTGAATACAAATATGTGGTTTAGTTTGTGTACATGAGTGTAATATTCCATAAATGTGTTCTCTTTTTCTTCCTTATGGGAAAAGTTACATGTACTCTACCGTTTTAAAATGTAATTTATCTCGGTGATGGCAAAGCTGAATTTTCAGCAGCCATTATTCTAGTCTTCAGTGCCACGCGGTCCTTCAAAAATCAATCCAATATGCTAAAACTTTTGAACTATAAGTTTCTGTTATCTATGAGAAAAACATTTTGCAACCCAGTAACTTTCATAACGGATGTCCCTATGGTACTTCCAAGTCTTTTTTTAGAATAATATTATGAGTAAAGAAGACGGTTACCAAGCAGTTACACCTGTTGAAACACCTCTCTCACTCTCTTTCTTTTGTTCTCGAACTCATTTTCAGTCATTCACTCTCTCTCAGACATACACAGATACACACCTAGGTCAGGACAACCCTACATAATTGAAACTTTACCTTTTATCTAACCACACACAATAAAATTTTGTTGGAGAACGAGCAGAAATAGCACTATTTCTAGACCTGGCTTGCCTTTCCAGTGTGGGTTTGTTTGCCAATCAAGACATGCTGACTTTTTCAGAGGAGAAACCCATTCTGCTCTCAGGAGGAGCCGCTCAGGAGAACCCTCACGCCTGGAGCGAGATTGCAATCTCTGTGGTTGCGCGAGAACTATTTAGGTTGTTTTACAAACACACTTCACAGCGCACAGGGACGAACAAAAGGGCGTCGCACGAAACCCTCAGAGAAGTCACAATGGTTTATAGTAGCATTGTTGATCGAGCAATCAAACCATGATTCATCTTTTTCCAGAATTTCCAAACATCTCGTGCCGGAAATATTCAGGCAGACCTAGAAAAAACAACAACATTCCCAGTCAAGCACTACTTTTTGGACTTGGAAAAAGTCTTTTTGTGCACTTTTTTTCTATATACAAGGACTTGCACACTGTGTCAGCGAATTATGTTTTCAATTTAATGCTCTCCCTCTCAGACCCCTCTTACAAGGCACTCATTCCCTCTTCATCTAAACAAATTTGAGCAAGGCTTGCGCTGAGTTCCGGCAGCCCTGGCGCGTGCTACCATAAACAAAACTCCTAGGTGGCCTGTAGGTTCTGCAGAGAGAACAACATTTGCACATATACAAAAGGCTCAGATATAGCCCAGATATATGCAAAAAAAACATGATATACTCTTCTCATCAGGTCTAAAGTATAGCAGTGAAATGTATTCATTTATAAACAGACCAAGCCTGAAGTAAAATAGTCTAAATCAGTGCTCTCAAGCTCATTGTTCATTCTTTAAGATTGAAACTCTATTGCAAAAACTCTGCTTATGATTTTTTTTATATGATTTGTGTGTTTAAATGCACAATTGACACTAGCTGTCTTTATACAAGTGTGTGTGTGTGTGTGTGTGTGTGTAAAAATGTGAAAATAATAATTAAATGTCCTATTATCCCAAAATTGGGCCACTTCTGACTTTTAAATGGCAAGAAAAGTGGTTTGATTTTATCTAAATTCATCTTACTTATTTTACATAGCACTGCAGTTGTTTACTGTAATATTCTTCCACATGAAATAAACAAACATCTAAGACAACAAGCAGGCTCTTAATTGAAGATCAGTGAAGAAATATGATTGAAGAGGCTGTGCCTATTTAAGAAAACAACTCTGAATATGAGCACAAATCTCTAAATCCCCATTAGAAATAAAGAAATACTTTGAGGGATCAAAAGACTTCAAATGCATGCTTCTTCCTCAACACAAATGTCAGAAGCTCAGACTTTTATGTTGTGTGTGCATGTATTTCTTTTGTATTGCTGAATAAGTTTAAGTACAGCAGAGTTAGTAATAAATTATATTTTATGTATTTCTGCTGAATGGAAATATGTTTTACTTTTGTGGAAGATATATCCTGCTAACATCAATGTCACTGTATCAAACCAAAACTTGTGCAAATGATAAGATTATTAATGAAAGCCACTGTCCAAAATAAACGTTAGAAACTTATATTGCAGTCTGGTTTTAGAAATTAAACACTGTGCAATTTTAAAAAAATATATAATTACAAAGAATGTTATTTTATTGATGTTGGTTGAATTAGATCTCATAGGCTGAATGCTGAAATAAAATCAAATGCCTTTGAATCCAAACAGTGAAAAACATACAACACAGAGATTGTAATCTCAAAGTGCTGAACTTGCCGTACTGATTTGTTCTTTCTGTATTTGATAAGCTAAAAGGCCTACAGAAGAGCTAAAGTTATTTTGTATTGGCTGATAAATCATGCTGGTGTCAGAGAACATACACAGTGGCAAAGCAGAGATCTAATCTAGACCAGATTTACTGTAGCTGTATAAATATGAGCACACTCGGTTTTACTCTGTCCAGAATCCCAATGTTAAAACCCAGGCTCATGGAAAATTACTACATTTATTTATTTAGATTTTCTTTTTTTTTTTTTTTACAAAATGATATTACGTCGCTTCTTGCATGTTTCACTCTATTTTCAAAGTGAAATCTCCAGTGAGTGGCGCTAAAAGTGCGTTTGATGTTCTTTGAAACATAAACGTGATTGTACCAACGGTTTATTACGTTGACTGCTGTTCAAAGTGGCGCTTAAAGTATGTTCCATTTTCTCCGGAACGGATAAACTTGACTTGCCAGTGCTTTCTGAGGTTGGTTGCTGCAGGCATCGCTGTAGTTCAGTGAGTGGCGCTAAAAGCGTGTGCAATTTTCTATGGAACAGATAAACTTGATTGCCAATGTTTTTTGACATTGGTTGCTCTATGCATCGCGGCAGTTTGGTAAGTGGCGCTAAAAGTGTGTTTGATTTTCTCTGGAACTGATAAACTTTACTTGCCAACATTTTTTGACGTAGGTTGCTCTACGCATCGTGGCAGTTCGGTAAGTGGCGCTAAAAGTGCTTCGATTTCATTCCGAACAGATAAACTTAACTTACCAGCGTTTTCTGATATTGGTTGCTGCAGGCCTTGCGATAGTTCGGTGACTGGCGCTAAAAGTGCGCTCAATTTTCTCCTGAACAGTTAAATGTGATATTGATATTACGTTGCAGGCACCACGGTAGTTCGGCGAGTGGCGCTAAAAGTGCGTTCGATTTTCTCCGGAACTGATAAACTTGACTTGCCAACATTTTCTGATGTTGGTTGCTGTACGCATCGCGGCAGTTCGGTAAGTGGCACTAAAAGCGCATTCGATTTTCTCCGGAACATATAAACTTGATTTGCCCAGTGTTTTCTGATGTTGGTTGCTGTACGCATCGCGGCAGTTCGATAGGTGGCGCTAAAAGTGCTTAGATTTTTTTTTTTTTTTTTTTTTTTTGAATAGGAAAACTTGACTTGGCAACGTTTTCTGATGTTGGTTGCTTTACGTATCACGGCAGTTTGATGAGTGGTGCTAGAAGTGTGTTTGATTTTATCCGGAGCAAATGAACTTGACTTGCCAATGCTTTCTGACGTTGGTTGCTGCAGACATCGCTGTAGTTTGGTGAGTGGTGCTAAAAGGGCATTCAATTTTCTCCAGAACAGATAAACTTGACTTGCCAACGTTTTTTTGACATTGTTACTGTACATATCGCGGCAGTTCAGTAAGCGGCGCTAAAAGTGCTTAGATTTTCTTCCGAACAGATAAACTTGACTTGCCAACGTTTTCTGACATTGGTTGCTGTAGGCATTGCGGCAGTTTGGTAAATGGCATTAAAAGTGTTCGATTTTCTCCGGAACAGATAAACATGACTTGCCAACGTTTTCTGACATTGGTTACTGCAGGCATCATGGTAGTTCGGTGAGTGGTGCTAAAAGTGCACTCAGTTAACTCCTGAAAAGATAAACGTGATATGCCAATGTATGCCAGTGCCAACATTACTGCTCTATAGCATTTGAAAATAACATGCTAATAGTGTTAATTTAAAAAAGTGAGATAAAAACGCATTTGCTGAAGCAACCATGCAGTTTTACCTTCTTTCTACACATCTTATGTGTTGTGCAGGGAACTGCGAGAAAATAACACTTTGTCAATCAGTAATCTGCCCCATAATTATAATTTTTGTGAAAAGGTATAAAAGTTGTCAGTGTTTTACTACCTCTAGTGTTCATTTCTGCTGGAAACTTGTATGATTTGTCATTATGGAATTTGTGAAACTGACAGGGTGGTCAGAACATTTGCTTGATTAACGCCTTCCCTCTGAGCAGAAACACATGCTGGCCTTCTCAACTTGTAGCACATGCAGAAATACATCATATAATAGGCAATTGCATTTCATGCCAAACAAATATGCTAAAATTGTGTGATTGTGTGATAAGCTCTTTATTTCATTATTTTAACATTCTCCACCATCTTCAGGTGAGAAGACAAGAAGTCTGAAACATGTAAATTCCTTAGATTCTTGGATGCATGTGTCTGCACTGCAGTGATGTGTCTCTGAACCTCAGGGTTTCTTCCACACCCCAAAGACGTGATGACAGATCACAGATCTCTCTCTATGTGCTGCCTTGTTCAAGATGTTACTGAGATGTTCGAGATGTCACCCCTGCCCCGTTGGCTTTTAAGTTATCTTGACCTCTCCTCAGGGCATGTAGCACACTGACATGCTTACCGAACTCAAAATAATGTGTTTATGTTTATTCTAATAAGTAAAAACGATAACTAAAGACTGCATTTGGGTAAGTGCTCATGACCGGGGCAGAGTTGATGGATGATATAAACAGTACAGTACACTGACTTGTGATTTCCAGTTTGCTGTGGCAACGTTTTGGGTCACAGACCCCTGTCAGGTGTGACTCATGTCTCTACCTAAACTGTTGCCTCAATAAATCGTCTGCCATGACAGTATTCTGGACTTTTATTTTAGTTTATTTCTCAATATGTCTCCTACCGCTGACTCTAATGGCCATCTAAATCAGACAGGTTAAACTCTGATAAACTGAGTGTGTGGCTGTGTCTGTTGAGAGTGAGTAAAAGTACATGAACATTGCTATGTTCTTTTTTTTTTTAGACAATTTCTAAACTATTGTGTTGATTTAATCGGTGATGTGCACTGAGCAGATACAGTAGTGGCTGTATGTGCAAAACAATAATTTTTAGCTGAATAAAAAACATGCTTTTCAGTAATTTCCTTATCATTATTTCCTCATGCATTATTTATGGGATATTTAATACAGTATTTATCCCCAAAAATGGACACTTTTGATATTAAACATTACAGTTAATGATACTCAAAAGTTTAGGATCAGTAAGGGTTTTTTTTTTTTTTTTTTGGGAAGTTATTAATACCTCAGCAAGAATCCATTGAACCGATCAAAACTGACAGTAGAGACATTTATAATGAAACAAAAATTAATATTTCAAAGAAAAAGCTGTTCTTTTAAACTTTATATTCATAGAAGCATCCTGAAAAAAGAATTACTGTTTCCACAAATATTAGGCAGCACAACTGTTTTCATCATTGATAATAATAAGATATTTTCATAATACTAAAATGTTTCTTGAGCAGCAAATCAGCATATTAGAATGATTTCTGAAAGACCAGGTGACACTGAAAACTGGAGTAATGATGCTTAAAATTTAGCATTGCCATCACAGAAATAAATTACTTTTTAAAATATATTTAAAAAGAAAACTGTAAGAATTCACATCATGACATTTTAAGAAGATGAATTATTGTTTTAGTGATGCTGAATGTTGCATTACATGGCCTATAGACTGTGAGGTGGGAGGATGAAGTTTAACAAAATTATTTAGTCAAAACATAATATATTTATATCTAAAAATACTTTTTTTAAAGGGTAGCAGACTAAACTTTCCTTTAGTGTGTTTTTGTATGCATTTTTTCCCTGACATTTTGAAAGTTATGTAGCTAAGTTGATATTTGTCGTCGGGTTAAACAAGTTCTTTTTCATGCTGAAGTGACTCTTCTAAATATGTTTTGCGAAAGTACCAGCTTATTCCCAGTAACGTAAACCTCTACACATCCACACACACGTGCGCTCATGCATTTCTTTCTTGTCAAGCTTAACTCCAAATTGTTACATTTGTATATTTTTGCTGCTCCCGGATCAAATGCTGTTACAGAATAAAGTATTTACACAAAAGGCCTTGACTGCTTTATGAGCCGAAGTCCTTTGAACCTGATGTTTTACCATAGACACGTACACACAAGCACACACGTACACACACGGCCTTGTTGTAATGCAGCGATAGCGTTCTGAATGGCAGATTAGCCGTTCCGTTTGGCTCTTTGACTCGGGTGGTTTCTGTCTCTCTGGTTTTTAAGTAAACTAATCTTTGGGCAAATACCCCAACTGCGTCTGAGGTCTTAATGTATTTAAAGAGCAAAACCTTACACATGCAGGCAAGTTTGAAGAGATCAAAGCCAGAAACACAATGTGGCAGATTTAGAGTGAGTCTCGCTCTCACCGGGGCCCGCTATTGTCTTGTTCTTTCTCTGCCAAAAGTTCTTTGAATTCCTCGGCAGTGTAAACCTCTCTTTGTTTAGCACAGGTTAACAGATGATATGTGCTCTTGAACATTGCCCTGCACCTCTCTGTGCTGTATATCGCTCTCTCTTTCTCTTTCATTCGCTTCTCTTTTCTTTCCCCCGCTCTATTCAGAAAGACTTACACACCTACATCAAACAGCACAGAGTCATAAATAGATGCAGGTTGTATTCTAACGGAGAGCTTTCGGCGAGGCAATCCACCTGCAAACATCTCTTTTCTCTCATTCCTTCGTTTCTCCACTCACTTCTTGTTTTGTTTTGAAGTGGTTGTTGGGCCTTGTAGATGTGTGTAGGTGTGGCCCAGGTGTGTTTGCGCATATGTGCACTGTGACTGCCGAGGAATGTGGTTAAATGTAACTCGATAACATAAAATATCAACTGTGCGTACTGTTTAATGCAACATTACTGTGTTGCCAAGGCAGCAGGCTGTTTATTACCCTTGATGGAAGGCTTCTGACTGCCTGATGTGATTTTAAATAGCTCGTTTGCACTATCCGTGTGCACGTGGGTGTATTTGTGTGTGAGACAGTTCATTTGTTTAACTGTGATTAATTAAGAGAGACACTGACATTGAAACACTTCTGACGATAAGGCTGTTAACACACACACACACACACAAGTTTCTCGTCAGCCCTTCAAAATCTTTCCATTTCATCACAGTATCAGTCAGTGAGAGGATGATGAGAGGAGTATATTTGGTTAATAACACACCTGTGCAAAGTTATTCAGATTATCAGATAACCGCCTCATGATCCTGCCATTGCAGTTACAGGAACGCCAACCCATTCTTGGACTCCCTTTATTGCTACAGCACAGGTCTCCTCCTGTTTCGACTTACAAAAATAAGTGTTTGTGCTGCCTTGGAGTTGTAAGTTTATTCAACACAAATATCCATGCTGTCACTTAGTACAACTTAACATTTCAAGTTGACCAAACTTAATATTTTCAGACAGCATGAACATTTATTTTTTAAGTTGAAACAAAATTTTTTTTTTTACAGTGCATATATACTGTGGAATGCAAGTTTGAGACAACTGATATGCTTTTGCTTTTTTCTAAATATAATTTTTTTCATTACAAATTATATTATCAGCACAATTTAAGTAAAATATTTGGTTGTCAAGTCAAACTTAAAAGTTTGTTTTACATTAAAGTCATTTAAAAAGCTTGGCCTTTGATTTTAAGTTTGAAATAGTTTAAAAGCTTGAGGTTTAAAGTAGGTTTAAGTTTTTAAAATCTCAATGTTTTGTGTGGTTGTGAGAATATAACAATAGATAGATAGATAGACTACCAGATTGTTTTAATATATGATGTTTTTAAAGAAGTCTCTTCTGCTCACCAAACCTGCATTTATTTGATTCAAAGTCAGCAAAAACAGTAAAATCATAAAATATTTTTACTATTTAAATATAACTGTTTTCTATTTTAATATATTTTAAAATGTAGTTTATTCCTGATTTCAAAGCTGATTTTTTTAGCATCATTATAAGTCACATGATCCTTTAGAAATCATTCTAATATTCTGATTTGCTGCTCACATTTATTATTATTATTATTATTATTATTATTATTATTATGTTGAAAACAGCTGAGTAGAATTTTCTTCAGGTTTCTTCGATGAATAGAAAGTTAGGAAGAAATAGAAATCTGTTGTAACATTATAAATGTCTTTATTATCACTTTTTATAATCCTTGCTAAGTAAAAGTAAATAAGAGTCCTAGCTTTTGAATGGTTTGAATGTTAATTTTTTTTTTTATTTCAGATAAATGCTGATCTTTGGATCTTTCTGTTCATCAAATTATCCCGAAAAAAAATTACTCATTAGCAAATTAGCAAATCAGCATATTAGAATGATTTCTGAAGGATCATGTGACGCTGAAGACTGGAGTAATGATGCTGAAAATTTAGCTTTGATCACAGGAATAAATTACATTTTAAAATATATACACACAGAAAATAGTTACTTTAAATAGTAAACATATTTCATAATATCATTGCTTTTGCTGCATTTCGGATTAAATAAATGGAGGCTTGGTGAGTACTTCTTTAAAACACATTAAAAATCTTATTGTTCAAAAACTGACTCGTAGTGTATTATAGATAGATAGATAGAAAAGTTGCTGCCTTAAACAGCTGTTTAAGACTTAAACTCACAATGTCTTTAAACCTACAATTAGGGCTGGGCGATAATTCGATAACTATAATTTTCGCGATATAATTTTCCGCGATAAAACAATATGAAGAGTTCGATAAATGTTCGATATAATTTTTATGTGCCAAAAGCGGAACGAAATAGCGCGACTCATTTGAATCGCGCCACACGGACCGTTTATTCGCTCGGCGTCGCGATCGCGTCGCCTCCGTAATGAGCGTAGCTGCCGCGCGTCTACATTTGAAATAACGAACTTGAACGCGCAAAAGACGCGATGTGTGAACGGCTCCGTCACGCGAGCACTAAACAGTGTGTGAGATCCAGTGTGAAACTCTTGAATTCAGCGATGAACACAAATGACTCTGTGATTTAAACTAGTTTAAAGCTGAGTGCAACGAGACAGTCAGAAGGCTTTTCAATCTACACATCGCCATCATTTACCATGGATTTACTGTAGTAACACTCACTGCACCATGGTATTGTGGCAGCAATGTGGGATATTCTCACAGAATTTTATTACAGGAATAATGGTATATAATTATAGTATGTGTATATTTGTGATTAAGCTATAGCATGTGTGCATTTATACTGAATGTTTTTAGACTACAGTTTTTCATACAAATAGGCTACCTATAAAACAATGTAGTTATATTTTTACCATGGTATTGAGGTACCATTATGTGTGGTTTTAACTGTGTTTATCATGATTTAAAATGTATGCTTGCTACTATGGGAGACCAATGTTAAAAAAAAATGGGTCAGAATAAATGTAACCATATAAAACTGAGGTGGCTACAATTTTTACAGATATTACTGATTGATAATGAACAAAAAAATTACCTCTGCATCCTTAAGCTACTATCAAATGCACATTTCTAAGAGACAAAAGAAGTGATTTATTATCATTATTATTATTATTATCATTATCAGACAACCCAAACCCTGCTTCTTGATTTGAAACAATATAACTCATTAGAACATGCAGAAATTAATTTTTCTATTTAAATATCTATTTTGTTAAAGAAAATTAATGATCTGGTTTCTACAACTTTTACTTTGGAGCAAAAATCTGACTTTAAACTTGAAAGAAATAGAGATTTGACATTTATCGTGATAATTATTGGTATCGACTGATATGAAAAAAATTATCGTGACAATTTATTTGCCCATATCGCCCAGGCCTACTTACAATTCCATTAAAAACTAGTTTAAAGAATTAGTTGAACCTTGTACAACTTATTAATTGCAGTTGAAAATTGTTAATGTGACATTTGTCATAACTTATTGGTCATATAATTTTTTACAGTGTAGATAGATTCTTTCTTCTTGACAGCATCTCATAAACCATTTAACAACTTCCAAATAAATAATATTCCTGGCTTTTATGGTCGTTTTACATCTCAAGCGCCATCCCTCAGTCCATTTTCTCTTAAAGTGCTTTTCTCATTATTATAATCGTTGTTTGTGTAAATTTGCTGGCAGCACTTGAAACGGGGCTTGTAAACAAACCTTGAGCATTTACAAAGCTATCGTTTTATCACCTCATTCCTGCTTGTCGTCTTTTAAAGGATTACATGAGGGTATTAAAGAGAAAAGTTTTCAATCACTTCTGTCCCCTTTTTTCTGTTTAAGCTCTTCAAGCAGAAATTACTGATAAAATCCATGTTTGAAGGAGGGTTACCAAATCTTTTTAAATTGCACAGCTATTTGAGTGTTATTGTCATGTTGCAGAGCATTTATTCTCAGCTCTTCAATGTTAATTAAATGAAACTAAAAAAATAAAAAAATCAAGATACATTATGTGTTGTAGCAGTGTTATATTGTAATATACTGATGTAGGAGTTTTTTAAGTTGTACTGGCAAAAAGTTATAGTCATGATACATTATATGAATCATTATATATCAAATAGACAGACGTGATAAACATTTTCAAAATAAAGGTGCAGTAAAAGCTTCTGTTTCAGTGACGCACAGTATTCCCGCACTTACATAACACTTCAGTGATAAGATAAAATACAGGAGTTTATGACATGTACTATAGAAAAAGGGCATTTGTTGTCTGATATATTTGTGATTATGATTATCATTGTTTATTTGCATATTTCATCCAGTTTGCCATTATTTGTTAAAAAATGAGTATGAAATAAAACAAAGTTGTGTATGTAAATTCAAAGTCAATGAGGAATAATGAGGAACTACTGAGAAAAACAGACCTCTAATACACAAAGCTGTCCTGAAATAGACACATACGCCATACGCACACATTGCTACGCAAACATGGCCTGACAGACACAAGCCCTGACTGGTTTTATTGTCAGTCAGCTGGCCACTGGCTGTCATTGATTTCCACTGCATAAAGCTTCAGCATGAAGTCAGTCATTATTATTCAAAGTCCTGTATAAATGCAGCTAATCAGAGGGAAAGATAAACACACACAGAGTATAGCAGTGTGCTCGTAAAGTTATGTAAACATGCTGATTAGGGTAATGAGAGATAAGCATACGGGTGTTGAATTGATTTTGATTTCTTTGTATGATTTATATATTTATTACCAGAGGGCGGACAAATAAACCAAGATAAGTTAAACCCATTTTCTTAAAAAATCATTCTTAAAAGTCATTTTAAAGCGTTACTTCAGTTATGCTAGTTTTATTTGGCTTTCAGTTCACAAACATTTATATGACTGACACTGGGTGTTTTGTGTCATAACTCAGTTATTTTCCCTTTCTCAGTGCACATGTGTCAGATTAATCATTTTATTAGTTGATTAATTGGGCCCTTAATATTTACACAGTAACATTAACCTGTTCTACATTCTAAAGGTCTCACTTCTATCTAAACCCAAAGGTTAGAAACGGCCTTATTCATCTTTAACCAGATTGATGATCTAGGTGATTTCTGTTTAGTTCAGTCTAAATTGGACCCCCTCCAAGCATAATGATTTTGTAGCAGTAAAAATGTCCAACAACGGACAGCATCTATGTTTTTGTTTTTTTGTTTTTTAGTGGTGGGCAAAGATTAATTACGATTAATCGCATCCAAAATAAAAGTTTTTGTGTACATAATATATATGTGTGTGTATATGTGTAATATGTTTATACATGTAAATATTTTCAAAATATATACTGTATGTTTGTGTGTCTTTATATATACATAATAAATATACACAGTACACCCACATATAATATATATAAAAAAAAAAAAAACAAGTTTATTTTGGGTGTGATTAATCGCGATTAATCGTTGCCCACCACTATTTTTTATTCACAGAAATTACTACATGTATGATAATAAATTCATTTATGAATGTTAATCGCCGTTTCACCCATCGTAACAGTGCCAGCAGTGCTTACCCTCATTCTCTACCCCACTGGACTCATACTTCAGTTCGTGGTTTTAGGCGCGAGGCAGCGTGACAGTGATTGATGAGTGGAGGTTTCAACATCGTAATATACTAATTATACAGCTTATTATATATCTCAGCAATCTCATTCTTACTCTTCCAACTCTTTGTTGTTTAACTGACCAATGTCCAGACACGTCGACAACAGTGAACGTGCCACAAACATGTCAAACAGAAATTCGAGCGCAGTTTCGATTTTGGCGAAGTGACCTTTCTTGGCCTTTCGACTAAAATACAGAGTTTGACATGTTTATGGAGCTGGGTGGCAGGATGGCTTAATGTGTATGTTTGTGATTACATGCAGAAATGAGCATTTACAGGAAGTTTATTGTCGCTACATCTATTCCTTTTTGTGAAGCTGGGATCGGCTCCTGTTTAGGTAATAACTTAAGGTGTAATCCTGAAGGCAAGTGACTCTGTGGAGCAGCCATGCATGCGCGCACGCACACACACACACACACACACACACACGTTTATGCTCTTTCTTTCTTGCTTTCTCAATCCTTTTCTCAAACACACACACATTTCAGGATTAGACTGAACTGCTGCATAATTCACTACTTTCCTTGTATTCGCTGGTGTCTTTTAAAAAGCACAAAAGAAATGATAGACTGTATGCAAATGATGTGATTTCATTTGATATGCATTACCGTATGTGGTTGGAAGTTAATATTATAATTTGAAATTAAAGGAGAAGTCCACTTCCAAAACAAAGATTCACAGATAATGTACTCACCCCCTTGTGATCCAAGATGTTAGTGTCTTTCTTTCTTCAGTCATAAAGAAATTATGTTTTTTGAGGAAAACATTTCTGCATTTTTCTCCATATAAAGAACTGATATGGTGCCCCGATTTTGAACTTTCAAAAGGCAGTTTAAATGCGGCTTTAAACTATCCCAAATGCGATTGTAAACAATCCCAGCCATTTCTTTCATTAAAAAAATACAATTTAAATGCTTTTTAATCTCAAACGCTTGTCTTGCCTTTCTCTCCCTGAACTCTGTGCATTCTGACTCAAGACAGTTAAGGTATGTTGAAAAACTCCAATCATATTTTTTGACAAGGTGGTGAGTAAATTATTTGTAAATTGTTGTTCTGGAAGTGGAGTTCTCCTTTAAGGTAATAATAGTATGTTAAGAAAAATTACATTTAAATTTTATTAAAATTAAATACGCTCAACACCCCAGCGGTGGGCGAAATATGGACGAACCCAGCAACTGGCTTGTTTTGACCCAGCGGTTGGGTTAAATGTTTAAGCCTGGGTAGTTTCAGCTATTGCTTAAAAATCACTATAGTTGCCTAAAACAAACCCCAAATAGGTTGGAAATTAACGTTTATTATGTTCAATAAATTAACATTTATTAATGAGTTGAATACATAATAATTTAATAGTAAATATTTTTTAAATTGCTTATTAATAAATTTTCACCTTTTGATTATTGCTGATGCCTCTAGTAATTGCATGTCAGATTTTTAATTTTGGGCTCATTTGAGCCATATAGTAATTTTTAAACAATAGCTGAGTTAAATAAAACTACCCAGACCGTTGGGTTAAACATTTAACCCAATCTCTGGGTTTATCCATATTTCACTCAGCACTGGGTTGTTTTTAACCCAGCTTTTTTTTAGAGTGTAGTTTTATTTTTATTGATAATATTATGTTAATATTATTGATCTATTAATATTAAGCTTTATTGTTTTAAAAAGGTGTAAGAAATAGATTTTTTTCCACAGAAGGTGCAAAATGGTGGTCAATATATACAGTATTCACACAAATATTGTGTATATTGTAATCACCTTAAATGGGTTCTGCTTAGGTTATGTTGAATTCAAAATTACATGATTTTTAACATAGGCCTGTGATATATTGAGGCTTTACTGCTGTTCATTATCGGCAATCGCTTTCATCAGAAGTCCTGTAAGCAATGATGTCAGATCATTGTGTACATCAGGGAAAACATTTCCTCATTTAAAAACGGTGGTTACTTTTACAGACTCCAGCTTTTCCAATAAAAATAGAAAGGAGACACTTGAGGTAAAGCTAAAATTAGATTTAGAAACATTTAACTACCACATTTAAGAGCCCAGATTCTTAAAAATGAAGGTTCTCTATTTGAATCTGTAGTTCCATCAAGAATCTTTAAAATCAATAAAAGATTTTCATTGTACAAAATGTTCTTTTAGTGGAAAAGGGATCTTTGGGGAACCAAAAATGGTCTTTCTATGACATGCAAAAACCATTTGGAATCTTTAATTTTATTTTAAGTGCGAAAGCATAATATAATACAATATAATATAATAGCTTTAGTATGCATTTTTTAATTTTCATCTGTACACAAAATATCCTAGTAATATAATACACACAGACTGCAAAGGTCATAGATCATAAATATCTGTAAAGCACTGCCTGAAGAAACAGTTGAGTAATGTTTATATAAATGGAAAAATACATACATGCGCTCACAGGGAACAGTGTTACAACAGACATGTAATTTAAATCCTGAAGTTCAACTTGACAGTTAGTCCAGGACAGAGATGGAATGAGACACAAACACCTCGAACAAAGGGTGGGAGCTTTCTATCAGTTAGAGACATCTTATCTCTGCATTCAAATGCGCGTTTCATGAGTAACAACTCATTTTAAGACACGCTAGCTGCCCACACTCCCTGTAATTATTGACGAGACGTTGGAAAAAGAGAGAGAGGGAAAGCAACCGAATGAGAGATAGAATGAATGGGGTGAGAAAGAACGAAAAGACTTTCACAAATCCCTGAATAATTTTAGTTTGAATAAGACTGCAGATGTTTGTTATGCTGCAGCTGATCATGCTGTCTTTGAAGTGGAACGGACTTGAAATGACTGGCACTGAATTGAACTGACGTGCATTCTGAGGGAGTGAATTAAACTGCGTTTAAGAGACAGAGAGCGAGAGGCTGTGTTGCGTGTATGACACACAGTGTTGGAATGTGGGCCGCAGGCTCTGTAGAGCCATCTATGTGAACTTTTGTAAACAAACTTATAGCAGGAGCGCAACCAGACCACACACAAACACACACACATTACCATATAAACACAGATATGAAAGCACTGCTAGGATAGCAGATGAAAGCAAGACTTTCCAAAAACAAAAAAAGACTCATCGTATCCTCTAAAAATATAAAAATGTATCATTTGAGGGTAGTAGTATTAGCACACAACTGTACTAGCTATCATACGCTTATCTGACTAAGCGTTTTTATAAATCTTTTAAATGGCATTTACTGTATGATGACATTCGATTGTTAAATTAGTTCACACTCTAGTGTTTGATTAACATTTTATATGTGGGTAGCGCTTTCAAATATACTATTAAATAAATACTGGCTTGTTGAATCAGTTAATGCTAGTTAAATCTGTCTATCTATCTATCTACACATATGGTAACACTTTACAATAAGGTTCCATGTGTTAACTAACTTTAACTAACAACGAGCAGCACATTTGTTATCGTATTTATTAATCTTTGTTAACATTAGTTAACAAAAATATAAATGTTCATTGTCAGTCTTTGTTAAATATCTGTTTAGATGTTAAATGGTCAGGTCCATTAAGTAACATTAGATGCAATAGATACAAGTTTTTATTTTAATAATGTATTGATAAATAAGTATTTTTCATTGTAAGTTTATGTTAACTAATGTAGTTAACTAATTTTAACAAATGGAACCTTATTGTACCACATATATTTCTTCATTAATTGATTCATTTAATTTAAAATTAAATAAATACTTTTCAATGAAAGAAATTATAAAAGACAAACTGTGGCATATATATATACTATATATATATATATATATATATATATATATATATATATATATATATATATATATATATATATATTTTACAGTTTATTTTAGTTTATTTTATATATATATATATATATATATATATATATATATATATATATATATATATACATATTAAAATAAAATAAACTGTAAAAATGCTAACCATTTTCTTTTGTGGGTGGGGTTTGGTTTAATCTGTGACTATCATTAGCATCATATGAAACCATTGAAGTCTAAGGTATGTACTTATTTAGACAGGCATGTAATCATGTGTTTGTGTTTGTGTTTGTGTGAGTTATGGTTTAGGTATTTACTGGTAATTATTACTGTGACTAATGTATACCTGGAACAAAACTACCCCAACAATCCTGTTCTTACTGAGGTTATGAAATGCATTAGGCGATGCAAATTCTACTATTTCATTTCCTGTTGGACAAGGGCAAAGAGTTAAAGGTAATTAAAGCAATGGAGAAGATTGATTCTCAATTTACATAGTCCCACATTGTCCTTTATTACATTGCACTGGAAGAACTCTCTCTCTCTCTCTCACACACACACACACACACACACACACACACACACACATATGCACACAGAGATGCTGTTCAACATAAACATACACCACAATTATAAACCCATCTTTTTACATTATTATGTATTTTGAAAGTGGTGCAGTAGAGCACTTTTGTTCAAATGGAGAAATATTAAATATTAACTTGGATTTGGATTTTCTTCAAAATAAATAAAGCAGGGTTTCGTTGTGATAAACCGGGTTTGCAGGATGTTTAGAAATTCAGCATAAAAGCTTTATTAATTAATCCCAACACAATCAGCATCACATGTTCCAATTTGTTCATTAGTTCACATATTTTACATTTGCCTTGATTTGCATCCAGCCATTTATCCCACTGTCAGCAGCTCCTCTCAGTAGCGTTCCTATCTTTTCTCCCCCAGGTTACACACACAAAGTTGGAGAACAATGTGTCATAAGCATTTCCATGTCCTGCTCCATGTTCCCATAACCTGCACCACAGGCCTCTTTGATATTACAGAGGGTCTACAGTGACGTCATTTCCATCCTCTGTATGTACTGTATGCGTGGACAGTGGAATGTCTTTTAGTTAGGCCTTACGATTGGCTTTTCAGCTATCATCCAGTGTTTGTGTGTGTATATGTGTTGTGAATGTTGCAATGTGACATCCTGTAGGTGAACCAGAGTTCAGATGTTGTCTCTGCCTCGAGTGAATGCAGAAGGTGAGAGAGTGGGTTGACACATCAATCAGGTTTATATTGGCATTAAAATACTAAGTGATTTACACAGAGTAGGTGGAGATAAAATCTCAGTCTGACAGAGAGAGAGAAAAAAAGCAACGGTGCCACATGTACAGGCAATGTAGCAGGTAAGCAAATATTTAGCAAAAGCTTTGATAACATATCAATAGCCTATACAATTACAAAAACACTTCCTTTTTTTCAGTAATAATATATTATGGCATTTAAACAGTAGCTTAGATTATACGGTTATCGATTATAAGCAACAGTTTATATTTAGATTATAATTTTTATTATTTAGAGAATAATATTTATTATTATCACTGTATATAGTATGGCTATATATAACAACAACAGACATATTAGCAATAATACATTTAAACTGCTATTATAAAGAAACTAATTTTATATATTTTAGATTTTTTTTTGTTTGTTTTTTTTTATATTTTAAACACAGAAATTGTAACATTTGTATTTAAGGCTGTGTTATATGTTAAGGGTATGTGCAATGATATGTAAACATTAATAATATTTATAGTAGCAACACATTGTATATATAGAAAGTACAGTATGTGCAGCTTATACAGTAATTACATAATAAGAGAGCTTAAAAAAAACGAGAGAGTTTAAGACGGTAAGATAGAGCTGAATGGTGACCCCCTCCTCTTCTTTTCCTCTTCAGTACAGGATGTCTTTCATCCACCCTTTCCAAGAGGATCAAAAGCCCGTTAAAACTGACCCCGATGTATTTTTCTTTCTCACACACGTAGTTTCCTCTGCCAGGTACCCCTTTTATCCACATTGTGGAAATGAGCCCCTATTTCCTTTTTTAATGCTTAGCTCATTACTCACGCACATACTTAAACATTAGGCTTATACGTTTAGATGAATGTCCTGCCAAATTCAAACACCCTATTTACGCTAAACTTCCTCTAGCTCATAAATTCAATACAGCGACTGTAAACAGGTTAGCTCCGCTTGTGTAAATACAGAACTGTATATAACCTTGCTAATAATTCTTGAATGTATATCACATTTCCGTATGATATTTCGCTGCCAGAAAAATACAAACTAAATCATTCATATTATATGCATTTTAAGAGAACATACACGTCTACTGAAAAGCAGTTGTTTTTATGACTGTACGCAGATACGAAAAGAGTTTTAGAATAACTGCTAAGCAATCTCTGCTTTTGTAGCGCCCCCAACTGGTCAAGTTTGGCACATACAGTTTCATATAATACTTGTAAATGGAAAAAAATATTTCAGTTCTACTGTACATAGAACATTTTATTTCTAATTTTCCACTGCCACCCGGAAATGTCATTATGTGTATATGATAATATGTGCCGCTTTAAATATCTTATTGATTAAAATACATTTTTCATGCTTTTTATTATTATTATTATTATTATTGTACTTAAATTGACTTAATTGCTATCTATTTTAGCTAAAACAATATTGACAAAAAAGTGTAAAGAAAATATAAATATTGCCTGATTAGTGGGTGTTAGCACAATGTCCATTAAACATAGGATAAAAAAATAATACACTACCAGCAATATTTTTACTATTTAAAATAACAAGTTTCTATTTGAATATATTTTAAAATGTAATTTATTCCTGTGATTTCAAAGCTGAATTTTTAGCATCATTACAGTCACATGATCAGTTGAAACAGTTTTAAAAACAGTAGAATTTTTTCAGGTTTCTTTGACTAATAGAAAGTTCAGAAGAACAGCATTGATCTGAAACAGAAATATTTTGTAACATTATAAATGTCTTTATTGTCACTTTTGATCCATTTAAAGCATCCTTGTTAAATAAAAGTATTAGTTTCAATAATACTTTACTAATATTTATGATAATAATAATAATAAAAATGTTTCTTGAACAGCAAATCAACATATTAGAATGATCTCTGAAAGATCATGTGACACTGAAGTCGGGAGTAATGATTCTAAAAATGTAGCTTTGATCACAGGAATAACTTACATTTTAAAATATATTCAAATAGAAAGCAGTTATTTTAAATAGTAAAAATGTTTCACAATATTACTGCTTTTTTTGTATTTTGGATCAAATAAATGCAGGCTTGGTGAGCAAAAGAGACTTCTTTAAAAAACATTAAAATACTTTTGACTGGTAGTGTATACAATATACCAAAATAAACCACAAATGTCTCTCGAAGTTGTATTCTATAATACAAATTATTCAGAATATTTACAAATGCAAAAAAATATATATTCATTAATATATACATTACAAATAACTAAAGGGAAATAGTAAACTGAAACCTGGAAGTCCTACAAAAATTCCCATTAAATTATTTTAAAACTGTTTTAGTGCTATAGGATCTTATCTTCTTATGTACAGTATCAGTGCAACTTATTAAATTCATTACACTATGCAGTTCATCGAGACGTCAAGAGCTCAAATTAATGTTATTACAGTAACAGTGCTCTGTGAGAGTAATGTTTAGGTGTGTGTGTGTGTGTGTGTGTGTGTGTGTGTGTATAGGAAGCCTATTCACAGTATTTCCTGTGCTGGCTCAGGACCCATGGGAACACATTGACGAACACATTCAAGCAGAACAATAATGTCGAGAAGTTTCATTCTTCTGCCCCCATCATGTGTATACAGTGCCATCTGAGTGTAAAAGTGAATTTTAAAAACACTTTTTAACCATGAATCAGCACTAATTCATAACCGTACAAATATATATATATATATATATATATAAATAAATAAATTCTCATTCTCTATTCATTCTGTATTATTCGTCTATTCCACTCTCACTTTGTACCATAATGCTGATGTTTGAGGTCAGTTTGAGTCTTATTGCTGTGTTGTGACCCATGGTGTAGTAATTGCCTCTCATATCAGGAATGTGGAACCATCAGCAGCAGCGGGTAAGCTGCACAAACAAACAGTGGAGATCTTAAGTGAGTTATCTTATTTTACTAACATTTTCTCTGTTAATTAGCTGGATGGATCTTTGGCGGTGGCCCTCTTGAGAAAATAGCCGAGGCTGCATGACGTGTTGAACATCCCCTGTGGTGCCGTCACACGCAACACAGCACGTTGAGGCAGCAAGAAAGTCAAATTGGATTTGATCCCTCAGATTAGTTCAGAATGATTGAAAAATTGACGTTCCCAAGAGCCCAAAAGGCCTTATCTGAGGGAAAGTATCTCTGCCGTGCACTATTTAAGCAGATAAGAGAGGGCATAATGGAGCACGACGCTTGGGTGGTCTGTGTTGTGTGGTGTTATGGTGCGGCGCTTTCCCAGAACAAGTGGAAGTACCGCCATATACACTGTGAAAATGGTTCATAATCTACATGTGACCTCACAGGATGACTTTGATGTTAAACTTGAAATACAATTAGTTAAATTGAGTGTTGCATCATAGCATGAAACTCGAAATAAAATCTGGAGCATTTATAGGCCTATTATTTAAAATAACTTTCAAAATTCGAAAATTCTTTTAATTTGCATTATTCAGGTAACTAGAAATGTCATGAAACACGTTCATGCATGTTTGAATGCATCTAATCTATCACTTGTTTACATCATTATTGAGCATATTATCATTTGTATATAAAATTAAGGTTTCATTTATATTTAATGATGATTTAGTTCAAAATAAAACAAAGAATAAGAAATCCTAAATTGATACTAAATACCTTTAATATGCAACGTTTCGGTCAGGAGACAATCTACCGAAACGTTGTATATTAAAGTTAGTTAGTTACCAAGCAAGTTCGAGTGGTTTGCAGGATTTTTTAGTCTTTTGTTGTATTTTAAACTTTAATTCGACGCACATACAACAGATTTGGTCGTAACTGCACTGCACTGTCATTTGTAGACATTTACACGTTTAAAATAAAGCAGAAATAGCATATACTTTAAAATGACATTTCCGTTTAATACACGTCTTCATTCTGTGGGTCAATATGATGCATTACACATGTCATGTCATGTGATTCGTCATGTGGGCGGTGCCGCAGCATCTAAACCGGAACTGTATTTCAAGACGAAAGAAGCGGTGTTTACAGATTGTCTTCACTGCCTTACCGTCTGTAAGTAATCGCAATGTTTTATTGTACCTTGCTTTGCAGCTGATAAAGCAGGGCTTTTATTGTGTGGAAAAACTATTGTCTCAATAAATTCGTTGTCGTCGGCTTGTCATTTCTGTCAGATTGTTTTTAGCATTAGCTAGTCAGCTATTGCCAGCTATTGCATCTATCTGTCAGGGCTTGTGTTTATTTTCTTATTTCGTGTGGCACCCTCGTCATAATGTATGGAAATTAGTTTGTATTTGTATCTTCATGTTTGTAATTAAAACGGATAAACTGCTTGTTAGCTCCGTCAGTGTATTATATAGTAATTACAAACTCATGACACAGCTACAACATAATAAACTCTTAATCCATTTTTCATGCATAATCATTTTTAGCAAGGTAAGAGTGTATAAGTAAAATTTGATTTGACTGGAACTTGAGAAGTAGATACATTTATGTTCGATCAATATCATTTGCATCATTTGGTTTGATTTTATATCTACGACAGATACAACATCTTGCTTTGTTTTGGGGTCTTGAAACAAAATGAGCATTCAGACATGTTCTGTTACTGCTTTTCTTCCGTCTCATCTTCAGTTCATCTTCATCTCGTGTTTTTCATGATTGTCAGTGTTAAATTATAACAGCAACTTAAAATGCAACCCAGGGCCCATCATGCTCAGCAAGAGCTCGGTTTTCTTTTGATGTATTGTTATGGCTGATCACAATGTAAATTGAAATCAGATTCTAACTAAATTATTAATGATAGTTAATTATCCTCTTTTCATGTGTTGATTATAGAATGCATGTTTTCTATTTTTGCTATTTGTTGTTTACTGGCTATGAGATAAATTCTCTGCTGCAAATCTATTTAATATGTCTTGTAAATACAAAATTGCAGCAGTTAATAAAATTCTTGCAGATAAAATAAGATGATAATTATTTATATCAAGCCCAATATTTAGAATGCATACTATTGTGTCTAAAATGTATGCTCTTGTGTTAAATAGTTTGTTCAAGCTCCAGCTATTACGTCTTGAGTGTTAATTTCTCCTGCTGAGAAAGTGTGTGTTGTAGGTGGGAGGTCACTGTGTTTATGAAGGGGTCTGAGTGTTGATAGGACGGTGCTTAGTAATTTGTCTGAGACAAGCTCCTTATTCCATAGAGGCCCTCGGGTGTCAATCATCTAAGCAGTCAATCACTTCCAAATGTTGCAACTTAGAAGAGAGAGTGAGTGTTTTTTTTTACCGTTTTTGCTTCCATCAGATTTTGCTGTAGAAATTTATTTTTGAAGCTTAAATATAATGATTTTAAAAGTTTGTTTAATGTGATTTGTTTTTTTTCCCCCACCCTTTGGCTTTCTTTCTTTCTTTTTTATTCTTTCTTTCTTGGTTTTGTTTTGTTAAAGAATAAAAAAAAGCTACTAAATAGATTGTTTTTCTTCATTTATTTTCAAAAATTTTATTGTCACCATGACATTTTTGGGATGCTTTTGAATTTCGAAAACATGCTCATCATAAAAGAGGTATATTAAATATGCATCATCTATGCATGAACTACATTTTAAAGCACATCCAAAAAGAACATTATTGGCCTATATAATCTATAAAGACCTTTTCTCTGTTTCCCAAGAATATTGGCATCTCCTTAAAAGTTTTGCAGTGAATATACATGTCAGACACCCAGTTTATATTATTGCTAGACGCAGCGAGACGTCTGAATCTGCACTGTGGACTCTGAGGTCTGCTGTAGAACTCAACCATCACCCTGTCCCCCTTTATCTCTCTCTCTGGCCCATGCCAGAGACCACACAGACACTGAAACACGCCCTCCCAGACCACACAGAGTCAGCCATGGGGTCTTGCACGCAAACCGCCCTGGAGCTGTCAGTCTTGTTCTTCGTGTGGGTGTTTGTATATGAGAGCGAGCGTTTGTGACAGTGCAAAAGCCGCAGGAAAAAATGCCTTGATTGCTGAACTACCAGTCATATTGTATATAGTGTAGTGTCTGCGTCACTCCGAGCAGTAACATGCTGGCTCAGTGTGAGCCGGATGGGTAGATTTATTTGTTCATGTCTAACAGTCTTTGCATGCACTGAAAGTGCTGCATGTTTTAATGCGTCGCGTTCAGTAGTGATGAGAATGTCTACCGAGTCTAAATAAAACACTTAGTGTTTACCTGTGTCTCATCTAGGTGTGTGAAGAATGTCTCGTGCACGCCAGCCTCCCTTGGTGACTGGCATCTCACCTAACGAGGGCGCGCCATGGACCAAAGTCACTATTCGTGGGGAGAACCTGGGAACTGGACCCAATGATCTCATAGGTAATAATCATGCACATAGCCACTGCATTACAGATACACACCCTCTTTTTTGGCTTTCGGGTCATTCAGCTTTTTTTTTTTTTAAGGAATGAAAATTTTTTTTATTCAGCAAGGGCGCATTAAATTGATCATAAGTGATAGCCAAAACATGTTTAAAAAAAACAAACAAAAAAACTCTGTTTTTAATATGAAAGTTGTTATTTTGAACTTTCTAATTATTATTAAATCCTAAAAAAAAATATATCACAGTTTTTACATAAATAGTAAGCAGCACAATTGTTTTCAACATTATTAATAGTAAGTAATAATAAATAAGTGATAATAAATAGTAATTTTTAACTTGTAATAATATTTTAACATTTTTGATTAAATAACTGCAGTCTTTGTGACCATAAGACAGCTTACAAAAACATTAAGAAATATTATCGACGTCAAACATCTGAACACTTTTCTGATTTTCATATTTTCTTCTAATTGAGCAAAATGCTAATAAAGCAAAAATAGATGCATGCAACTGTTAAAATGAGTACATGAAATACATGAATACATTAAAATTAATTCTTCATACAGAAATGATCAGTCTATGAACTTTGAGGATAAATAAATAAATCAATTCTTGGCATGGTTTAAATAGATGCTTCATATTTTTATGAGTCTTCAGCTCAGTGAATCTGTAAAACAAGAGGAGAAACTATCAGCTGAAGTAGTAATTTGTTCATATAAGCATCAAAAATATTTTTTTTTTTTTTGTTAGCTACACTACCAGTCAAAAGTTTTTGAACAGTTTTTGGAAGATTTTTAATGTTTTTTAAAGAAGTCTCTGATTCAGAGTACAGCAAAAACAGTAAAATTTTTAAATATTTTTACTATTTAAAATAACTGTTTTCTTTTTAATATTTTAAAAAAAAATGTATTTTATTACTGTGATAAAATAAGACTCCTCTAAAATATTTTACCACTGTTTTGTGTTACAAATTATTAGCAAAAGTAACAGATTAATTTATGACAAGAGTGCATCTCAAAAAATCTACATCATAACAGGAGTTCTGACCTTTATCACAAAAAGACTTCCATTGCCTTTTTTCCCCATCACGCTTTAGATATCATAAGAAATTATATATCACTTGAAAACTTAAAATCTCAAAATTCATCCTTACCATTAAAAATGTACATTAAAATCATATTACAAAATTTTTTCGTTCATTAATTATACAAATTTAAGTTGGAATAGTGCATTTTCACATCTCTGTTCAAAAATGGGAGTGACGGTTAAAGGGTAAAATTGAACCTTAAAAAAATCTATTCAGTTGTTTTCAACATAATAATAATAATAATAATAATAGATGTTTTTTGAGCAGCAAATCAGAATATTAGAATGATTTCTGAAGGATCATGTGACTGGAGTAATGATGCTAAAAATTCAGCTTTGAAATCACAGGAATAAATTGCTTTTTAAAATATATTAAAATAGAAAAGTTATTTTAAATAGTAAAAATATTTCAAAATTTGACTGTTTTTGCTGTACTTTTGATCAAATAAATGCAGGCCTGGTGAGCAGAAGAAACTGCATGAAAAAACAAATTTTACTGTTCCAAAACTTTTGACTAACAAAACACACACACACACACACACACACACACAGTACAGTTTGATGTTCACAAACCTGATCCACAATATAATAATTTAGAATGTAGTTAAAATTAAATGTATTTTTTAAGGGGCCTAGATGGTCCCATCGAATTAAATCAGCACACTGATTGTCCATTTTATTGACTTATTTTCTCTTGGTCTTTTTCCGTCTCTGTTGTTCAGGTCTGTCTATATGTGGTCATAACTGTTTGCTGACAGCAGAATGGATGTCTGCTAGTAAGATAGTGTGTCGAGTGGGTCCTGCTAAAGATGACAAGGGTGAGATCATCGTCACCACCAAAAGTGGAGGCCGAGGGACTTCCACGGTCTCCTTCAAACTGCTCAGACCTGAGAGGATCGGTGAGACACACACTCACAGTGACCTCAAACTCACATATACACAGTCTGTGAGTGTGTTTACAATGCTCAGTCTTACACCAATTATGCTTAACCATGACAACCTGTAACGTCATGTGAACTTCTTAAACCCTCTTTTCATTTGCGGAAAAGTCTGCTTAATCAAAAAACGATTAGCACACCTGGTTTATCGTTGGAAACTGAAGTCAGTTTATGTTTGATGTCAAATAAAAAAAATCCTGATAATTTTTGATCCCATCTTTTTTGCGTTTTCAGCATGTTCATGTAAACACACTCAATGCCCGTTATAGCCCAAATCACAATTTCGGTTTGATTGATTACACACTCTTCAAATGTACACATACGCTCTTTGAAGACGGCAATGGATTTTAAGCATTCAACCACTGAGTATGTGCATGTTTTTTTGTGTTTAGGCATTCTGGATCAGTCTGCGGTCTGGGTTGATGAGTTGAATTACTATGACATGAGGACCGATCGCAACAAAGGGATCTCTCCTCTCTCGTTGAGGCCGGCCAACCCTTTGGGCATTGAAATAGACAAGTAAAAAAACATTCACAATTGAGTTTCTGGTGTCCTCTTATGAACTTACAAAGTAATACATTTACACCTACATCGAAGCACATGCATATTGCTGTACTCGACTTACGCACATATGTGCTTCATTTCTGACTGCCTGATTCAAACGCACGCTCACATAGACCAAAACAAATGCATTTCCTCACACACTTCACCCAAAAAGCACTGCCCTGTGTTTATAGAAGTGGACTGCTGTGTTTATAAGGAAGGAGGTTCAGCAGAAAGTAGAAACAGCCCATTGTGTGTATGTCTTCTACCTGGGTGATGTCATTGGTACACCATTTCCTTGAATAGGAAGTGAAACTCTTCCTTTCCCTGACCTCTGCAGGACCATTTACTGATTTGTATCTATATATTCAGTAAGATGAGATACACTACAGTTCAAAAGTTTGGGGTGGATAAGATTTTATGTTTTTTTTTAAGTTATCTTATGCTCATCAAGCATCTATTTAATCAAAAATACAGTAAAAACAGTAATTTGTGAAATATTACTACAATTTAAAATAACATTTAATATATTTTAAAATGAAATTTATTCCTGTGTTAGCAAAGCTGAATTTTCAGCAGCCATTACTCCAGTCTTCAGTGTCACATGATCCTTCAGAAATCATTCTAATATGCTGATTTTTGTATTTCTTTCAAAAAATAAATCTTATTGTACCCAAACTTTTCAGCAGTATATGAGTCATGTGTATTTCATCAGTCTATTCTGTGACACATCAAAAGACACAGTGGGTTGGCTTATGCAGCGCTGTTTATATGCGGACAGATCTGGTTTGTACCCCGTCTGGTTTCCTCTACAGTCTGTAGTGTGGTAGAGCAGATGGTTTATGATCTGTGGTACTTCTGTGATAGGTTTTTATAGATCAGCTGTCTGTGTGTATAACTCTGTCTTTTGTTTTTCAGAGGGAAAGTTCCTCTGAAGGATCTGGAGAACATGTTCCCTTGTATGAGTGGAGACTTCACTAGCGAGAATTTCTCTGCCACCTGGTATCTCATCGAGAACCATTCTTCAACCAGGTCAGTCTATATACCATGTGTCTGTCCATGTGTTAACCTGGAAAAATAGATTTGTGTGTGATGTGGTGTTATGTTTGTTGCTTTTGTAGTTTTGACCAACTGCGTGTGGCAGTGGGAAATCTTAAGAAACAGGCCAGTAAGAAGAATGAGGGCAGTCTGGCCTACGTGAAAGGAGGTCTCAGCACTTTTTTTGAGGCTCAGGATGCTCTTGCAGGTACGTGTGTTTGGTGTGTACATTTAAAAAACATATAAACATTTAAAGGAATAGTTCACTTCCACAACAAAATTTTACAGATAATGTATTCACCCCATTGTCATCCAAGATGTTCATGCCTTTCTTTCTTCAGTCGTAAAGAAACTGTTTTTTGAGGAAAACGTTTCAGGAATTATCTCCATATAGTGGACTTCTATGGTGCCCGTGAATTTGAATGTCCAAAATGCAGTTTCAAGGGAGCTTCAAAGGGCTCTAAACAATCCCAGCCGAGGAATGAGGGTCTTATCTAGCGAAATGATCTGTCATTTTCTAAAAAAAAAAAATGTTTTAATTTATATACTATTTTACCTCAAATGCTCGTCTTGTCTAGCTCTGTGATGCACATGTGTAATCCGGGTCACGACAGGTAGGTCGAAAAACTCCCATCTCATTTTCTTCTCCAACTTCAAAATCATCCTACATCGTTGTTTTAGCTTTTTTTGTAAAGGGCATTTGACCTTCTTTGCACGTTGACTTCGTAAACACTGGGTCGGTACTTCTGCACAGATGTATGACGATTTTAAAGTTGAAGGAGAAAATAAGATGGGAGTTTTTCAACCTTCCCTATCTGTACTGACCTGGCTTACACAGAGTACGCATGTGCATGGCAGACAAGATGAGCATTTGAGGTTAAAAAATATAGAAATTGTAATTTTTTTTTTTTTTAGAAAATTAATGATTGTTTTGCTAAATAAGACCCTTATTCCTTTATTAAGCTGTATTTAAACTGCATTTTGGACGTTCACACTCACGGGCACCATAGAAGTCCACAATATGGAGATAATTTCTGAAATGTTTTCCTCAAAAAACATAACTGAAGAAAACATACGAAAAAACATACGACTGAAGAAGGAAAGGCATGAACATCTTGGATGACAATGGGGTGAGTACATTATCTGTAAATGTTTTGGAAGTGAACTACTTCTTTGAAAACAAAAAAAGGTAAGTAAAGACAACATGAAATAGCATTCTTGCATTTAACCAATTGAAACAGAAGCATTTTTGAGGGAAACCAAAAAGTGTGTGGGAATTAATATAGGGTGGAACTGGAGTGTGTCCATGAGGATTTTGTTGCCTTTAGAACATGTTGGAATGATTGTGTTAAAATTACTCATCGTGTAAATACAATGTTGTAATGACCACTGGGAACCTCAGGATTTCTTTTATGCCTCGGCTTTTTGAGTTGATTTAAATTAGAGAATAGAAACAAATTGGAATTGAGAATAATATGTTTTATTTATGAATACTGATTGTACAGTGTAGCTTTGTAGACTTTTTGGATGCATTCTGTTGACTTCTAGTGAAGAATTGTTAAGCTTGTCAGAAAACTTTGTGAGACCAAAACGTCTGTTTTTTGGGCTCTCTTAGAAGTCCTCTGAGAAATGTAATCTTGTTCTGATAGAAACGTTCATGACTGTTGTACATTTTTTCCACAAAATGTATTATTGAACAAAGTTGTTTGGACTTTCTTCAATACTGTAATTTCTTGTTGCACTGCCTGAATTTAGACTTTTGTTACTTACTGGGTTGGTTCCAGTATTAAAGGGATAGTTCACCCAAAAACATAAATTCATGTCATTAATTACTCACCCCATTGCCATTCCAAACCCGTAATACCTTCGTTCATCTTCGCTACACAAATTAAGATATTTTTGTTGAAATCCGAGAGCTTTCTGACCCTGCATAGACAGCAACGGACCTGATGTGTTGAAGGCCCAGAAAGGTAGTAAGGACATTTTTAAAATAGTCCATTTGAGATCAATCCATGTCAGTCTTTGACGCGCATTCAAAAGAGTCCAAGAGTTGTCTTTGCGCACAAAAATATTCTCGTAGCTTCATAAAATTGAGATTGAACCACTGATGTCACATGGAATATTTTAAGGATGTCCTTACTACCTTTCCGGGGCTTGAATGTGTCAGTTGCATTGCTGTCTATGCAGGGTCAGAAAGCTCTCGGATTTCATCAAAAATATCTTAATTTGTGTTCTGAAGATAAACAAAGGTCTTGCAGATTTGGAATGACATGAGGGTGAATAATTATTGACAGAATTTTCATTTTTGGGCAAACTTTTCCTTTAATATAGGAACCAACCCAGTAAGTCCTCAAAAAAAGTCTAAATCCAGGCACTTTTTACTTCATTATACACAGGTGTATGTGTCTACACACACTGCTCTCATCAGAGGTCAATGTCACCCTGCAGGTTCTATTTTCAAAGTTGTCTGTTAGTGTAGGACTTGTCGCGGGTCACTTGTCTCGAGTCAAACAGATGAACTATTCTTAGCACTGCTTGTCCATGAGATTGACAGGCATGGGGACGGATAACAAGGCGTGGTTGTCATAATGTTTAGATGAGGTTGTAATAAGGTTGTCATTGTGCTGAGAGGAAACGAGAGAGCAGCAAACGGAAGCTGCGCTGATTCCCAGAGAAGACTCCCAAAACTTACCAGGCAGAAGTCAAAACATACCTCAGAGACAGAGGAAGTGTACCACACAGCATTCCGGACCCCGGGGGGAGCTGGAGGTTAGCCCTGACGTCATTGTGTACAGAAGTCTCTCAAATCCAGATGTGAAGAGAGAAAATAGACTTCATTGAGGGGTTTTTTTGTGTAAAGTTTTATCTTCCAATATAAAAGCATTCTATATTTTATATGCTCGTTCAACAGGGTCGCGGTTTCAGAGCAGTTCGCAATCAGTGAATGCCGCACATTTATGCTAAGTCATTGTATATGGTCTACTGTTGATGAATTATGACAGTGTTTACATTACGAGGTTTATATTGTAAAGCGTTGTAGGTGGTTGTAAAAGTTCTTATTTTATTTGCAGGTTGGAGAAGTAATGCATAGACAATTCAAAATAGGAATAGATAAATTCCTGCATTATTCACAAAATCTTTATTATTGTTATCATTGGTAAACTCTTGTAGCTTCTCTTTGGACCACCTTGTCACAGTATGGAAAGACATTATTTAAGACTTTCAGTAAATAGATTTCTTGGTATTGCATTATTTTCATATCAGCAAAATCTGTTATTGGTTGACTTCAAATTCATATGTTATGTTGTTATATTAGTAGTAAACAAACCAATTTTAATACATTTGCACATATTGGAATAAAACTTGTCATATTTTAGTCTTGCAGTTACCCTGTTTTGCTAATATAATATAAGTCTTTATTGGATGTGCACAGCCTGTTTAATCTAGTAAAAAAAAAACTGAAATACATGATTTATTTAGAAGTTGTATGTTTTTTTTTTTGTTTGTTTTTTGTACGATTGGACATACAGTATGAATTTTATTTGTGCAGATCTAAAAAAGGTCTTAAGGTCTTATATTTTTGTTTCAAAAACTGCATATACCTTATGTTTGTTAAGACACTGTAATATACACTGCTATTCAAAAGTTTGGAATCAATAAGATTTTTAATGCTTTTTTAAAGAAGTCTTTTTTGCTTAATTAAAAATATGGAAAAAAACTAATATTGTGAAATATTATTGCAAATTAAAATAGCGGTTTTCTGTTTTAATATACTTTAAAATACTTTTTTTTTTTCTGTGATGCAAAGCTGAATTTTCAGCATCATTACTCCAGTTTTCAATGTCACATGATCCTTCAGAAATCATTCTAATATGCTGATTTATTATCAGTGTTGGAAACAGTTGTGCTGCTTAATACTTTTTATTTTTGGAACCTGTGATACTTTTTTAGGATTCTTTGATGAATAAAACATCAAAAAGAACAGCATTTATTTAAAATAGAAATCTTTTGTAGTTCGGGGTCAGTACATTTTTTCTTTCTTTCTTTGTAAGAAATGAATACTTCCATTGAGCAAGGATGTGTTAAATTGATAAAAAGTGATAGTAAAGATGTCGATTGTTCTATTTTGAATAAAATGCTGTTCATTTTAACTTTTTATTCATCAGAGAATCTTGGAAGAAATATAACAGGTTCCAAAAAAATATTTTTCCAACTTTGATAATGAATAAGAATTTTCAAATGATTTCTAAAGGATCATTTGACACTGAAGACTGGAGTAATGGCTGATTAAAAATTCAGCTTTGCATCACAGAAATGATGAATTTTCTGCTTTGCATCACAGAAATAAATTAGATTTTAAAGTATATTAAAATAGAAAACTGTTATTTTAATTTGCAAAAAAAAATGTCGGAATATTACCTTTTTCCTGTATTTTTGATCAAATAAATGGAACTTTGATGAGCATAATTTTTGTAATATTATAAATGTCTTTACTGTCACTTTGATGTCATTTTTTGCGTCCTTGTTCAATAAAAGTATTAATTTCTTTAAATAAAAATGACTGATTCCAGATTTTGAACAGTAGTGTAAATGCTCTCAAAAATGTCTTTTTTTTTCTCTTTCCCACTTTCGTTGTCTAGCTATCCATCAGAAGCTTGAATCAGACGGCACGGAGAAGGTGGAAGGCTCTATGACCCAGCGACTGGAGAAAGTCCTTAACAGTAAGACATAAAACCAAACACATGCTCAAAATCACACACAATTACACAAAACAGCTAAATTTAGGATTGCAGAGTTGCATATGCATTCTCTTTAGACCATCAAAGCCACACATTTCACACAGACCTCGGCGTGTTTCTGTGAGTGCGTGTGTGCGCGTCTGTTCGAGACCACTCATATCCCAATCATATCTTCATGTCAATTCTCTCATGTGACGGTAGGTCAATAAACACGCTCGTTTCCTGCGGGCTGCACAAATAAACCAGTCACACACTGACGTGCTTTCATCGCCAACCCCTCCTCTTCCTCCTCACCACCCATCTTTGCAAGTACATTTAGATGTATGTTCTTACCAAATCCACTTAGGGCCTTTGACTCTCGCAGCCAATCACAAACAGACTCGATAGTGGAAAAAAGGCTGGTCAGACTTTTATAGTGGTCAGGGGGCTGGTTCTTATTAAATCTGACCAAAGGGAATCCAGAATAGCTCCGACCACCCAAGAAGAGGGAGCGTAAGAGATCTTGAATTTATTTCAAACCAAGCGAGGATGATTAAACCACTTTTTATCAGCTGTTGTCCTTTTACACCCTTTTCTCATCTCTTTCCATTTGCTCATTCCTCTCAGGAGCAAGTGAAACTGCTGACACTCTGTTTCAAGAAGTGTTGGGCAGAAAGGACAAGGCCGACTCCACACGCAACGCTCTCAATGTCCTTCAGCGATTCAAATTTCTGTTTAACCTGCCACTCAACATTGAACGCAACATCCAGAAGGTGGCAAACCTTATATGTATACACACGGTTTTTCCGCTAACGCTTTCACCTACACACCACTGTTCAACAGTTTGGGTTCAGGGATATTTGGGATTGGGATTTTTTCTAAACTAGTATATTTATTTGACAGTAAAAAATTTTACATAGTTGAAAAATAATTCACATAAATGAATTTCTATTTCTATTTATCAAAAAATATATGTATCACAGTTTCCACAGAAATATTAAGCAGCACAACTGTTTTCAACATTAAGGATAATAGTAAGGAAAGGTTGTTTCTTGAATACCGAATTTAACATATTACAATGATTTCTGAAGAATCATTTGATGCTGAAAACTAGAGTAATAGCTGCTGAAAGAAATAATAAATTACACTACCAATCAAAAGTTTTAATGTTTTTTAAAGAATTCTCTTCTGCTTATCAAGCCTGCATTTATTTGATCCAAAATACAGCAAAAGCAGTAATATTGTGAAATATTTTTGTGCTATTTAAAATAACTGCTTTCTATTTGAATATATTTTAAAATGTAATTTATTCCTGTGATCAAAGCTACATTTTTAGCATCATTACTCCAGTCACATGATCCTTCAGAAATCATTCTAATATGCTGATTTGCTGTTAAAGAAACATTTATTATTATTATTATTATTATTTATTATTATGATCAATATTTAAAACAGTTGAGTACATTTTTTAGGATTCTTTGATGAATAGAAAGACCCTAAGATCAGCATTTATCTGAAATAAACAGCTTTTGTAACATTATACACTATACCATTCTAAAGCTTGGAGTCATATTTTTGGTCAGATATGTTGATGAAGACATTTCTAATGTTACAATAAATTTCTGTTCCAGATAAATGCTGTACTTCTAGACTTTCTATTCATCAAAGAAACTTGAAAAAAATTCTACTCAGCCGTTTTCAACATTATAAAAATAAATGTTTTTTGAGCAGCAAATCAGAATATTAGAATGATTTCTGAAGGATCACAAAAGTGCACAAAATGCTTTTCTTGCTTAGATTTTTTTGTCTTGTTTCCAGAAAAAATATCAAAAAAATCCTTAAATCAAGAAGGATTTTCTAGACAAGTAAAATTCATTGTCTTGTTTTCAGAAAAAAACAAGTCAAAATTAAGTGAGTTTTTGCTTGAAACAAGCAAAATAATCTGCCAATGGGGTAAGCAAAATAATCTTGTTTTCTGTTTGAAATAAGATTTTGTTTACCTAGATTGGCAGATTATTTTGCTTGTTCTAAGCAAAAACTGTGAGTTTTTACTTGAAACAAGCAAAAGAATCTTGTTTTCTGTTTGAAATAAGGTTATTTTGCTTACCCCACTCACTTAATTTAGTTTTTTCTGAAAACAAGACAATAATTTTTACTTGTCTAGAAAACCTTCCTGGTTTAGGAATTTAACAAGCAGTGTAAAAATTCAGCTGTGAAATCACAGCAATAAATTACATTTTAAAATATATTCAAATAGAAAACAGTTGTTTTAAATAGTAAAAATATTTTGCTGTACTTTGGATCAAATAAATGCAGGCTTGGTGAGCAGAAGAGACTTCTTTAAAAAACATTACAAATCTTACTGTTCAAAAACTTTTGACTGGTAGTGTAAATGTTAAAATATACTGATTATAATAATTATAATAATAATATCACAATATTTCACAATTATAAGTATTTTTGATCAAACTAAAAAGGCAGCATGAAACTTATTTTAAAAACACTGCAAATATTTACCGACCTCAAGCTTTTAAAAGGTAGTATACACTCTTTGATATATAGAAATGATTTCTGAATGCTAAACTGACGGTGTATATTTGTTGTTTTTCTTCCAGGGCGATTATGATGTTGTTATCAATGATTATGAGAAAGCCAAATCTCTGTTTGGGAACACAGAGGTCCCAGTCTTCAAAAAAGGTGATCTGATCTTCACCGATAATGACTGAGAACATATGTTAATGTGACATGCATCTTCTTATATGCTTCACATTAGCAGTGTAAATGTTAAGAAAGATCTGCATGTGTGTTTGTAGTGTACTCTGAGGTGGAGACACGGATAGAAGCCCTGAGAAAACTGCTTTTGGATAAACTTCTGGAGACGCCTTCAACTCTACACGATCAGAAACGCTATATCAGGTGTGTAATAAGCGACTTGCAAAGACTAATTGCAATTGTGTTTCTAAAAGAAGAGAAACACACAATATTAGAGTTAGAAAAGCTTAAATGAAACAAATATAAGAGGACAGAGGAATATAAGCGAAGACCATGGTGCCCACATTATTCATCACTTGTGACAGGGGTTTTCATGCTTTTTGATGCCAGGGACCCTCAAATATGGAAAAAATCAAGTGAAAAGACGCATACTGTGTGAGAAGGTCAACTCAAAAAATGCTCATTTTAATTATAAATATAGAATTTATCATAACACATCCACTATTGTTCAAATGTTTTGCATGTTTTTAAAAGAAGTGCTTACTGAGGCTACATTTATTTGATCAAAACATTTATACAGGAAAAACAGTAATATTGAGAAACATTATTACAATTGAATTTTTTGTCGTTGTTGTTTTTGAATATATTTTTAAATATAATTTATTCGTGTGATAGCAAAGCTGAATTTTCAGCATTTCACATGATCCTTTAGAAATCATTCTAATATGCTGATCTGGTGCTTAAGAAGCTCTTTATATTATTATCACTATTGAAAACATAATGCATCCTTTTTTAATAGAAATATTAATTAAAAAAATTCTTACTGACCTCCAGCCTTTGATATGTTATATTCAATTATTTATTTTACATAATTGCATTCCCTGCCTTACACGACCTGTCATTGTGAGAGGGGTTTAAGGAGGTCCTGACAAGGACGTAGTATATTGATCTAATAATTCTCTCTCCTTACTCAGATATCTGTCAGATCTACATGCTCCAGGTGACCCGGCGTGGCAGTGTATAGTCGCTCAACACAAATGGATCCTGCAGCTGATGCAAAACTGTAAAGAAGATTTTATCAAAGAGCAGAAAGGTACACACACACAGATAGTTTGAAATAAATTGATGGTTCCTCTACGACTCCGAAGAGTGAAAGCAGTGTGTGTGTTCTGCCCTGTGTGTGTGTGTTTAGATAGAGAGCAGCCCGTGTGTGGTCTGGTCATGACCCTATAGAGAACAGGAAGTCCACAGAGCTCTATAGTGTGGCAGAGCTAAGGGGGGGTTTTGCTGTAGAGAGAGACAGACATTGGGGAATACAAGAGAGAGGAGCATAGATAAACACAGGAGATGATTGGACACCTGGATCAACACCAGCACTCATTTTTTATCAAAAGAAAGGGAGAGTAAACGTCCAAGTGGCTGTATGGCATACATCTTTATCTGTGAGAGAGAAACATGACATGTGTACACTATGCGGACATATTGAGTGTTTCAGACTATATCAACAATTTAATCAAGCCTGAAAAAGAGCCCCAGAAAGATCTTTAGTGCCATCTTCTGTCAGAGAAGAGCTACTGCACCATATTTACCAGTTTGTTTTGTCTAGTAACCGAATGGTTGTAGATTTCAATCTTACCATAGGGTGATTGCCCTATGATAGGTATTTTGAAAGTCACTTGTAAGCATTCGCCTCATGATTTGCATGCAAATCACAGAGGAAAAAAAATAGATTGAAAGAGTGCGGCATCATCTAGACCAGTGTTTCCTCATGGGCAATGCTCAAATATGCCTTCATCAACATAAGACCAGAAATGTTTCTTTTAATTCAAGCATGAATTGTCACTCTTGACTGACTGTCGGCCATGTGACGGGTTAACTGAAACCCTTTATTTTTATAAACGTGATTCACTGTTAAAGGAGAAGTCCAGTTCCAAAACGATTCACATATAATGTACTCACCCCCTTGTCATCCAAGATGTTCATGTCTTTCTTTCTTCAGTCGTAAAGAATGTTTTTTTTTTTTGAGGAAAATATTTCAGCATTTTTCTCCATATAATGGACTGATATGGTGCCCTGATTTTGAATATCCAAAAGGCAGTTTAAATGCGGCTTCAAATGATCCCAAATGCGGTTGTAAACGATCCCAGCCGAGGAAAAAGGGCCTTATCTAGCTTAACGATTGGTTATTTTAATAAAAATAATACAATTTATATACTTTTTTTATGCCAGACGCTCATCTTGTCTTACTCTGCCTGGACTGTTTTTTTTTCTCCGGTTCATGACAGTTAGGGTATGTTGAAAAACTCCCATCTCATTTTCTCCCTCAACTTCTAAATCGTCCTATATCACTGTTTTACCTTTTTTGTTAAGGGTGTTTGATCTTCTTTGCATGTTCACATTGCGAAGACTGGGTCGGTACTTCTGCAGTGATGTACGATGATTTTGAAATGATTTTTGAAGATGAGGGAGAAAATTAGATTGGAGTTTTTCAACATACCCTAACTGTCTTGAGTCAGAACACACAGAGTTCAGGCAGAGAAAGGCAGGACAAGCGTTTGTAAACGTTTACAACCGCATTTGGGATCATTTGAAGCCGCATTTAAACTGCCTTTTGGAAGTTCAAAATCGGGGCACCATATCAGTCCATTATACACAATCGTACTGCATCGCTGCAGAAGTACCAACCCAGTGTTTACAAAGTGAATATGCAAAGAAAACCAGATGCCCTTTACAAAAAAAAAGGTAAAACAGCGATGTAGGATGATTTCGACTTTGAAGAAGAAAACGATATGGTAGTTTTTCGACCCACCCTAACTGTATTGACCCAGATTACACAGACTACACATACGCATCGCAGAGATGAGATAAGACGAGTATTTGAAGTTAAAACGTATATAAATTGTCAATTTGTTTTGATAATGACCGATCGTTTTGCAAGATAAGACCCTTATTCCTTGGCTGGGATTGTTTAGAGCCCTTTAAAGCTGCATTTAAACTGCATATAGGAAGTTCAAATTTGCGGGTACCATTGAAGTCCACTATATGGAGAAAAATTCTAGAATGTTTTCCCCAAGAAACATAATTTCTTTATGACTGAAGAAAGAAAGACATGAACGTCCTTGATGACAAGGTGGAGAGTATATTATCTGTACATTTTTGTTCTGGTAGTGAACTTCTCCTTTAAATGCTGACGTATGTAAATTAACATTCATTGTGTCTCTCTGTGTCAGTGGGTGGTGTCGGTTTAGAGATGGAGCGGTCCTCAGCTCTGAACAGGATCAGCCTCTCAGCTCCAGTGAAGAGAGGAGGCAGCTTCCAGACACCTAAAGACGACTGTGAGTGCAAAAACACTACACTATTGTTTGAAAGATTAAATAATTTCTGAAGGATCATGTGCTGCTGCTTTGTCATCAAATGCATAAAGTATGTTTTCTGTATATAAAATTAAAATAGAAAAGTTATTGTAATAATATTTTACAGTATAATTGTTTTTACTGTTTTTATAGTAGTGTACACTGCCGTTCAAAAGTTTGGGATCAGTAAGATTTTTAATGTTTTTTTGAAGAATTCTTTTATGCTCATCAAAGTTCCATTTATATGATCAAAAATACAGAAAAAAGTGATATTATGAAATTTTATTACAATTTTAAACAGATTTCTATTTTAAAGTTTTTTAAAATATAATTAATTTTTGTGATGCAAAGCTGAATTTTCATCAGCTATTACTCCAGTCTTCAGTGTTACATGATATTTAAGAAATCATTCTAATATGCTGATCTATTATCATGTTTAAAAAAACAGCATTTATTCAATATAGAAATTTTAACAAAATATAGTCTTTACTATCACTTTTTATCGATATAACACATCTTTGGTGAATAAAAGTATTAATTTCTTTCAAAGAAAGAAAGAAATGTACTGACCCCAAACTTTGAACGGATATTGTTACAAAAGATTTTTATTTTAAATAAATTCTGTTCTTTTTATTAATTGAAGAATCATAGAAATGAATCACAGGTGCCAACAAAATAACAAACAGCATTGATAATAAATCAGCATATTAGAATGATTTCTGAAGGATCATTGGACACTGATGACTGTAGTAATGATGCTGAAAATTCAGCTTTGCATCACGAGAATTAATTCTATTTTACAGTATATTAAAATAGAAAACCACTATTTTTTATTTCAATAATATTTCACAATATTACAGTTTTTTTCTGTATTTTTAATCAAATAAATGCAGCCTTGATGAGCCTTGACTTCTTTAAAAAATGTAACTTTCAGTCAAAGTTTGAGTCAAAGTTGATTTGATTTTTGAAACTGCACAAAGTTAGAATGAGTTAAACTGATATAAAGCTCTTTGTCAGCTATTTTAAGTTCAGAAGCTGAATGTTGCTGTCTTCGTAACATTATATCATACATATTTTCTCAGCGTGGCACTATAAGAGCCCTCAGCAGGTCAAGTTTGTGGAGAAGCTCTCAGACGTGGTCATCAGCCAGCTCCCCAACTTCTGGAAACTTTGGATCTCTTATGTCAACGGCAGCCTGTTCAGTGAGGTAGATACTTGGACAGATATACTCAATAGTGTTAGAAACAAGGGCTATAATCATGTTTTGATTACAACACACATTTTGTTGTCTTGGACAGACAGGAGAAAAGTCTGGTCAGGTGGAGAAGTTAAAGAAGAATGCCCGGCAAAGACAAAATGACTTTAAGGTCAGTAAAGCAGCTGTAATGGTTTTGTACTTGTACTCTGGAGATTAAAAGTATGAACATGAGTCACTAGGGATGAAGACTAGTGATGCATCAAAATTTCTGAAACTAAAAATATTTGGCCCAAAAATTCATTTTCGGTTTCGTCTTAAACTGTTTAGAGGGCCGAAATCATTTACCGAAACTGTGTTTAATCTGTTTTTCTTTTTCTATAGCCCATTTTGACTGTGTCAGCTGTGTGGACGCTAGGGCTGGGTTGACAATATAAAAATATATTTCTCGTTTTTAGTTGATTTTCATTTTGATAAACCAAGATCGGAATAAGCATGAATTAACATCAGTCCGTATGTTGAAAGGAGCAATATATATACTTACTCAACCTGCAAGTTTTTCTTATACAGTCACCATTTAAGTATTTATGTTTCAACAATTCAACATTTAAGTAGAAACATAATTATATCATTACAAAGTTTATATAAAAATTACCTTTTGTGCAATTTAAATGTTTATGTATAACTCTTATAGCTTTTATTTGAGTGTTGATTATTAAATAAATTTAGTTAATTGGGTCATTCCTAGTATTCAGTGGACCTCATAACATTTAAAAAAATGAAACATTAATTTCTTGTGTGGTTATGAGGGAGATGTAAAACATGTGAAACATTAGGTGTATAAATTTAAGCAATTATGAGCCAAATTCAATGAGAAGGAGGAGCAAAAATGTCCACCCTGTTAGGGACAAATTAATAACAATTTGAAAGATTTATGAATTAAATGTATGGACATTCTTTGAGACATACAGCTAATTACAGTACTAATTTTGTTTGAACTTGGTTGTGGTAATAAACTTAAACTTAAATACACTACTTCTTCAACTTAAACATCAATTGCTGTCACTATCACTATGTACACTAAAACAGGGTGGACACAAACAGCGTGGACATTTTAACCTAAAATCAACCATTACACTAAGTCTTAGCAAAAACACAGAAGGTCTGTCGAATAAAGAATTAAATTTTTTTTTTTTTTTTTAAATGCTACTTTTGCAAATATTTCTGTTCACTTTTTTTTATATTCCCATTAACAGGATGGACATGTTGAATTTGACCACATTAGATTGGAAAGATAAAATAAGTAAAAGCAGACAATTAACAAAACACTCACATTCGCAAGTTGTTTTGCCTCTAAGACAGTGATGTCAGCCGTTTGATATTATGTAATTTCCTTTTTTCAACTTTAATTTAAAGGGCCAGTAGTCGAATATAACAGAGTGGACAGTATTTTGAAGGACAAGCTAAAACCTTTATTATTATTTTTTATATGAATTTAGTACTTGAAAAATGATATATACATTATAGAAATCTATTACTGACGCAACAAAGAAGGTGAAAAAATCTTAAAAAATAACAGCAAAAAATCACTCATATTAAGTGTTGTATTCATCATCAAAATGGCACAGGCCTGGGAACATAGGAAAAATTGTGATATTTGGTGGTTTAAAATGCTGTAGAATGTTTAGAATTATTTAAAAATAAAACTTAAACATGGTTAATGTTTAAAAAATGTTATCTAGATCAAAGACAACTTTTAAAAATATGTTGTTGAAAATGTTAAGGCAGTACTATTGTGATCTTTACTGGGGACACAAAAGGCACCGAATCCCAGGAATGACCCAATTAATTGATTATTAAATAAAGTTTATTTTTGGTAAAGGCTGTTTTATCTTCGTAATGGGTTTGGTAAATTTGATTGCGTTTAGGGCATGATTGAGGAGGTGACCCGTCGTTTGGTGCAGTTGGTTCGAGGGGCTCTGTTACCCTCCTCTCTTACTGAGCAGCAGCTGAGGCAGTATGGAGGCTGGGACACCAAAACCCCTCTCAGTGGAGCCTGGCTCACTCAGGTCATCCACACCGTCAGGTAAGTGACTGAGTTTGTAGTAGAAATGTAGGAATTAGTAAGGTCAAAATGAAATTCATGGCTAAAACAAATTTGCTAATTGCCTACTCATCTGTAGACTTGAAGGGATAGTTCACCCAAAAATGAAAATTCTGCCATTATTTACTTACCATCATGTCGTTTATGGAACACAACAGAAAATATTTGGAGAAATGTCTGTCTTTTTTTTTTTTTTTTTTTTTTTTTTTAATTACATTTTTAAAACTGTATTTTTTTTATATTGCACAAAGGAAGGTCAGTCATTAAGGGTTAAAGGGGTCATTGGATGCCCATTTTCCACAAGTTGATATGATTCTTTTGGGTCTTAATGAAAAGTCTATATTATACTTTGGTTAAAAATTCTCACTGGTAGTGTAAAACAACACCCTTTTTACCAGCTCTGCAAAAATCATCCTATTCCGGTTGAGGTTGCTTTAAATGTTAATGAGCTCTGCTCGCCCCGCCCCTCTCTTCTCTCTGTGGAGTGACCAGCCTGTTTAGCTGCGTTTAGCCACTAAACTTGCTAACTAGCACGTTATTAGGAAAGGCGATTGCAGAGATTCATAAAAAAACTCCTTATACTCACTTCTGCTGTAGGTGAAGCTGGATCACGAATGATTCGCGCAAACATAGACGCATTTATGTAGATCGGGAGGCGCATTCCCTTCACAAACAAATGTATTCCATTGCATCTTCAGCGGCTTAGATGTCAGGAGTAAATGACGACCGCTATGTTCATTATTACATCCAGCAACACAACACCTAAAACGCTCAATCTGAGATATTCTTGTCTAACTTACATCCCTTCTCCGGCATCGAAACAATGGAGGTTGGACAGTAACAGCTGATTTAAGGGTCTGAGGTAAGACGCTCATGTCAATCAACTATTGTGGGAGCGGCCTCTGTCGGTGTGACGCCACACCAACAGGCATCTGAGAATGGCTCGACTTGAAAAAGGGGATATTGTTTTTACCGATTAATTAAAAACCAATGCATGGATTTTTATCATTATAGGGTAGATGTGTACATACACTGCCAATACACATTAATGTTCAAACAGCATGTAAAAGTGAACTTTGCATCCAATGACCCCTTTAAGGGTTGAGAAAATTATGACACAATTTTCATTTTTGGGTAAACAATCCCTTTAAGCAAGTATGTTGGTTTGATCTGTTTCATGTAAATGTGAAATGTAGGACTTTTTCATTTACATTTACAATAGATCCATATAAGCCAGGATCATCGCAAATGCAGGCTGCTGTCTTTTACGTCCCATATTCTGATCGTTAATGTTAAAGTACTGGTTTCTGTTGCCATTTTCAGCCTTTCTGTTTCTTTCGGCTGCAAAATTTCAGTACATCCTTAGTAGGAATGATTTATGTTCATCCTTTCCTTGTATTTTCATGTAAAGCTCATTTAAATCTCTCTCTTAGGTTAAGTCATGAAGCTCTGTCAGCTCTAGAGATTCCTAATGACCTGCTGCAGGTTATTCAGGATTTACTGCAGGACCTGCGCGTGCACTGCCTGCTGACCACACTACAGCACACTGAAGAGGGTAAAACTACACATTCACTCAGCTTTTGTTAATGTCTTGGTATCAGTTCAGGCAAACAATAGCAAATAAGCTGAACTATATCTACAGAATATTTGCTTAAAATGCTTTGCAGATAAGATTAATGGTCAACATTGCTCAAGATGGACTGGCTGGTATCAGTCTGTCACTAATGTCGATTGCTCAAGATGAAAACAATAGAGGGAGCTGTAGAGCTCTCAACTAAATGGATTTGCATTTGCAAGTTCAGTATAAACAGCTCATTAGTCATTTTAGGGTTTTACCAAAACAGCTCTAGTGAACACAGTTTCTTATTCAGAGATATATTGGCAAACACTAGCTAGTCAGCATCTGGAGCAGCATAAAACTACATTTTTAGTTGTTCAGATAATTTTAAAACCTCAGAAATTTGCGCAGATATCACTGCATCTTCTCTTGTTTAGCAAAATATTCAGTTAAATTCTGCTGTCTATCACTAGGATTTAACTCTTTTTCTAAAATATATTATATATTAATATTATCATTTTTAGAATGAATATTATTTATATTGTTTTTATAATATTATTAATATTAATATTATAATAATATTATAATTTATATTATATATAAATTGGGATGTTTTATAGTTGTATTTTACTGTAAATTGTTTTACTTTTACTTTTTCAAAAGACTAGCTTTCCCAGTTAAAGTCGTTTCCTTAATATTGATGTTGAGAGAGCAGGAGAAATGAGTATTTAATGTGTTTGTTTATTGTTATTGATTATTTTATATTTAGTAAACTTTGTGTTGTTTAGATGTAAAGAGACTTGCAGAAAAGGAAGACTGGGTTGTGGACAATGAAGGAATCACGTCACTGGTTCATGTTTTATACTCTTATTATATTTTATGTAGTTTATTTCATTCTAAAAACTTGAAAATCAAAAACCTAAGCATAAATTGTGTGTCTGTTTCAGCCGGCCCAGTTTGAGCAGTGTATGGTTCAGATGCTGCAGTCTCTAAAGGAGCCCATGGAATGTAAACCTGGAGAGATCAATGTACAAATATTCACACAACACTCATTCTGTGCCCTACCACCGCAGATTATATGGAGAGTAATCAATTATATGTGTCTGTCTTTTTGTCCTCAGATCTTGAATCTGGATGTGGTTCAAGACAAAGCTTGTGAACAGTGTATTTCTATCATGAAGGTACTGTGTGCTTTTTTCTGTGAATGTTGGGATTTATAAATATAGCTTGTTCTGAATAAAAAGAATTTGCATGTCTCTGCTTGGTTTAGGTCTTTATTAAATGCCTCGAGCAGCTCAGCACCAAGACTGACGGAGACATCGGCACCTCTCAGTGAGTTTTATTTTATAAAGTTAATTACATATAAAGTTTCATTTTCAAATCTCAAAAAAAAAAAAGTTAAATGAAATATATATGGTAAAAATATATTTTATAAAATTATTAAAAATATATGAATCGTTTATTTGCAAAAACAAATTTAAAATGTTTTTTTTCCAAGAATCATGTTTTTTATGATGTTATCATGTTTTTTTGCTTTATTACGTTAGTTGTATATTTTAGTTATTTTTACTTAATCAAAATAACCCAGCTGCAGTTTGATTGAGATTAACTTGAATGCACAATAAAAAAACATGATTTTTGAACATTGTTATCTGTTTTTGCAAATTAACTCTTCATATTCTGTTTCTTGGTTTTGTAGTTATTTGACATCTTAACGGCTCCTTATGCCATGCTAACTTTGATATATATATATATATATGTTTATATTATTTGAAAAATGTCATATATAAATGTCATATATAGTTTATAAACATATATATATATATATATATATATATAAAGGAGGACGTGACATGTGGCCAAGTACAAATAAATATAAATAGTATAAATATATATATATATACACGTTTATAAACTCTAAATCAGACAATGAGAAAATGTCCATCAAAGAAAATAGTTTTAATATCATTGTCTGTATGATTTGAATTAGAATTTTTGTTTTTTTGAAAAACTTGAATCCAGACAAAAATGTACATCACTAAGCCATATATGTGACCCTGGATCACAAAACCAGTCATAAGGGTCAATTTTTTAAAATTGAGATTTTGAATATTTGTCCGAGATACAACTATTTGAAAATCTGGAATCTGAGGGTGCAAAAAAATCTAAATATTGAGAAAATTGCCTTTAAAGTTGTCCAAGTAAAGTTCTTAACAATGTACATTACTAATCAAAAATCAAAAAAGTTTTCATATATTCACAGTAGGAATTTTCCAAATCGTTAGGAAATGAAGTAAAGATCATGTTTCATGAAGATGCATGGAACATGATCTTTACTTCATTTCCTAATGTTTTTTGTCATAAAAGAAAAATCAATAATTTTGACCCAATTTTGACTGGTTTTGTGGTCCAGGGTCACATATATATAATATTTCGGCTGAATGTTTTAAGTTTACAGTGGGAGTATAATATTAAGGTCTTTTTCTTTCAGTTTGTCTGTGGACTTGGCCTCACCTGATCTTTTTAAGGGCATCCAAGAAGACTTCAGTTCAAAACCGGTAAGGCCATTTTTCCCCCTCCCCTCCTGATTTCCAACTTCGTCCGTGTTCCATCTCATCTTTCTATTTATTCACACCAATAATGCATATTTAAATAATTACTGTGCTATAATATACATACAGATAATTTCATTAATTCACATAAAATACATTTAAATTGTGGCCTAGCAGTTAGCACATCAAGCTGTGGTGCTCAAATGGGAGCTAACCTTTGAATGTGTCTTGCGTCAAGTACTCATACATTCCGCTCTCCTCACTTCTTTCTGTTTAAACACTTTCACTGTCAATGAAATGTCAAAAAATGGTCACATAAATAAAAAAAAAGTATGTGTGGACTGTGGTATTTTTTTCACAGTAAATGCAGAGGTGGATGTCACTGTATGTGACAGGATATTTGAATACGGAGAATAGGAAGTGAATGCAGATAACAGCTGCCTTCACGCTACTCTGACATGTTCAGCTCCTCACCTTATTTTAAACCATCAGTCACTGACTGAAGTCACTAACATGTCGATGTGTAGTATCAGATCCACAGAGTGGCACAGTGTTACTGAAAGCTGAAAACCGGATAGATGAAAAGACTGAGAGAGAGAGAGAGAGAGAGAGAGAGAGAGAGAGAGAAACCAGGTAATGAGGCCGTGTGTTTAAAAATGATCGAAACGAAACCTCATTGATTGAAGATATTCAGAGACCTCAAGTAACCTTGAAATGCTTCCTCACCTCACTTAATCCCTTCTTTTGTGCTTATTCAGTAATGTATGTGTGCACATGTGCTTGAGTAAAAGTTTAAACCACACAAATAGTTTACAGTGACTGACTTTTAAAGTTAGATTTAAAATAGCCTATTTACTGTAGATACAAAATATCAAAGCATACTGGCATCTGCAAAAGAAATCACGCTAGGCATAATCTAAGAACAAACTGTTACAACTAGTCTGAAGGGGTTTTTTAGTGACCATATGAAGTCAGTTCCCTTAAATTTGCACAGGTGTCCTAGCAGAGCAACCACAGGTACAGTTCATCGCATCGACTATGACCAGTTTCACCACAAACTTTTTGTGTAAATATTAAACTATACATATGTTGGTGTGTTATTTGAAACGTGACATTTTGGTTAAAGTATCTACACTATGTTTTAAATAAAATCCACTTTGTTTAATATTTTAGTCATATAGTGCAAAAAATCTCTGTTTTTTGTTTGGAGTTTGTTTTTCTTTGAATACCTTGTGGGGCACTGCAAATTTTTGTTATTTATTACTTCTAAAAAAACCTTTTTCCTGAGAAAACATCCTGTGTTCCGTTATGGATGCCTTTGTCACACTTTCCATCTGCAACACAGCAAACATTCAAACATCACGCACAAGAGTCATGTGTTGTGAAAAACAGCAGCTTTCTCTTCAGAGAGCACAATGCAGCAGCCGCTCACATGGGGTTTCCCCTAGCCTGCAGTGGAAGAGCTGCAGGTTTCCCCTCTATCTGTCTTTTTCTCTATTTTACTCTCTGGTTAAGTAAAGGCACAAACATACCCAATCATATCTATAGTAGTATTGCTTCACACACTCTCAAGACTGTTTCCTGTTCATGCATATATATATATATATATATATATATAAATATATATATATATATATATATATATATATATATATATGTGTGTATATATATATATGTATATGTACAAGTTAGCGGTTAATAGGAATTTTTTTTTTTTAAATCTCTTATGCTCACCAAAGCTACATTTGTTTGATCGAAAACACAATTAAAGTCATATTATGAAATGTTATTACTTTTTAAAATAACTGTTTTCTTTTTAAAAGTATTCAATGTAACTGATTCAGTTGCTGTGTGTGTTTATTCTGGCCTATTTAGGAGCAACGTCTCCTCATCATCCTCAGTAACTGTCAGTATCTGGAGAGACGCACGTTTCTCAATCTGGCTGAGCACCTGGAGAAGAACGGCTTCACCACTGCAGAGAAGATCATCAGGGTACAAAGACACATGCACTTCCTTTTTTACTCCAGTCCACAGTTGGCATTTATTTCTAAGTGATAACAGATGTGTTTCCAGTTGTGGTAATTTATGTATCTTTTGCTGAAGTGAGAATGACTCACATAGATTGAGGAGAAGCTGAAGGGTTTTTCATGTTGGCCTTACAACACACTCACTCGAGGTGGCTTTTGCGCCGCCCTGCAGAGGAGAAGGTGAAGCCCTGATGAAAGGTTATGGTTGGCCTTTCCAGTAAATGCAGATCATAGTGAATGAGTATGTTGGGCTCAGATTTTTGTGTAGTTCTTGAGAATGCGTTGTATTGCACTTTTCAGTGAGATTGAACTTTAAATAAGAGCTTGATAACTCAATGGAGAGGTTTATTACATGATCATAAAGTGACTCTGATATATATATCTTAGTATGAACAAAAAATAAGCATGGATTATTGATCATGCATTATAGTAGTGATTTACAGCTGCATCACTATTATTTTTGCTAAATGTGATCAAGGATTTGAACCTTGATTGGGGGTTTACACTGACAAGAAACATCAGCAGAGCTTAGCTTTATTCATATATGTAGTAAAACAGTGCTCCAGTGAGAGTGCAGAAAGGGATCTGCCTGATGTAGTTGAACATCACGATTGATCCACCTACAAGAAACTAGCAGAGAAACTGAGAGATCTGGCCTTGATTTAATCGCTGAATTTTACACCACAGCTTTAGTTTTTAGTATTAAATTCCATTGTATTTGCTCTGAAATGCTTTTCTTCTGCAGAATTATTGTCCTTTTTTCCAGTGCAAATATCTAAACATTTTTAAATCAAGAAACATTTACTCAAAGCAAAATTACTTTTCTGAAAAATGTATCAAAATTAAGTGACTCACCCTCATGTTGTTCCAAACCTGTAAGACCTTTGTTCATCTTTGAAACACAAATTAAGATATTTTTGATGAAATCCAAGAACTTTCTGACCCTGCATAGACAGCAACACAACTGACACGTTCAAGGCCCAGAAAGGTAGTAAAGACATTTATATTTGCATTTAGACATTTAGCAGACGCTAAATGTCTAAATGCGACTTACAAAAGAGGGCAGTGGAAGCAATCAAAATCAACAAAAGAGCAATAACATGCAAGTGCTATGACAAGTCTCAGTTAGCCTAAAGCAGTACACGTAGCAAGTTTTTTTTTTTTTATTATATAATAAAACGAAAATGGATGGAATAGAAAAAGAAAAAGCAAAAAAAAAAAGAAATAGAATACAAAAAGAACAGAGTAGCTAGTGTTTGTTTTGTTTTGTTTTTTAAGAAAAAAGCAGTAAGTAAATGAATAGCGTATAAGTCTAAAAGGGGAAGTTTTTTTTTTAATAAAAAATAGAATTACAATAGAGAGTGCTAGAGTTGGAGGGTCAAATAAAGACAGAAGAGCTGTGTTTTTTACCTGATTCTTGAAGATGGCTAAGGACTCAGCTGTTCGAATTGAGTTGGGCAGGTCATTCCACCAGGAGGGTACATTTAATGTGAAAGTCTGTAAAAGTGATTTACTCTTTGGGATGGCACAATAATGGCCGTTCACTTGCAGAACGCAAGATTCTAGAGGGCACGTAAGTCTGACGTAATGAATTTAGGTAAAGGGGTGCGGATCCAGTGGTGGTTTTGTAGGCAAACATTAATGCCTTGAACTTCATGCGAGCAGCTATTGGTAGCCAGTGCAAATTGATGAAGAGAGGTGTGACATGCATTCTTTTCGGCTCATAAAAAAAAAAAATCTTGCAGCCACATTCTGTGTCAGTCTTCGATGTGCATTCGCAAAAGCATCACAACGCATGCATGTGGTGCTGCTGACGCAGGAGCTGGCATTTTTTCACACGAAAAAGAAGAAATTGTTCAGTAAAGTCATTATTTTTGTTATATTTGCACACAAAAAGTATTCTTGTTGCTTCGTAACATTATGGTTGAACCACTGATGTCACATGGACTATTTTAACAATGTTCTAACTACCTCTATGGGCCTTGAACGTGGTAGTTGCATTGCTGTCTATGCAGGGTCAGAAAGCTCTCAGATTTCTTCAATTTGTTTTCTGAAGATGAACGAAGGTCTTACAGGTTTGGAATGACATGAGGGTGAGTAATTAAAAACAAGATTTTCATTTTTGAGTGGACTACCCCTTTAAATCAGCTTGAGAATAATTGTGCTATTTATTTATGAATTTTTACCAGATGGACTTTTAAAAGGAATCTAGGAATCAGAATATTCTAAAGGATGGGCTCTTTTCACTTGTCCCAGTTAACAGCACCCTAGCAAAAGCACCAAGGACACTTTAGAACCTCCAGAGCGACAAAATATAACACTCAGAACACCAACCATGCACAACACTGAAGCATCACAGCAGGAGTTTTGCACAGTTTTGCATGGACAAGGCTTTTTCATTTTCTTCAAAAAATATAAATGTCTAGTTAAAAATGTGTAACAAGTTAGACTACTGTTCAGTACAGATGTCCATCTCTGGTGTTTTGCTAGGTTCCCAGAGATTTTGTCCCTTGTTGAAATGGTGCTTTCCATTTTGGTTTTTTGAGGACTTCCCTAAAGTTCAACACACATCAAAATGATGGACATGCATGAGTCGTCTCTACTCATTCTGCAAGAAGTGTGTGATAGTGTGATGTTAATGGTTTTAAGGTCACATGCACTGTTTTTAAGGAGTGAATCTTCACTGGTGTGTGATTAAACTGAATGCATGTTCATGTTCTTTAGGTCAGCACAGAGGCATTAAGACAGCTGGATGAATATCTGTTTGAGATGTACATTGAGAAAAAATCTGATCCTATCGTCGGCTCTCTGGAGCCTGGCATCTATGCCGGATACTTCGATTGGAAGGACTGCCTGCCACCTACAGGTAACACATGCCTCAGTCATGTAATCTGTATGTTGATAGCACTCTGTGGACATTTCTAGAAGACATTGCCTGTCTGAAACATCACCATGGAGATGATACTAATAGAGAAAGATCCACAAACACTTTTGCTAGTCTTGAATCTGCAGTTTCAGTCTACAGTCATTGCTTTCATGTCAGTTTCAGATATGGTAGAGTGTGTGTGTGTGTGTGTGTGTATGTGTGTGTATATTCAGCATGACTGGGTCTGTTGGTGCATACTTCACTAAATTCTATTGGCTATGTGAATCATTTGTGAACTTGCAAGAACACTTCCTGCTTCTAAGACATTATAAGAAGAACTCGCTGAACTGTGTAAAACCAGCTCTCTTCACCACGGTTCCAGTTTAGCTCCCAATCAGTTTGAAAAATCATCATTACCTCCAAAATAGACCAAAAATATCATTACACATTAATGTACACTAGCATTCAAAAGTTTGGCATCAGTAAGATTTTTTTAATACTTTTATTTAGCAAGTTTGCATTATACTGATCAAAAGTAACAGTGGGACATGTTGCAAAAGTTTTGTTCCAAATTAATAAATGCTGCTCATTAAAGTATTCCAAAAGCATCACATTTTCCACAGAATATTAAGCAGCAAAACTAACTTTGCTAATAATAAGAATTGTTTTATGAGCACCAAATTAGCATATTAGAGTGATTTCTGAAAGATCATGTAGCACTAAAGACCGGAGTAATGATGCTGAAAATTCAGCTTTGCCCTCACAGGAATAAATTACATTTAAAAACATTTTCAAATAGAAAACAGTTACTTTAAATTGTAATAATATTTCACAATATTGCTGTTTTTGCCTTATTTTTGGTCAAATAAACACAGCATTGGTAAACATATTAGACTTCTCTCAAAGACATACTGACCCCAAACTTTTGAATTGTAGTGAATCTCTTTGAAATAATAATCATAATGCTATACAATATAAAATATCACAGAGCGAATGTTTTTGAACTGGTAAAATAAGATTTGTACTTTAATTACTCATTAAAATCATGTGATTTACATTATTAAACATTGCATGCTATGTGATTGACTTATAAATGTGAATTTCACATGCATATACTATATAAATATTATAGAATCAGGAAGTGATTACTTGAACTGCCCTAAGAAAGTAAATAAATATACTGTAAACATCAAAAAAATGTAACGAGATAATTATGCTCGAACTTAGTACAGAGGTATCCTTTTGCCCCCAACAATGTGTTAGACCAGGGGTGTCAAACTCAGTTGAGTTTTGTTCCAACCTTGCTTCAACACACATACTATGCAGTTTTCAATTAAGCCTGAAGGACTTGATTAGTTGGATCAGGTGTGTTTAATTAGGGTTGCTTCTAAACTTTGCAGGGCTGCGGCCCTCCAGGACCGGAGTTTGACACCCCTGTGTTAGACTCATAAAATTTATGACAACTATGCAAAACCATGTCATACTTGTAAAGTGAAGATGATAAAATTTTCCTCTCACGTCTACGTTTCGGATGGTTATTTTTCAAAACTGTGTTGAACCTTAAAAAGCAAGAACATGACTCATTAATCTACTTTTTCTCATTCGCTTTCTCTCTTTCTGACTCAGGTGTGAGGAGTTATTTAAAGGAGGCTTTGGTCAGCATTATCTCTGTACATGCTGAGGTGAGATGCTCAAACCTTCATCTCTGTTTTAAAAGATGGCCTGTTTGACATCTTGCTCCTTCAGAATGCCACCTTTTCTGTTCCAAAACCTTGTGGGCTACTTGCATGGACAGCATTTAAAAGCTTTATAGGTGCACTGTCAATTGTTTCAATATAAGGTACCTTGTATTAGCCACATTCTAAGACAGCACCACATGTTGTGTTTGTGGATAAGACAATCTCAGAATTCAATGCGACAAGCTTGGTGAAAAAGAAAAACATGATGAAATTTTTGGGGTTGGTATGATTTTTAATGAAAATGTGATTCAAAATGTAAATGCAAGTTAATGTAAATTGCAAAGCTAAATTTTCAGCAGCCATTAATATTTTAATTTGCTGCTGAAACATAGGCAAAGTTTAGTAGTTCACTTCCAGAACAAAAATTTACCCCGTTGACATCCAAGATGTTCATGTCTTTCTTTCTTCAGTCATAAAGAAATTGTTTTTTGAGGAAAATTTTCTCCATATGGTGGGCTTCTGTGGTGCCCGTGAGTTTATACTTCCAAAATGCAGTTTTATTGCAGCTTCAAAGGGCTCTAAACGATCCCAGCTGAGGAATAAGGGTCTTATCTAGCGAAACAATCGGTCATTTTGTAAAAATAAAAATTTATATACTTTTTACCCTCAAAAGTTCATCTTGAATAGCTCTGCCATGCGCATGTGAACTCTGTGCTGTCCCGTTCAGTACAGTTAGGGTATGTGGAAAAACTCGCATCTCATTTTCTCATTTTCTTCAAAATCATCCTACATCGCTGTTTTACCGTTATTGTAAAGGGCATTTGATCTTCTTTGCACGTTCAATTTGTAAACACTGGGTCGGGACCTCTGCAGCAATGTAGGAAGATTTTGAAGTTGGAGGAGAAAATGAGATGGGAGTTTTGAACTGGAATGTACAGAGTACACGCACAGCTAGACAAGATGAACATTTAAGGTTAAAAAGTATATAAACTGATTGTTTCACTAGATAAAGCTCTTATTCCTCGGCTGGGATCATTTAGAGCCCTTTGAAGCCGCATTTAAACTGCATTTGGGAAGTTCAAACTCTGGGGCACCATTGAAGTCCACTATATGAAGAACATTCTAGAAATGTTTTCCTTAAAAAACACATTTTCTTTACGACTGAAGAAAGAAAGACTTGAACATCTTGGATGATAACGGGGTGAGTACATTATCTGTCAATTTTTGTTTTGGAATTCTCAATGATTCTCTATTTTTTGCTCTTTCAGGTTTTCACGGTTTCCAAGGAGCTGGTTCCTCGCGTTTTGTCAAAGATCATTGAGGCTGTAGCTGAAGAAATGAGCCGTCTGATGCAGTGTGTGTCCTCCTTTAGTAAAAACGGTGCACTGCAGGTACAAGTCGCTCTTTATATACAGCAGGACAGTTAGCATTTGATCTTAGGGTGTTGAAATTCACATCATAATTTAACACCATCATTAATATTTCTCTTTCCAGGCACGTCTGGAAATCTGTGCGCTGCGAGATGCCATAGATCCATACCTCGCGTCAGAGAGTCGGTGAGACATAAACATGTTCAACACAGATGTTTTAATACAATTAAAACTCAAAAGTGTTAGTATGATAATGTGGGTGTGTGATGTTGTCTCACATGTGTCTCATCTGTGTCTCAGCACTAGTTTTAAGCAGGCATTGGAAGCTCTACCACAGCTACAGAGTGGAGCTGACAAGAAGTAAGTTTTCACAGTTACATTTGGAAGTTTCAGTTAAATACACTACCAGTCAAAAGTTTTTGATTTTAACATCTCTTCTGCTCACCAAGCCTGCATTTATTTGATCCAAAATACAGCAAAAACAATAACATTCTGAAATATTTTTACTGTTTAAAATAACTGTTTTCTATTTGAAAAAATTTTGAACATTTTATTTTTTTCTGTGATCAAAGCTAAATTTTCAGCATCATTACTCCAATCTTCAGTGTCACATGATCCTCAGAAATCATTCTAACATGCTGATTTGCTTCTCAGAAAAACATTTTATTATCATTATCATTATTATCAATATCTAGTTTTTTCAAAAGAAATTATAGAAATTAATACTTTTATTTAGCAAGGATACTTTAAATTGATCAAAAGTGATGAGAAAGTCATTTATAATTTTACATGAGTTTTAAATGCTATTTTTCTGAACTTTCTATTCATTAAAGAAACCTGAAAAAATCTACTCAGTTTTCAACATAATAATAATAAAACATTTTTGAGCAGCAAATCAAAATATTAGAATGATTTCTGAAGGAAATCATGTGACGAGTAATGATGCTAAAAAATCAGCTTAGAAATCACAGGAATAAATTACGTCTTAAAATACATTCAAATAGAAAATAGTTATTACTTAAAAAAATCTTACTGTTCAAAAACTTTTGACTGGCAGTGTACATGCTGAGCATTATATTTGGTTATATTTAGTCATTAGAGGAGATGATATTTAGAGCTGAGCTCAAATGTCATGACATGACACATCCAAGTGTTCAGTTCACTCATCTTTTAGATGATAGGAACATTCTGATATTTAAATTAGCCTCACATGCCTACTGATAAATTGCCATGCGATTGACCACTTTGAGGGTGTAAATCAATACACTGCATCAAGTCCTGATAATACAAATCACTTCAAAGTATGAAACTGTTACAGCTAGCGGGCAAGCATGATTCTCTCCGTAGTGAATGATTTGCCCTTAAAGTGGGCCGTGCTGAGTTACAAAAGTGCAAATGACATGTAATAGACTTGGAAGCATCCATTTAAATGGGTTGAAAGTTATAAACCAATCAGTAATGTTTTGGATCATATGCCATCATTTTCCAGCCAAAGTGTGTTTATGAATTCATAGCTGTTTTAGAGTTATATACATTACCAGATGTAACTGCAAATAAAAAAAGTAGTTTACTTTTTAAATTTAAGCAAATGCATTTTTTAAAGTATATAAAAGGATCCTTGAATTTGACAATTTTTGAAATTTAAGGCCTGGATAACACTTGAAAATAGCAATATTCCTGAAGAGGTACTTGAAAAGTGCTTGAATTAGTGAAAGACTAAATAAGTGTTTAATCTTGGTAATAAGCACATATCTTTTCGCACAAAAATCACACAGTTCAAAAAACATCATACCCTTTTTGCTTATTTCAGTTAATGTCAGAAAACAGTCAAGCTAAGCATGTAGTAGTACTGACAGTGTCATGTAAACATGGCTGAAGATGCAAAAAGAGGAACAGATGAACCAAATCAGTTGAATCATTTATGCTGGAACCGCTCCGATTGATTCAAACTCGTGACTCGATCATTAATTTCTAGAGGTCGACTGATAGTGGATTTTACCTTTACCAATAACTAGGTTGGACCACACTGGCTGATACCAATTAATTGACTGATAAAGCAACTAAAATTTTTAAAATATATCAGTAAAAGCTGAAATTGACACACTCTAACAAGAACAGTACTTCTATTCTAAAGCTTTTATCAATCTTAATGTTACAAATTGACTCGTATTGTAAAATGTTACCATTAAATCAACAATCAAGCTAAAGATGCAAGTATATAAAACTGCAGACCGGAGATCTCCAAAATAGGGCGGGAACTCATCACACAAAGACTTTACCCATTGGCTCTGGCTTCAGCCTATTGTTATTGACTTACATTTCAAAACTAAACTTTATAAAATAAAGAGTTTGTAGGTGTTCTCAAATGAAATAAACTATGCTATATAAATAAATATGCTCAGTGAGAGCAGAGCCCCAAAGCTCGTGGCCAGTGGTTAATGATATAAATGGGAATTACCCACAAGCTCTCCCGCGAGCCGTCCCAGTGAAGTGCAGGGGAAAGGTTTTACTCTGTCGCTTTGTTTTAAGCAAACGGGGGTGTCCTGGTTCTTGAAATTCGCAGGGTAGTGGGGGGTAGTGATGCTGAATGTAACTAAAAAGATCCAATTTTCCGGTGAGGTCCGGTTGAGGAGTTACAAAACGGCCCGATCTCATATCGCATAATATTATTAACTGTTTATTTGCCACGCTATTCAGCACCAATCCCAACGTGCAGTCAGTTTCACTGGTTAAGGTTAGAGTAAGGTGTGGGGTAGGTTTAGGGGTTAGCATTTGTGTAGCATAGTATAGGTAATCAATACTGCGACTGACACAACCAATAAAATCTTTAGAATTAGCTGTGGGGCGGAGTTTGCGTTGAAGTGGATTGGGGGGGGGGGAATTGCGCATGCGTGTCATGTGCCTGTCTGTCAAAGGGAGGAAGCCACGCCCTATTTTGGAGTGCCCACCCTGTTTTGGAGTTCCCGCCCCCATTTGGAGATCTCCGAGCTGCAGTTATTTACCCCTCTAAAGATGGCCATCTTTAAATATCTACACAAAGGCCACAGTATTGAAATTGCATACATATGGATATTGTGTACTTTCACAATTTAACTGCTTCTATTCTAGAACATTTGTGGTTATCTAATCAAAATATAAAAATATATTAGTCACACAATGGGCAAAAGTGCATCTAGAAGAACTCGCAGCTATCCGGTATCACACACACTGGATGTGTTGCGTTCAATTCAAGCGGCGGTCTATAAGACTTTATTTGATCACCAAACGGGCAAAAGTATACTGCTGTCCTTTCTCCACTAATGCAGCATCTAGTCAAAAATTCATCGCTTAGTAATGACATAAAAACATGCACTGCAGTCAGGGCCACGTTAACCACTGGGCAATGACCTGTGCACGGATCTCAGGTGATCATTGCGCCAAATGCCCGCATTCACCTCTCATCACTTCATTCTGGCATCATCTGGAAATGGTAGGCTACACAAAAGAACTTATCTTCGATAAGTAAAAATGTCAACTTTTCTAAAAACAAAGGGGGCTATCTAAAAAAAATTAGGAGAAGGAAAAACATGAGTTAGTCAAATCTCCATTTTATTTTACTAAAGCTGATAACAGTGTGAAAGTTGTGGAATAGTGGATCGGGGACATGGAGCAGATAAAAACACAGCGTCATCGTTCCCACAGATTTTAGGTTAGTTTGATTATAAACTTGCTGGATGTATTAGCCTATTGCTTTTTGTGTTTGAACAAGGTATATTCGCTTATGGGTTGAGCGATAGTCCGGTAGAAATATGTAAATCATTTTGCGCATCATGATGTAGGCTATACTTTTCATTTAAATGCATTTTGAGTGTTTCGTTTTAAGCAACGCTAACAAATGTTCAAGGGCGATAAGCAGAAAGGCAGAATTAATTTTGGCAACTGCGCGCATTAAAACGATTTCAGCCTGCAGCGCGCACCTGCTCGTACAGCGTCTGACTAAACTTGAATCATTTTAAACGTTCAAATACACATAGTTACGTGTCAAAATGCCTGTCTACTCATCAACACAGTCATTTCTTAAAAATGAACGTAGTTAAATATAAAGCATGTGTAGTAGTAGGTTATATGAGATCTTGTCATTATAAGATGAGATTTTAAAAGAGATAATTTACCCCAAAATTAAAATATTGTCATCATGTACTCACCCTCAAGTTGTTCTAAGCCTGTATGAAGTTCTTTGTTCTCCTCAACATTCTCCAATAGTGTTTTTTTCATACCATGGAAGGGGGTCCAGCAATTGTTTGTTTACCAGTAATTTTCCAACTTTTTTTTTTTTTGCGTTCAACAGCAGAACAGGTTTAGAACAACAACAGAATTTATGAACTATTCCTATAAAGCAGCCTAGATGCTGTTACCATTTGTGTCAAACATTAGAAATAAATCACTGTCCTTTAGCTTGTTTTTATTAGGCTAGGTTTTTTTTTTTTGTTTTTTTAATTGAAATTGGTAGTAAGAATTAGGAAATTTCAATGCAAAAATTTTGATAGGATAAAAATGCTATTTATATATATCATTATTGTGTTGGGGGGCCCTGCAGTAATTCATAGCCCTGGGGCCCAGTGAGATCTTAATGCGGCCCTGACTACAGTATACCGTACACACCGTTTCGTTGTCCATTTTTTAAATCCGCCTTTGAAGTGTCTCGCTCTGTGCAGCGTGCAGTGTCACGTCTCTAAACAAACGGCACATGCTGTCAGTGATTTCCGCCACTCATGCCGTAAAACAAAGACTATAGGGACTTTGCTGTTTAATGGCGACCTTTTCAGCCGCTCCAGCAACGGACCCAACCCAGAGAAAACTATCGGCATGGATTTTTGCTGATTAACCGATAGTTCCGCCAATGAACTATCGGTGCCGATTTATCGGCAAAATGGATACATCAGTTGACCTCTATTCATTTCAAGTGATTCACTAGCAAAAACCAGATCAAATTGAAAGAGCCATTAATTTTCGAATTTCAAAATCGCTTGTAATGATTTTAAAAAGCACGTAGTGATGGGTGAAACGGAGCTTTTCATAACTCCAAATCAGTTAAACCGTTCCATCACAAAATGATTCACTGTTTTGAAGCGCTCCAATCAGATCACGTATAGCGAATCATTTGTTTCAGATCGGGACTTCAAATCGCAAATCGTTTGATTTAGATTGGAACGGGTTCATGAATCATTTCGCTAATTGAATGATTAAAATTAAATGATTCGATATGCGATTTGAAGTCCTGAGCTATCAGATGATTAGCGATCCACGCTCTGAGCCCTGACCTGAAATGATGGTTCGCTAATCATTTGATTTAGATCGGAACTTCAGTGCGGGTTCTTGAATCATTTGTTTCATATGAGGATTTCAGAGCAATTTCACGAATCTTTTTTTTTCAGATTTTGCTTTTCTTAAACAGTAGAAAACATCAAACCATTAAGGCAGTACAGTTACAAAAACAGAAAAAAAGTATACACAAATACAAATCCCTTAAAGGAGAAGTCCACTTCCAGAACAACAATTTACAAATAATTTACTCACCCCCTTGTCATCCAAGATGTTCATGTCTTTCTGTCTTCAGTCGTAAAGAAATTATGGTTTTTGAGGAAAGCATTTCAGGATTTTTCTTCATATAATGGACTTCAATTGTGCCCCTGAAGGGGCATGTAGTTTAAATGCAGCTTCAAAGGGCTCTAAACGATCCCAGCCGAGGAAGAAGGCTCTTATCTAGTCTTTTTTTTTTCGAAAAATAAACTTTTGTATACTTTTTAAGCACAAAAGCTCGCGTAGCACAGGCTCTCGGATGCACGTCCACGGGTCGTTTTTGAATTTTGAACGAATCTTTAATGTGACTCGGGAAGAACGAGTCATCTCAGGGATTGATTCGTTCAGTCGTGCATGTGCAACATCATATTAGGTTCTGTACTGGAATTAGTTCACCTGTTTCGAGTCTTCAGGTTTTTCGAGTCATTCGTTCATCTTATGGGGCTGTCACGTGATGCTGATTTTGCTAAAATTAACGAAATGACTCAAAAAGATTCGTTCATTTTGCTGAACGAGACTCAAAGGTCCGAGTCGGTAAAATGATTCGAACTTCCATCACTACTACGAATCACGTCTGAGTTCATCGTCTGTGTACTTCGGCTAAAAAAGGTAGAGTATGGCGAAAAACTTCATCATCTTTTTTCCTACAACTTCAGAATCGTTCGACACGTTGTACCTTTTTGTTTGTAAACAGCATTTGACTGGCACTTTCATAGTCTTTGCACGTTCGCTTTGCAAACACTGGGTCTGTAGTTCCGCCTACGTTCGGCGTGACCTTTCAACATGACTAAATAGTACGAAGCATCGTGAACGCGCATGCCAGAACCTGTGCTACGTGAGCTTTTGTGCTTAAAAAGTATACACATTTTTATATTCTGAAAAAAATGACAGATCGTTTCGCTAGGTAAGACCCTTCTTCCTCAGCTGGGATCTATTAGAGCCCTTTGAAGCTGCATTTACACTACATTTTGGAAGTTCAAAATCGGGGGCACAATTGAAGTCCATTATATGAAGAAAAATCCTAAAATGCTTTCCTCAAAAACCATAATTTCTTTATGACTGAAGACAGAAAGACATGAACATCTTGGATGACAAGGGGGTGAGTACATTATTTGTCAATTGTTGTTCTGGAAGTGGACTTTACCTTGAAGCAAATTAACTGTGGTTTTACTATAGTAAAAGTGTAGTATACTTTGTAATACTTAGCATGTGCTTCACTTTATTTTGCCTTTTTTTTTATTAGTATATTTTTATCTATTTCTATATTTTTAGAATTTGAAATAGAACACATAGCTGAGATCTCTGAACGAAGTCCTTGAAAGTCAAAAAAGTAGTGCTTGAAAAGGCCTTAAAAGTCCTGTAATTTCATTTTACAATATATGTACGAACTAGAGATGCGCAGATGAGCTCAAACGTCACCCGAATCCACAGCTTCAAATGAATTATCCGCCTGCCACCCACCCACACACACCTGTATTTTTCTCTGATTTAGATAACCGCACCCGATCGGCATTTACAATTATTCTAATTCTTAGTTTTGCATGATGATATGATGAATGGATGGTTCATTTTTAACAGCAGATTGATTCAGCTGATCTGCATATCGCTGCACACTTATATAAGCTTAATCACGCATGCTTTTAAGCCAAATCCACGCTAAAAAGGATGACGTTAACTGACATCGGGACGTGACTCTCCGCAATCTCTGATGAAATTGGTTGGGTGTTTGAACACCTACTGGATCCTTGGACAAAAGTTTACAGGGGTTCACCCAGTTTAAGAAATTTTTGATCGTAAAAATCTAGTTCTTTTCATTTTTAATGTATTGTTTTCGTTATAATGTACTGATTCAAATTAGTATTCAATAATTATTATTTTGATACTCCACGTGCCTCCTTTGACATGCTCTTGCCTACGAACAGGCAGCAAATGTGGTGCTGGCGTGGGCGCATCATGCAAAATAATCAAACACATTTCAAAGGAAGCCGGCGCCACGGTCCTCACCCTCTTTACGGCATTTATTGAGCGAATATTTGCCTTTATTCACATACGATTATATTAGAAATGGTGACCTGTCATGATTTTGGCTAATGCAGGACACTACTGAATGATGCGCATCAGAGGGGATTTAGAAGTGGGTATACGCAAAGCCAACTGATAAAGAAATGGGTATACGCAGGTACTGTACACCACTGCATATTACCCTACTCAATAGCATTAACACAGGCGTAACTCCCTTCAAACTTTATCTGGAATGTCACCTTTTCTGTCACAACTTTTCGAACAGGCGAACAGACACACACACACACAAAGTATTTAAAACAGGTTCATATTTAGAATATTTGCGTCATTATTGATTTATCTTATCCACCCCCGACCCATTCGCAAATAATCAGAATGCAGTTTTTTATTACCCGACCCACCCGACCCGCGGATTATCTGCAGCGCCCGCGGATATAACCGCCATCCGCGCATCACTAGTACGAACCCTGTTATTGTCACTTTTAATTAGTTTGATGTGTCCTTGTTTAAAAAAATCAGCAGATAGTCTTGGCACAGTAGTGCTTATTTAAGTGTAGTGTCTCAAACTTGATTATTAATTAAATTTGCAAATACGTACAGATGTCTTTAGTGATTTTGTTTATTGAGGGTTAATTTGTCTTGTTCTAATACATCTCTCTCTCTCTCTTTTCTCAGACTCTTGGAGGAGCTACTGAATAAGTTTAAGAGTAGTATGAAGCTGCAGCTTAACTGCTTCAAGCCTGCCTCTTTTCAGCCTGTGAAGCGATAAGCCTTCTCAAAACCCCGACATTTCAACAACACCTCTTTGTTGCAACACTAAGACACCATTTCAGTTTAAAAAACGCTTTAAGAAGAAAGTCTATTTAGTGCCACTAATATAGCCTTTTCTACTTGCTGTTGTTGTACCGCTTCTATCAAGATGCACGTTAAATGGCAAAATAAATCAATGTGCTCTTACAAAGAGTGGGTTTCTGCAAACATTAATGTGCAAGACAGTTGCTAGAGTAATTGTCAGGTTTGTGTTTTTGTGAGTGTGACAGAGATAGAAACAGCAGGAGTTTTGCTCTTGGTGGATGAAACTATTGAGTTCTGAAATGACTCTTGTCCTCATTTTTATCAAGAGAGTCGTTTTATGTTAAAGTGTATTATGACCACACGATTAGCGATTTATGCACACACCCTGGCTAGTGTCAGACAGAAAGACACACACCCTGCCCCTCCTCGGCAATGCGGGGGTTATTTTACCTGTCCCAGGAGGAAATGTTCAGTATTGGGAGGTGTCCCTTACTGTAAACTGCTATGAAATGCTGTGTAACCCAGCACTGGCATGTGGTTTAGAGGGTTAAGATATAACTGACTAGAAAACACCTCTTGCAGCCTGCCAGTGTAGCATCAGAAACTCTCCACAATGACCTGAATATTTGTTTATACCTTTGTCTCTTCATAACTGATTCCGTTATTTGTGTAAACCTGAAAAGGTGCTGCGAAGTGACGCATTTATAGCTTTTTCCCAACACTCTGAGAGTGTTGTTTGTTGATTTCTATTCTTCTAAATTTAGAGTCCCTAACACCCACTCATTTAAGGGAAGCAATTTGACAGAACCCAGCATCAAAGTCTCATGTGGCGCCAGGTGAAAGAGTGGGTGTATTGATCTCAGGCTCTACAGCTTAAGGGAAGTTTTTAATGATTGCACCTTTTCCGCTCTGTAGGCAGCGGAAAATGATCCAAAACATGTTTATGTGCTAATGTAGAGCCATGAGCCCAGTGGAAAACTCGAAGAATTCCCATCCTATAGCATAGCTTCAAAACTCTTTGACCTAATCAGTTAATCAGAATTTCTACTAGTACTCATCATCATTCATTAAAGCTTTAAAATAAACAAAAACAACAACCACTGAGGCGTTCTGGCTGTTTTCATTCAGAAGGAAGAATAAATAATACTTTTGTCAGTCTGCCTCTTCCTCTGTGATGTCATCAAGAGAGACTGCCCGCACCATCCTGTCTCCAAACCACAACCACCATCCTGTGTGTGTGCTGTCATTTGCTCACACACCCTGTCTATATTCTCTGCAGATAACATATTGCTTCCGTTTCAATGTAAACGAGGGCTTGACGTCCCACTAGATCCTCAGACGTACATGGGGATTCCAGTGTTTGTTGTGGGGGCTAAAAGAATTGCCCTCCTGGCTTAGCTCAGTTAACCACAGTCAGCCCACTAGTGATGGAGGGTCTCAGACAAATGACGTTCACTCCTGTGTTTAGATAGAATTCTCTCCAGTAGAAGTGAACTTAAAAGCAGAATTAGTGGAAAAGAAAAAAAGAGTAAAACACTGCTATAATTTTAAGGGTTAGACTTTTTCATGTTTTAAGAGAAGCCTCTTACGCTCACTAAAGCTGCATTTTTTTGACACAAAATATAGTAAAAATGAAAATATTGTGAAATAGTATTACAATTTAATATGAATGCTTTCTGTTTTTATTACTCTTTTAAAATGTTATTTATTCCTGTGATGGCATCGCTGTATTTCAGCAGCAAAAGTTTACATACACCTTGCAGAATCTGCAAAATGTTCATTATTATACCAAAATCAGAGGCGTCAAACAAAATGCATGTAATTTTTTATTTAGTGCTTACTCAGATAAGATATTTTACATAAAAAACATTTACACATAGTCCACAAGTGAAAATAATTTATTAAAATGATCACATTCAAAAGTTTGCATATGCTTGATGCAACATTTCATCAAGCGTTTTTGTGTTGTTACCTGAATGATCCACAGCTGTTCTTTTTTTTTTCTTTTTTGATAGTTGTTCATAAGTCGCCTGTTTGTCCTGAACAGCTAAACTGCCCGTTGTTCTTCAGATAAATCTGTCAGGTCCCACAAATTTTTTGGTTTTTTAGCATTTTTGTGTATTTGAACCCTTTCCAACAATGACTGTATGATTTTGAGACTTTTTTACACTAAAAAAACAACTAAGAGATTCATATGCAACTATTACAGAAAGTTCAAATGCTCACTGATGCTCCAGAAGGAAACACGATGCGTTAAGAGCCAGGGGGTGAAAACTTTTGGAATTTGAAGATCAGGGTAAATTTTATTTATTTTGTCTTCTGGGAAACATGTAAGTATCTACTGTGGCTTCTGAAGGGTAGTACTAAATGGAAAAAAACATGATATTTAGATAAAATAAGAACATCTTCGTTCTGTTCAAAAGTTTTCACCCCTCAGCTCTTAATGCGTCTTTTTTCCTTCTGGAGCATCAGTGAGTGTTTGAACCTTCTATAATAGTTGCATATGAGTCCCTCAGTTGTCCTCAATGTGAAAAGATGGATCTCAAAATCATACAGTCATTGTTGGAAAGGGTTCAAATACACAAAAATGCTGAAAAACCAAAGAATTGTGGGACCTGAAGGATTTTTCAGAAGAGCAGCACATGAACAACTATCATTTAAAAAAAAAAAAAAAAAAAAAACAGCCGTGGATCATTCAGGTAACGACAGTAAACATCAGGTAACAACAGATTCAACTATTATTTTCTCTTGTGGACTATATGTAAATGTCTTTTATGTGAAATATCTTATTTAGGTCAGTACTAAATAAAAAAATAATTTGTATGATCCCTTATTTTGGTAGTAGAATTAACATTTTGCAGATTCTGCAAGGTGTATGTAAACTTTTGACCTCAACTGTAAGGAACCAGAGCAAACACACTCAGTTTTTCACTTTTTTATTAAAAACCAAAGGTGGCACCAATTTCAAGGCGTACCGAGCATCTCAGTAACATATAAAAAAGCAAAAGTAGTGGAATAAAAGTAGAAATTATGTCAGAATTGTACACAACAATGTTTATAAAAGAACAGCATTTTGAAAACTAAAAGGTTATCACTTTGCACAAATGCATAGCCTATATACATCAAAATTCTGGCTTTTATATTTTTAAAGCAGCTCAAACAAATGTAGCAAGAAACAATCAGTCATAGCTAATATTCACACTTTACATTCTTTCGTCATGTCAGCAAACAGCCCACACATTTGGCGGTATGCCTGTATAATACAATCATTTATCCTTGTGAGTTGAAAACAGATTTTTGTCTTTCTCAGTATGAAACATCAGTCTTGCATTTGATGTTGTTTGTTATCACTATAGATTATCCTGGTATAAATGTGGCTCTAGGTGCACAGCAGAATTCCAACATTTACCTTTTACACTTTAGCCTACAAGACTTGTGTGATTTTTACAGTTAACCCAGGGTTAACAGTCCTATTTAAATCCTGTTTGAACTTCACCCTATGTAATACTTAGTCCCGAGTTTCTAAGTTTCAGATTTTTCACTGTACATATTTAAACTTGGACAAATATGGCACTTTGTGAGCATGTAAACTGTTTTAATAACTGCTTGTCCATCATCTGTTGATAAGCAAAGCTTTATAACCCTTTAAAAAGTGTAAAAGTAGCTTAACCCAAAAATGAAAATTCTGTCCTTTACTCACCCTCATTTCATGTTAAACCTGTATGTCTTTCTTTCTTCTGTGGGACGTGTCCCACAAGGTTTGGAACGACATGAGGGTGAGTAAATGATGAGAGAATCCCATTAACCCAGGATTAAAATTTGCTTTAACCCTGGGTTAAACAAGATGTAAATCCAGGATCAAGTGCAGAGTCAGGGTCAGTTTTGAGGGCCGTTGTGATGCGTGATGACTCTGTGGTAGTCTTGGGTCGGGGAGAGGCTGTGTTCAGCAGGCAGGTGTGAAAGCTCATGGCTGCGGATGTAGTTCATGCTGCCGGGATGACTGAGAAAAAGAAGCTGGCGAGCAAACAGTGGCTCAACCTGTGACAAAAGCCAATTAAGATGACATGAATATCATTTACATTTTGTTCATAACTTCAGTATTAAAAGGAACCAAAGAAATGTACCTGCACTGTGAAAGTCCTTCTTGGTCTTTGACCATCGGTGCTCTCATCCTCAAAGAATAACAGCACTTGGGAACATGGCGCAGGACGAGCGTGCAGGGCGTAACTCTGCAATTCTACAGAAGATACGGAGGAGGACATTTTAATCACACCCACACACCCAAGATCATCAGCAACACATCAGCAAAATACTGATAATAGAGGTTTACACTACTCTTCAAATGTTTGGCGTTGGAAAGATTTTTGAACATTTTTGACAGATTTTCCAGGACTCTTTAATGAATAGATATTTCAAAAGAACAGCATTTATTAAAAATGTAAAACATTTGCAAAATTATAAATGTCTTAATAGGATAGACATCCAAGGTGTATATGACTTTCGTCTTTGCACATAAATATAGATTCTATTAAAATCTCCTGGCTCTTCCGAGCTTTATAATGGCAGTGAATGGGTGTTAATATTCAGTGGTCCAATAGAAGTCTAATAAAGTGCATCCATCCATCATAAAATGTCCTAAAATGTCGTGAACTAGAGATTGTTTTATAAAGGTTTAAAAATTGATTTTTTTCTTACACAAACGCACCAATTTGCCTTTATTAACCCCCTAGAATCGTGCTGAGTACTTTTTACGAAGGATCATCAAATGGACATCAAAATCTCATCAGCCATTCACTGCCATTATAAAGCTCAGAAGAGCCAGGACATTTTTCAGTGTAACTCTGATTGCATTAGTCTGAAAGAAGAAAGTCATATACACCTAGGATAGCTTGAGGTAAATCATGGGGTAATTTTCATTTTTTTGTGTACTATCCCTTTAAATATCTCTTTGTTAATTTAATGTGTACAATTGCTGAATAAAAGTATCAATTTTATTCAGCAATTTCCAAAAAAAACACATCATACTGAGTCCAAACTTTTGAACGTTGGCATAAATAACCTTGTTGCATAGTGTCTGTTTTTAAATGGCAGATAATTTCTCAAGCCATTTGGGTTAACCATATGATCTTATCTCTTTCTGTAATACAATTTTTTTTTTCTCTCATTCTCTATTTGCTTTCCATACTATGAGCTTTAGGTATAATGTGGCTCATGTGATTTCTGTGGTATTTGAGTTGTATTCATCATATGCTGGAAAGTTCTGTGAGAATCACAACAATCATTGAATCTGTGACACGAAGTGGGCGTGAGTGAGTTGTATCTCATAGATGACTGACTGTCACTAAATATCAACCCACAGATAATGTGACACACTATTTACTGTAAAAGCTTTATGACGTGTTTGTTTACAGTAAACTGTGTGGCTCTTTGAAGATGTCAAATATGATGTATACAAACAGAATTAACAGACGAGTATAAAGACTTACTATAAATGACTTGTCAGTGCTTACTGAAAATGATGAGTGATGAAGTCTGTTTTTGTTCTTGTTTTCCAATTAATGACATCAAAACATTTGTTTGTCATAATCTTGGTGTAATTTATCTGAAATGTCATGCACCATGCACTAACCTGTTATGAACAGATGAGTATCCAGCAGTTTGCAGTTCTGCTCTCTCTCCAGCTTGTTGGGCTTTTCAGTAGGTGGTGCATGAGCTCCCTCCCAGTACACCCTGCAGGGGCAGCGGCGGCGGGCGTAGAGCCCGTCAGGGGCCATCCAGAGTATAACGCCACGCTCCAGAGATGTCCCATCAGGATGAGGGAGTTCAACCAGTTCTGGGGCCCCAGGTGAAGCAAAGGCCTGCCCCTCTCTGCTGGGGCCCAGCTGACAGCCTTCTGGACTACTCACTGTTACCTCTCGCACAAGAGCATCCCGGTAAAACACCACCACATGTAAGCGGTAATCTGTTTGAGAAGAAGATTAAATTAAATACACTTAGATTCCAATTAAAAACACTTAGATTGCCTGGCATTATCTAACACTCAATTTAATGAAGCAGCAGTCACCCTAGACTTTTTTGTATTAATATAAGGTTCGTTGTTTGCTTTTTTTAGGGTGACTTTTTAATATTCTGTCAAGGGTCTGGCACAGTTACAGTAATGTTCATTATTGTGCATTGCACCTGTAAACAAATAAACTTGAACTCAATTTCTACAGACACTTTAATGGTTGTAATACGAAGTCATATTACGTCATGCGTATTTTTAAAAATCATAATTCGTCGGCGCCGGTAGCCTTGTGGGCAGTGCACCGACATACAGTGCCATTGTGTTTCGGGTGTCCTGTGTTCGAATCCCAACTCAAGGACCTTTCCTGATCCTGCCCCCTCTCTCTCTCTCCCACTTCGCTTCCTGTCATGTCTGATCTGTCCGATCACAGTAAAGGCAAAAATGCCAAAAAAAAATCGTAAAAAATATATATATATATAAAAAATCATAATTTAACATATATGTAAAAATACGCAGTCCTTTTAATTCAGCTAAAAGAACAGGCCATGACGTATCATTCTTGTTTTGGTCACATGTCCTCACATGATATAGATTCACAGATCAGAGTTCACCAGACTTGTATTTTGGGATGCAGTGGAATTTGTGTGAGCTTGCATTTCTGGTCTCCAGTATTTGCATGCGTATGAATGGAAGCTAATAGATCGCCTCTTGTGACCACAAGTCGGAATGAAATTAAAATTCATCTATTTTCTAAATGCATGTTATTGATCTTATTTTGAATGATTCATCCATGCATATGTTTTTTCTCAGAATTTTTTTTAAAATGTCATAAGTCCTCTGGTGAAATGTCAAACTTCTCTCTGGTGGTGTACGCTGGACTTTTCCTGCCGTTTACTCTTAAACCCCTTTTTTATACAATCCACTGCAAGTTTGCATTCTGCCTCTATCCAGTCAACAACTGATGGATAGAACCAAGTCCATGTTATTAATTTTTGATAGTTCATTTGAATGTACGTCACAATAGAGAAGAATAGATCAATTGCTACTTCTGTTACACTGTGATGTTAAATCTTTTGCAGCAATCTTTAGCCAAAATATCTATTTTTTATTCGGTACATCATAATGTTGTGATTCCAAAATTTTTCTTCATTTTTCTTCACTTCTTTTTTTGTTCATTTAAACAAAATAGTAAAGATTTTTAATATCACCTCATCACATAAAAATAATTACCTTCTTTTTGTTATTGATCTGAATTTTTATTTGAGATTAGGGAATACTGTACCACCTACACTACCAGTCAAAAGTTTTTGAACAGTAAGATTTTTAATGTTTTTTAAAGAAGTCTCTTCTGCTCACTAAGCCTGCAAAATTTTAAACTATTTTTAATGTTTAAAATAACTGCTTTCTATTTGAATATATATTAAAATGTAATTTGTTCTTGTGAACAAAGGTACATTTTCAGAATTTTTTACTCCAGTCACATGGTCCTTCAGAAATCATTCTAATATATTGATTTGCTGCTCAAAAAAAAGTATTATTATTATTATGTTGAAAAAGCAGATTAGAATTTTTTTCAGCTTTCTTTGATGAATAGAAGGTTAAGGACAGCATTTATCTGAAATCTGAACTCTTCTGTGACTTTATCATCATTATTTCGACTCCAAGCTTTTGAATGGTATAGTGTATAATGTTACAAAAGCTTTGTATTTCAGATAAATGCAGATCTTTGGATGTTCCTATTCATCAAAGAATGATAATAAGTAATGATACTGAAAATTTAGATTTAATCACAGGAATAAGTTACATTTTAAAATATATTTAAATAAAATGCAGTTATTTAAAATAGTAAAAATATTTCACAGTATTACTACTTGTGCTTTATTTTGGATCAAATAAATGCAGGCTTGGTGAGCAGAAAAGAATTCTTTAAAAAAACATTAAAAATCTTACTGTTCAAAAATTTTACAATACTTAAAGATCGATCTGCCCACCCATATTGAGCCTGTCAATGTCTCTGTGTGTTTATGATTATGTACCTGAAAGGGCCACAGCCTCAGCTGATCTCATGCTGGTGTCCAGGGTGAAAGGTGAAGGCTGTGGGTCAGATGCATTGCAACTGTAGAAAGAGCCACTGAACTGGTACCCTGCACATACAGAAATATGTCAATGCAATTGCATGCTAGCTAAACTTACAGTATTCTACTACTTCCTTTCTGTAACACACAACGTACCAGGGTCCCAGCGTGAAGTGTAGGGGCTCTGGCTGTAAGGGATCTCAGATAGGGTGGAGTAATCCCTCCATCCTCTCTCTGCTGGAGAAAGATAGTTGCACACCTGTAATGACAAGCACATATAATGATCTGAAGTGCAAAGATAGGAACGCACAAATCAAAGATGATTTTTGATTCTGACCTGAGATGGTGCTGGTGCATAATTTGGGTGTATTGGATAATTGGGTGAGCTTGAATTCGACTGTGAATCTTCATGAGATCTGGATCCTGCAATATTTAAATATCACACATTTTCATTGTTTTCATCTGATATCTAAAGATGCATGTATTCACGAGAGAAACAGCAGTAAGCATTTGATGGTTTACTCCTCCCTTGCCTTTTTTGGATCCTTCTGGAACAATCCTATACACTTTATAGGGGTCTGAGATGTCAAGCTGACTACGCTCCACAAGCTCTTCAAAGTCATTGCTCTTGTTAAGAGCACATCGAAGACGCGTTTTCCAAGTTGGTGGGTCAGGTTTGTCAATACCCTCCCGGAATTTGCCTTTGAATAGGGCCCAAGCCTGCAGGAAAGCCAACATATGTGTCAATGTTAACTAAGGATGTACATTTAAAAAAATCTAGCTCAAAATACATATGGCAAATTCTTATAAAAGTAACCTTGGTTTTATATTGCTTTCATACATTTTTCAAATAATTTTTTATTTATACATGTGTGGCCATGTGTGCTGCTTTCACAAATGTTTTCAAACACATTTTAGTAAGTTTTTTAGTATCACTTTACAATAAGGTGTCATTTGTTAACATTATTTGAAGTATTAACTAACACGAACAAACAATACATTTAGTACACTATTTCTTACTCTGTTGATGTTAGAAATACAGTCGTTTATTGTTAGTTCATGTTAGTTAATACTTCAACTAACGTTAAACAACTTGTGATTTAAATATCTTAGTTCATGTTAATCAATGTTAACTAATTGACCTTACTGTATTCATTTTTTTCAGTCTTGAATATCAAGAAGTTTGATCTGAAGAGAAAAACGTGCTTTTTCATAAAAAGTGCAAAGTATGTGATTTAAACACTGCACTAGTTAATGATTTAAGCCTTTTAATGAGATTTTGACTCCAAACAGTAGACATTTTAAGCACCACAAAAATACAAAAAAACTATTTGAATTCGACAACACGTGTTGTCTAGGAATTGCATTTAAATGTACTTTTAATTACATAAATGAACGTCACGTGCATAGACCATGTACTGTATGAAATATTAGTAAGATCACATGGGAGAAACAATACTTTACATGCGCTGCATGTGTGTGTGTGTGTGTTTGACATCCTCCCCTCAACGTTCATCCTGACTGTACCTTGAAGAGCGCAGCATCCTCGTCCCTGTTGTAGTCCTGTTTGCCGGCGTGCTTCCACGGAATCCGAAAAATACTCTTCTCCTCATTCTCCCACACGAGTCCAGGGTATTTTCCTGTGTCCACCTGCTCTATCAGCCACTGACGCAACTTTCCGTTACCGGAGCCCCCCGCCATCGAGCGCTCTTCATCTGAACACATCTGAAAACAAGAACGTATATCATTCAGCTTTTTTCATTACCGAATAAAATGTAAAAACCAATATGATTAAAACTAGTATTAGAAATGATTCAAACTAAAAATGCAGGAAAATCTTAATTGAAAAAGACATATGCCTACTGCAGAAAGTACAGGAGCGTGTGCTGCCCTCTTTCAGAGCTTTCGAGTTTTGAAATGTGTCAGTAACGTAGTTCAGCTTTCGACCGCGACTTTTCTTCAATCGTTTGCATTGACAGGGGCGGAGCGTTCATCGCCACACACACTCAAAGGGTTCCACGCACCTGCAGCGCGTGAGATATGACGGACGTCCCGTAAGCACGCGGGGGCACTTGATATTGAACCCACACGCGCTGAAGCGGGACTTTTGGCGTTTAATAAAATAATTTTCATTTCTTTGAATTCGGTGACGTTGAAATGTCAGCTGATTGTTTGTATGTTAAAACCATAGGCTAGATTCTAAGGTGGGCACAACCTGATCGGCCGTGCAGCTACAGATACACGTGTTGAATAAGATACGCTCGTTGAATAATACTGAACACCCATCAATCGAGGGAAAACAAACCTTGGTAAATTCTGAAAAATTTAAATAATGGTATGATTCATCTATGGTAATGATGAATTCGGGAAAAGCGGGACGCTTTATGAATTTACCATTGTTTTTCAAATATATTCTAGCCCTTATAAAACGGTTAGTTCCAGTCCTCAGTTCTGATTGGTCAGCACGGCTATGACTGCTTCACCCAACAGTTCTATCACTGCACAACACCCTTAGCAACATAAACAGTCAGTAAAATAGCATTGGAACTGTTCCATGTATTATGTATTTATTTAGGCAAATTTAACTGTTTGTTATTTATTTAATGAAGTATGAGTGACCCCTGCTGGAGTTGTGTTGCATCATTCATCTTTCATTTTGAGACCACTATTCACTATTATCGTCTCAATGGCATTCTTCAGTAAAGCTGAGCTCTGTCTATTTTGTAGCCAGCAGAGGGCAGTATAACGGGCCATCCTCTAAAAAGACAAGCCAGCAGCCACTATATAAATAAATAAATAGTGAAATTACACTTTAGATATAATTTTTCATCCTACTCAAGATATATTTATTCAGTGATAGTGGGAGACTATGGTTGGATGGGTTAATTTCTGGTTTGTAATTTACTGGTTTGTAATTACTTGTTAATTAAATAATTAAATAATTAAATAATTCATTAATTTGTTACTTGGCAGACAAGATTGCACTTTTGATCTTTTGTTCTTGCGTCATGTTACATATTACAACTCTGAAACGTTTTATCATGCCTTCATCATTTATTTTGACTGCATAATAAAAGACTTGTGGAAATGTTATTATTATTATTATTATTATGCTTTTTTTTTTTTTTTTTTTACCCTTGTCCCATATCCAGACATTCTCGTTATCTAAAATATGAGTTATTACATGTTAGAAAAATAGAAAAATGTACTAATTTAGATGCACAAAATGTAAAATATTAAAGAGGGGTAAGATGGCCCCCTACTGGGTAAGTTGTCAGAACCCCCTCCCACACACACAAACACACACAACTTTAGACATTAGTCTAAAGTGTCATTAACCCTTTAACTGTCACTCCCTATCTTGAACATAGACATGAAAATGCAGAGTTTAATTTTTATAATTCATGAATGAAAGCATTTTGTAATATGAATTTGATGTACTATTTCTATGGTAATGCAATGTCTGATTTTAAAATGGTTTTCAAAGGATGAATTTTGAGATTTTAAGTTTTCAGGTGATATATAATTTCTTAAGATTTCTATTGTGTGATAGGGAAAAGGGCAACGAATAATGTATTTTTGTGACAAAGGTCAGAACTCCTGTTATGATGTAGATTTTTGAGGTGCACTCTAGTCATAAATTAATCTATCACTTTTCCTACATAATTTGTAACACAGAAAAGTGGTAAAATATCTATTTAGCAGTCTTAGACCTTCCCAACGATATATAGTTTGTCATGATTAGATTAGGATTTATTTGTAGAATGATGAAGTAATCTTTGGCGTCCCACAGAGTGGACGGTAACAGTTAAAGGGTTAATGTAAAATACTAAATCAACTATAAAAAAATATTTTGTTATATATATATATATATCCTTTAAAAGAAAAACTATATCTTTTACTCCACTTTTACTTTATAGCCTACTTTATTTTTTTAGATCAGTTCATCTCAAAACCTTTTCAACTTACTAAATCTCACAAATGTTGATGAATTGACAAAATAAAAAAAAACAGCGTAGCTGTTCATCAAAAGTGCTGAGATGAGATTTTGTGCCATATATGGTAACGAGAAAAATTATAAGGTAAACAGAACATATTTTTATTGTGCGTCAAGAAACTTAATTGTATTTGAACATAGTAAGTATGCGGATTAAATAAACTTTATATTTGCTCGAAGTTTTCATAGCTGAAGAGCAACAATAACAAGCTGAAACTCGATACTTTGAAACAGCCGAGGCTCAGACCATACTGACGTAATGTAAATAAAAAGGCAGCAGCCTCAACAAGTGAAAGTAGTTCACACGTTTATTTTAAATGATTTTTTTTTTTACCACTGTAACCTGGAGTGCTCTCTTTGTTGTAAAACAGTTGATTAATTGATATAGCGTTTAAATATTTTATTATTGTCATCAACAACAAAGGCAAACACGGCGTTATTAGAAGGGTTGTCATAGACAAAAATAATTTTCTAGGACAAAGACTGATCAGTAATTCTGAAATGACCTGAAAGCATTTTGTAAGCCGCACCGTGGGCGTTGTAAATGTGACCATATGAGCTCATGGAAGCGCTTTAAATTCAACGTTATACCGTTTTACCAAGGAAGGACAGATGACTCAATCAAAGGGAACCTGTGGGATCAGTTTCATTTGTCCTGATTAATACTGTCAGAATGGCTGGAGAAAAATGTGTCTCTGTTAATGAGCAAAATCCTTCTGACGACGATGTGGAAACTTGTATTTTCTGTCAAATCGCGAACAGAGAAGATCCACACACTGAGATATTGGCGGAAGTAAGTTCATCTTTATCAGTTTGGTTTACTGTTGTCAGAGTGGCTTCACTGCTTCAAATGCGAAGTCGCTCCTCTTTCTACACGCAACTTTATAATAGTAGGCCTATATATAACAATTCTTAAAGAGTTCATTATAGTCGTTATCCAACTTAGAGGAAGAAAGATGAACTGGGAGGGAAATATGAAAAGCAGGATTGGTAAGAGTTCACTAATACGCGCGTTATATAAATGTGTTACATATGTGTATTATATGTATTTATTATATTGACATCATTTGTGGTGTAATTTACAGGTTTTCATTAAAATTACTTAATGTAAAGCGGAAGTATAACTTTACTTTCAGTTTCCGCTGGTGACTATTGGCGGCTTTTATAGAAATGTAGGAAGAGCTATTTACAAATAAATGAATAACAATAATAAATTAAATGGCCAAGTGGCATGAAATTGTCATAGTTGTCAAAATGTTTTTGAGTCATAACTTATGCTGTGATCTCGGAAGAGTGACGTCACATTTGATAGTCATTTGTAAGTCATTTTTCATTGGCTAAAGTGATGTTACTCATCCAGTGTCCCCTGTGTCCCCTGTGGGGTTCAAAAGTCTGTACATATACGCAATATAGTGTGCATGTAAACAAAATAAACACACATCAGTCTTACACATTATAAAGTAGGCTAATTTACTTTATGAAGTGTGTTTGAACTATTACAAATTCACAAGGCTTCCCCTCAGTGTTCTGTAACAGAAATATACAATAATAGTCAATGCAATTATATAATTAGTAATTTATTTGATTATAAACGTCAAGGTAAATAAAAATGTAATGTGATTTTTTTATTTATTTTTATTTATTTATTTATTTATTTATTTTACAGGATGAGGACGTTGTTTGTTTTGAGGACATTTATCCAGGTGCACCTCATCACTACCTTGTTATACCAAAGAAACATATCTATAGCTGTTTGTCACTCCAAGCAGATGATATGCATCTTGGTAAGATTATGTCTTCTTTTGGATGTGCATTTGATTATTAAATTAATTAATTAAAAATTAGAGATACAAGATTAGAGTTATTAGAGATAGAAGATAGAATATTTCTCAACATTTAATCACACACAGTGATTAAATGCAATTTTCAATAATCTAAATGTGATTATCCTGAGCAGTAAAGAAGATGGCAGCTATGGGAAGAGATGTACTGAAAGCCAAGAATGTCACAAATTTGGAAGACGTCAGGTTTGAAGGCAACGCTACTGTCATATTAATCAAGCGTTTATTTGAATGAAGCAGTTATTAAATAAGAATATGAATGTATTTTAGTCTAGGTTTCCATGTGCCTCCAAATATCACTATCCCCCACCTGCACCTCCATGTTCTAGCACCTTTCAGTCAACTGTTTAAATGGACAGATTTCAAGTATACATCCTTCTGGTACATCACTGTGAGTAAACTAAAGACGTTTCAGGCATTTCTTTGTTTACACTTGGTTGTATATGAATTCATAAAGTTTTAACAGTTTATCATTAATTCTCTTTTGTGTGTGTGTTGTTTTAAAGGAGGAGGAGCTGCTTCAGAAACTAATGAACAATGAATGAAAAACAAAAGAAGGACGAAAAAACAACCGCATGCTGCCAGGTGTAGCTATGTGAGCCTTTTTACTGAACAGAAAAACTTGAAAAATTTTTATATAATGCTAAACTATTTAAAACTAGGATGGTATCCTTATGACTGACAGTCAAATTCACTGACATATTTATAACCAAAGTGTATTCTGATCAATCTGATCTAAGTTATTAAATGTATGGAAATGTAGGTTTTTGTGTAATTGATTATGTTAGTACATATTCTACATGCTAGATCAACACATGGGTCACACCATTATGTTTTTTTCAGTGCTCATGGTCATGTTTTTTATATATCGATCAGATGGCCACATCCTGTCTAGGGGTGCGGCTCATGGTGTGAATAAGCTGCTCGGTGAATATAAATCAAGGTCAATGTGCCAAACCGCTACACATGCCAGAAGCACATGATGAAACTCAGAATTAAATAGATAAATGGTGAAAAGATTTGCAGTGCACTCTTAGAAAAAAAGGTACAGTTCTGTCGCTGGGGCGGTACCTTAAGGAACAAAAGTGAAAAGGTCCATCTTTGTACCTTACCTACCCCTAAACAGTACATATTAGTACCTTAAAGGTACATTTTAGTACTTTGAAAGTACATACTGGTACCTTAAAGATACAAATTGGTACCTTAAAGGTGCATATTAGTACTTTGAAATTACATATTTGTACCTTTTCACTTTGTGCCTTAGGGTACTACCCCAGTGACAGAACTGTACCTTTTTTTATGACAATGTACAATCATCGAAACATGGTAGCATGTACCATGTAAGTTCGATTTAGTCATTAAAATAAAGGATCGTTTTCTATAAACAGTAGATCACATTTGTGACATGCATGGTATTTTTCAGGAACAAGGAAACGTTTCTCTTGTGACATTTTATATCCAAATAGTTTTAGTTATGTGTAAACTATGGTAGTCAACATCTGAAGTTGTCCTTAGACAAGAACGGGTATTGTTTTGGTTTTAGGACAACTTTGATGAAAAGTTTTGATCCAATTCAAATGTTGACTGCTGTATTTGGTCCAAAGTCCAGGCGAAGTCAAATTTACAATTCAACAATGTGACAAGGCAATCAAATTAGCACCTCGCCAACACATTTAACTCTGAGTACTTAAAACCCCTTATGGGAACAATTGCGTTTTTGTGTTTCCTCATTCTAGCTAAGACAGACTAAACCAAGTAAGGATATTTCCCTAATGGTCTCTCAGTGATTGCGCTGTTGTTACATAGATAAGAGTCCAGTGTGTACCAAAATGTGAAAAATGTGTTGACGACACTGTATCTATCCCGGTGGTCAATTAAAGATAAAGAATAGCCTTATGTATTAAAAACATTCATTAAAGATTTCTAATGTATTGTTGGCCTATCAACAGGAGTATTTTCTGATAATCCAATATACTAATTCCATTTGAAATACCGAAAACACCCAAACATTTTGCCACATGCAATTAATGTAATATTTAGACAAAGCAAGTAAGAATTATATAAGGTCTTTTATTTAGATATTTATTTAATAAACATTGCTTCAGAAAAACTAATTGATTGAAAAAACAGTGATCAACTTGCATTGAAAATATGTCAAAACATGGCAAATGCTTCATATTCCGGATGACTGCATATTCAGTTCAACCGCATTAGAATATCGAAAGATATAATAATGTAAATTATGTTAATAAATTATACCCTATGCATATCTTGCAATATTACACAATTTCTAGCATAAAATCAACTCTGATTTTGTTTTTATGTTAGCTACAGTATTTACAGTAGTATGTTTCCAGGTATTAAACTGCAAATGAAAAGGGATTTTTTATGAAGACGTTGTAAAGAGTATCAATCTTTGGTTTGTTTAGTAGTTTAATTGCTCTCTATTTGTTATTGTTAACTTTAGTAATATCAGGTTTAATGATCGCTCAAAGAGCTTAGTTTTGAAAAAATATGGTTCTTCTCCCCACATATCTTAAAAATAAAGATTCCAAAAAGGTGTTTTTGCAGTGATGCCATAGAAGAACCATTTTTGGTTCCCTAAGGAACCTTTCAGTGAGCGGTTCTTAAATGAACCATTTTGAAGAACATTTTAAAAATCTAAAGAACCTTTTTCGACTATAAAGAACCTTTTCTGCATTTGAAAGGTTTCATGGATGTTCAAGGTTTTTCAAGTCTGCACAATCACTCAGATTTTAGCGCATGGAAAGCATCCACAGAACATTTTCTTGAATGGGTTGTTATTGTCATGTCTCTTGGCCCGTCCCAGTTTGATAAGGACTTCACCAAGCATAGCATCAGTTTTCTGAACATTGTTTAAGATGTAGTCAGTCATGGGTCCTTGTTCCTCTACAAGCATAGCCACATCCAGGAACACTTCATGAAGGCTCTTGAGTCGGTTTTCTAAATCCAGCAGGTCACGATGTCTGCTCTCAATCTGGTTGAGTGCAGAACGGGCCGTTTTCCCTTCTGACATGACGTTATCATTAAAGATGTTCCACTGGCCATTCTCCAGCATCTCCTCAATCTGGTCACCTGTTACCTCTCGGCCCACAATCTCCATTTGCCTTTGAATATGCCGTTTGCACGATTCTTTGTGATCCATCTCAGCATCATTGTACTCTGTCATTGCGTCTCGGAAGTTGTTGCTTAGGGTGGCGTACTGTGTTCGGGCGATTCTCGCCACAGCCGAGTTAATGCCATGCTCCTCTTCAAGCTCTTTGGCATGGGCGTCCATTTTCTGTAGACGTGCCAGAACGTCCTGTCCACGGGTCTTGATGTCTCCTGCGATGACATTGGCATCCTGCTTTACGTGAGTTGTACGAGTCGGCTCGCTAAGTATGCGAGTGTTTTGGTCTCTGAGACGCTTCACCTCGAGGCGGATGAGCTGAATCTCACGTCTAGTGTCCTGAGCCTCATCAAGCACAGAATCCATCTGATCACTGTTGTCATAAATGACAGCCTGCTGGCTGAAATCCTCTTCCAGGTCCACATTGCTGAAAGAGTCTGATTCCAGCTCTTCTTGCTGGCTGCTAGACTCAGAAATGGTCTGAAGATGTTTTAATCTGTCCCTCATGATTGCTAGAGGGGAAAATGAACAGATGAGAACACTCAGTAAAACCAGATAAGAAATATGTGATCTGGTGTAGGCTAAACAATATAGCATAATAACATTCATATTTACATTATTATCCCTCATGTAGTCCTTGTTTTCAAGAATAAAATCATTTTCATTTCCACTCTTTTAAAAAATAAAGGTGCTTTAAAAGGTTCTTCACAGCGATGCCATAGAAGAGACATTTTTGGTTCCAAAACGAACCATTCAGTAAAAGTTTTTTTTAAAGAACCATCTCTTTCTTACCTTTTCATAATCTGAAGAACCTTCTTTCGCCACAAAGAACCTACTGTGAAACAGAAAGGTTCTTCAAATGTTTTTTGTGTAGACAAAAAAGGTTCTTCTATGGCATCATGAAGCACCTTTATTTTTACAAGTGTACCTTATGAAACAAACTGTAAAAAGGGGAGATAATACTTCCTTATCAACACTGAAAAAGTCACACGTCTAACTAGTTGATCTGTGAAACTATTTTTGACTGGCGTCACTCACCAAACAAGTTTGAATGGATTGAATTGATAGTTCAGCTTTTGTTTCTGTACAAATGGTGTTCTCTTCTATTATTTTACTACTTAAACGTTTAAATAGGATGCCTAAAAATATCCAACCTTATTCGAGTGACTAAAGCTTTACAATTTATAAAATGGGTAAAAGAAATGGGTAAACCCGTTTCTTCTAACTTTTCAAAAGTTTTAAAAAACAGTTTTAAGATTCAAAGATTTGATTAAGTTTCTCAAACCAGCATTTCACTGTTTGTTTAATTAAAAAAAAATGTTTAAGCATATTACAATTTTACACTGACAACATTCTAACGAGTATATTTATTGTAGGAATAATTATCCATAAATCCGTAAAATAGTGATGAGCTGAAAAAAAAAATCTAAAGAAAGAAATAAACATTGTCATTTACTGCAAAGCACATTACCTTGTGTTTTTGTCCAAAATTACGACCACTTTGACTTCTGTCGATATGTCATTTCAAGGCTGCAGCTTCATCCTGAATGCACTGGTGCAGGCGTCATTTAATGGGTGAGGGGGAAGGAATGCGCGTTCCAGGGCGTAACTTTGACGCCAAACCTGTTCGCTGAATAGAATGTCAGACGTGAGACGTAACACTTGACATAACCTCTGTTTTGCGAAATGGGACCGAGTACGATGTCTTCTTCATGTCTTCCATGTTATATAATACATTTAATAAAAGTGAGTGCAGTATTGTAGTAGTGGGACCCTGACATGCAAAAACGTTTGCAAAGTTAGTGATTCAAACTTCTGAGCAATTTCGAGCTTCAATACAGTTAACGTATTGACAGTCGAAATAGCTGACAGAAAATAGATCCCTACTGAAAAAAAAAAAACAATAGAGACCATCACAGAATTTGTAAGTTTTTGTGAATTGTACTGGTTTTAATGGAAACTGAATGGTGCCTGTTGGACTCTACTAGTAATGGGTCGCCTTCTAATTGTGGTGGTTTGTCCCAAAACACACTACAGGAATCCATTTTTTAAAGGTTTTAATGGTTAAAGTTATAGTTTGTAATAGTATAGTGGAAACCATTAGAATTTCCGATTGTTTCTATTGTTTTTTTCAGCAGGGGTGATTATTTTGTATAAACAAATTGAATGAAACTCTTCGTCATGAGTTACGAATTCATAGGCTGTTTGCTCGCCAAACTGAGGGAAAAAAAGGCAGCTAAACAGAAAACCAAATAGCATTTTTTTTCTTACGAATATAATTAATTGAAATAATTAATATAATTATTAGGCTATAATAACCAGTCAGTCAGAACATGCGTATTGGCTGTTTATGCTAAATATGTCTTGTCTAAACACTGTTAGCCTACGTGGCGGTGTAAAAGTTGAGCGAAGGTTCTCTCAGATCTACTTTTCTGTGTATTTTTTCAAGCCTTTCTTAATAAATCTATCCTCTGTACGTTAAACAACACAGCGCAGGTGCAGTAGACTTAAAATGTATATTCATTAACAGTGCACCAACAAAAAAGGTTCAGTTTGTTTTATTTACAACAACAACAAAAAAGAGTAGAAGTGTTCTATAATTTACTCAGTTCTCATCATATCTAAAGTATCGCATCTCTGCTGCCCCCTGCCGGACATTCTGATCTCTTCACACCTGACTTGGGGCGGGGTCTGTATGTCACGTCATCACTCACATGTGGTGTTGGACAAGAAAAGGTAAAATTAGGTGGCTGGCTTTTAATTTCCTTGTACAGATAATACCGTGATTTTTGTAACCAGCAAAGCGGATTTTGCGTGGAATGGACATAGAAGGACATCATCTGAGGTAGGCCACAATGACAGTAATGCTCGAAGCAGAGTATAGTGTTGCCAATATTAAACGTAGGACATTTTTTATTTAAAATAATTTAAAACATTTTCTCCACTGATGCGATGCCTACATCAAGTCTGATTATACGTATTTGGGATATACTATATTGACGAATTTTTGTAGGCTAAATTTACAAAATTAGACTTTTTTCTTTATTTACTGAGCGTAACTAAATCCAATTAATGAAAATGCGGTATAATGCTTTTAATTATATAAAAAAAAAATAAAACTGCATAATGATGAAGTAGAGTTTAATAGAAAACGTAATGAGAGTAAAACAAAGTTTATATATTTAAACGTGGACCTACAAACAAGTCCATCTTGTCTGACAGGTTTTTAGTGGCACAAGCGTACTTTTCCACAAGTCAGACGTTTTGACGTGTGGGTTACGTCTAATAACGAATATTCTTTTTTCAAGAGTTGTTTGTTGTGTTACCCATACCGTGCATTTTACCAGCTGTTCACTTAATAATGAATTTATAGACCAAATGTTTTTAAACTTTTCAGTCCAGTATTCCAGTCATGAGGGACAGACTTGACCACCTCCAGGCAGTATCACTGTCTAATGGCACTGCAGCAGAGCATGAAACTACGCAAACTCTCTCTTCATCAGAAAACACAAACTACGATGACCCTCCTCAGGACCCCAGCACCAACCCCGACATAGAAGCTGTCTTTGATGAGGCCCAGGAAGCTCGCCGCCAGATTCAATACATCCGTCTGGAAGTAAAGCATCTCAGAGAACAAAACTCACATATTTTCACAGGCGCAGTCTGCTCTAGTGCTTCTACTACGAGTGACTCTAATGCTATTGCAGCTGACATCAAAACTCGTGGACAGGAGATGCTCGTGCACCTTCGTAAGATGGATTCCCACAGGAAAGAGTTAGAGGAAAAGCATGGCGTCAATTCAGCGGTGACAAGAATCGCCCGAACACAGTACGCCAGCATAAGCAACAGTTTCCGTGATGCCATGGTGGAGTACAACGAAGCTGAGATGAGCCATAGGGAGTCCTGCAAGGCATACATTCAACGGCAGATGGAGATTGTGGGGCGAGAGGTCACAGGTGACCAGATCGAAGAGATGTTAGAGAGTGGTCAGTGGAATGTCTTTAGTGAGAACATGGTTTCAGAAGGTAAAACGGCACGGTCTGCGCTCATCCAGATCGAGAGTCGACATACAGAACTGGTACAGCTGGAGAAACGCATTCAGAGCCTTCATGAGGTTTTTCTGGATGTGGCCATGTTAGTAGAAGAGCAGAGCTCAATGATAGACTACATTCACACCAATGTTCAGTCAACTGAGGTTGAGGTCAAGGAGGTCCTTGTGAAGCTGGAACGAGCCAAGAGGCATGATAGGAACAATCCGTTTAAGAAAATGTTCTCCTGGAAACGATGACATGGACACAGATATCACATTGTCAAAAAAAAGTCCTTAATGATCAGATTTTTTTTTGTTTGTGTTGTTTTTTTGAATAGTAGGATTTTTAAATGTTTTTTAAAGAAGTCTCTTCTGCTCACCAAACCTGCATTTATTTGATCCAAAAAACAGCAAAACAGTAAAATTTTGGAATATTTGTACTAGGGCTGTCAAACGATTAATCGCATACAAAATAGAAGTTTGAGTTTGCCTAATAAACGTGTACAGCGTGTTTAATTATAATGTATATATAAATACACACAAATTAATGTATAAATTTAAGAGAAATATGTTATGTACAAAATATTTTTATTTATATATAATATAAATTATATACAAATTATACTAAATACATACTTGTAAATATTTCTTAAATATTTAATTGAATATGTTTGTATTTATATATACATAAAAATAACACACAGTACACACACGTATATTAGGAAAATAAGACTTTTATTTTGTATGCGATTAATCACGATTAATCGTTTGACAGCCCTAATTTGTACTATTTAAAATAACTGTTTCCTATTTGAATATATTTTAAAAATGTAATTTATTCCTGTGATCAAAGCTAAATTTTCAGCATCATTACGCCAGTCTTCAGTGTCACATGATCCTTCAGAAATCATTCTGATATGCTGATTTGCTGTTCAAGAAACATTTTTTATTATTATTGTTATTATCAATATTTAAAACAGTTGAGTAAATTTTTTTCAGGATTCTCTGATGAATAGAAAGATCCAAAGATCAGCATTTATCTGAAATTAAAAGCTTTTGTAACATTATACACTATACCATTCAAAATCTTGGAGTCAGTATAATTTTTTTTTTTTTTTTAGAAAAGAAATTATAGAAATTAATACTTTTATTTAGCAAGGATGCTTTAAATTGATCAAAATATGATAATTACATTTATAATGTTACAAAAAATGTTTATTTTAGATATGCTGTTCTTTTGAACTTTCTATTCATTAAAGAAACCTTTAAAAAACATTCTCAGCTGTTTTCAAAATAATAATAATAATAATAATAAATGTTTTTTTAGCAGCAAATCTGAATATTAGAATAATTTCTGAAGGATCATGTGACTGGAGGAATGATAAATGAAAAATTCGGCTTTGGAATCACGGGATTAAATTAAATTTTAAAATACATTCAAATAGAAAACAGTTATTTTAAATAGTAAAATATTTTGAAATTGTATTGTTTGCTGTACCTTGGATCAAATATATGCAGGCTTGGTGAGAAGAAGAGACTTCTTAAAAAAAAAAAACATAAAAAATCTTACTGTTCAAATACTTTTGACTGATATAGTGTATGTCCTATTTGTATTTAGGCAAATTCATATTCATCTTCTGAATAAAAATAAAAACACATCACATTAATTTTGAACAGACTTCATCACACTGAAATAAATCTGTCAATGTTATATTTCAATAGTTTTTTTTTTTTTTTTGACACCAGAAGTATCTCAAATATTTACATTTTGTTTATTTTAAACACATTGTTACAGATTGCCGTTTTGGCAAATAACTCATTTTGTGAGATTCGGAAATCCTTTTTCTTTGGTTTGCTCTTCATTAAGTATATATTCTTATGTGAAATATATTGTCAAAATAACTATACATTTTTTACATGAGTTAGGTATTGGATGATGGCTAGTTGTAATGAATCTATTTCATGTGTATAGAAATCTTTTATCAGCTGTTTCTCATTCAGTTTGCATTCATTCAAAGTTTTGTGGCAGATTTCATCAATTAGAGTGTAATTTTGTTACCCTAATTAGATCACATGTGCCTACTTCACGTGAAACGTGATGTCGCCTACTCACAACTATTAAACTAACACATGCAAGGATACAAGAAAGTTGCAAAAAGGACATTATTTTAAGATTGTGCTCCAGAGACAACTGTGTTATGTATGATGATGCATAATAAACACAGGAAGATGTGCTGTAAATTCTGTTGATTCACCTACATACACTACCGTTCAAACATTTGGGGTCAGTAATTATACTTTTATTACATAATGATGTATTAAATGAATTCAAAAGTTACAGTAAACAAATGTATAATGTTATAAAATATTTTCATTTCAAATAAATGATCACTGTTTCCACAAAAATATCAAGCAGCAGTATTTTTCTACATTGATAATAGGAATTGTTTCTTAAGTGTTCTTATTAGAATTATTTCTGAAGGATCATGTGACACTTTAGACTGGAGTAATGATGCTGAAAATTCAGCTTTTCCATCACAGCAAAAAACAAAACAAAACAAAAAAACATTTTAAAACATTGAATAGAAAACAGGTATTTTAAATTGTAGTATTTTACAATATGCTTACTGTTTTTACTGTGTTTTTGATCAAATAAATGCAGCCATTGTGAGCATAAGCGACTTCTTTCAAAAAAAATCTTTTGAATGGTTGTGTGTATAGGCTACTGTAGACTCATGGAAACTTGCAAACACAAAGCTCATGACATGAATGTGACTGCTGGATCTGGAATAGGCCAATCTGATGACTCCAATTCACAGTGCTGCTCATACTTAAGTTGTTATATTATGTTATGGATTAATGAAATGTTCAACTCTAGGCATGATTGCCACCACTGTGCTCACCTATAACTAACAGGCTAAATTTCTTGTCTTTTATGCACATTTTTTAAATGTAATATATATATATATATATATATATATATATATATATATATATATATATGCAACATTTAAGTATTCAAATCTTAGATGTTAACTAAGATCCTTCTATTATATATTGAAACCCACATCATTAACTTCTCTCTCAAAGCTACATGGTGAGTAGACAGGCCCCATCATTTTGAGGTAAATGTGTTCAAATGTCTGAAAATCTGTGTGTAACTTTAAAGAGCGTCATTACCAAACACTTTTTTTTCTGCAATTAAGCATACTTCTTAGGGTGTCACTCTGTAAGATTTAGTTTTTATATGTGTATCTAAAATTGTCACTACCAAAACAGTCACGACTGAAACATTTGGTGACGTTTCGGTTGTGACCTAATTGTTTTTTTTGGGGGGGTGTTATTCCATAAAATTTTGTTTTTATATATGTACAACTGTTTAGAACTGTGCTAGTTAACCATATGCTGATTAGCATCCTTGAGCTGAGCTCAAAAATATCTAAAATTGTCTGTAGTGACAAAAGGGAACACATAATGCTTTATTTGGGAGAAATAAAATTTTACTACAGTTATGCCAATTTCTAGTATGTTTTAGTATGTGAGTTAAAATTCTGTAATGTGATGTGCTCGCTACCAAAACAATACTAACTAAAATGTGCAGTCACGACTGAAACATAAATAATCAACTAAGTTAAATTATCAGCTAAGATGTTATGATAGTGTTTGGTTCAATGTATGTTCAAGCTAATGAATTTTTGAAATCAGTGTAATCACAACTTTATGCCTTTTACAAAGAAAGACTGAAGTCAAAATACAACAAATCTCATAAATTAAGACTTGAAATATTGTTAAAATTGTAACTAAAAACTTTAATAAAATAGCAAACAAATATTTACAAGGTAGATGTAAACAAAATCTTAATAGGTCAATATTCTTATTAAAATATATATTACTGTGTTTTGGTAGTGACAAATTTTGGGCAGGAAAAATATTCCAAAACTTTTTGAAAATACTATATGAGAATTAACTGCACTACTGTACTAGAAATGTACCAATTTGATAGATAGATAGATAGATAGATAGATGTAAGAGAATGTAAGGTTACGAAAACAAATGTTGCCCAATGCCAGGTGAGTCATTTGTTCTTGTTCTTGCTCAGACTTGTGAATAACTTGTAAAAGCGCGAAGACAATTCAACCCTTCCTCCTGAGGGACATTGCGCGCGCTCCCGCCGTCGCTCTGTCGGGCACGCGCTTGACTTGTCTGCTGTTCTAGTACTGCTCCAGATCATCTGAGCATCAGACAAGACATCGTTCTGCTAAGAAACCCCAGACCCGGGTGGACGTTTTAAGATGAGACTGTCGGTCGCTTTTCGCTATGCACATCTGAGCCAAGCCAGCATAGGACGATCACGAGCGGGTGTCAAAGTATTAAACCCGGCGAGCAGATTAATACCTGATAACAGCGCGGTTTCTTGTCTGTGGGTTCGGGAAAGTTCGACCAGCGGTACAACTGAAACGGTTGCCAGTTTTAAAAGTCATCCACGAAAAAACGATGGACCGCTGTATGAAAGTGCTGTTGGGTAAGCATAAAACACACACTATTAAGTCTCTAAACCTACATGCGACAAAATGTTTATTTTCTAAAACACGTTGAATGATTTTTGTGATTGTAACTGTTTGGTGCTGTAAATATAGCGACTTCATTAAAATATCTATTGTCTTGGCGTTGATTTGTTTCCACGTGCTAACGTTACCGGTGTTTGGCCGCCAGCTGATGTAACTTGTGCCTCCCATTAGTCTTCCGTCCATACACGCTTTTAATATGAACTGCGTTGTTTGCTAATTAAGGTGCATATCAATACTGTGTTACTGTGTGAATTAAAGTCGTTTTCTTGCAAAAAGTAAAAGTTTTGTTTTAATTGAAGTTGAAAGGATGCTATTTGTAGGTCAGTGTTACACTGAATGTCCTCATTTAACCCGCTACCCTGGTTGGCTATCACTACACTGTATTTACGGTCATATAGCTGTGTTATATCGGATTTTGCAAAATGAAAATCTTAATGACATATTTTTTTAAAAGACCCGGGAGCATTAAAACACAGGTTGCGTTATAACAACATTTTAAAAATATGTTGCTACACCACTTAAATCACTGTCATACATGACCATCTCCAGTGTGATATGTTATAAGAAAGTAATGTAAAGAATTTGATGGGTATTATATTAAAGCCTGCAAAAAAATGAGTTACAGTCATTGAAATGTGTTAAAACAGACTTATTTAAAAGTCCTTAACAAATGAAAACTTTGTGAAAAATATAATTGCCTAATCAAACCCTGCAAGCGACCCCTGTGTATCTTCTTGAATGTGTGTAAATGGAGTCAAAGGTCGGGTATCTGCTACTGAGGGTTAAAATAATCAGTAAAGATGCCTTTTCAGGCAGCCTTACAAAAGATGCTTACAGTGAGGCAATAGTCTCCGCGATAACACAAGATACGTTTATCTGCTGCTAGTCAAAATGTGTTGGCCAGTCTGCTTAAAATGATTAAAATTAGCTGAACCTACAAGAGTGATTATTTATTTATTTTGAGTTTATTGCTTTCTATCATAGTCAAAAATGAGACCCCAGTTTAGTTGTTATCATAGACTGCATATGTGTGGCAGAGATATCAGTATAAAGGCTTTAAATGTCATCTCAGCAGGCACAGAGAGAACTTGTGTGTGTTTAGAGATGTTTAAAATCTTGGCTGTAAATGTTTGAAAAAAAATTATTTCGTTATATTAGCAATCATTATGTTAATATTAATGATAAAAGTTTACTTACTCTGCTTCGATCTGAGGTTCAAAGTCTGCGTTTCAGAGACTCAATACTAAAGAGCTGACAAGAACAGGCAAAATGATGGAGTGGCGTTTAATGTGTGGTCAACATTGATTTTTTTTCCCTGGATTAGATAACCAAGTTGTTTCAAATCCATATCACCTTTGTAAGCTTGATAAGTTGGGGAAAAAAAATATTTTATATATATATATATATGGATGTGTTTATATGTACCAATTTGTGTAGAATGTGTCTTATGTTTATTCAATTAAAAGTTCTATACTGTTAGTGTAAGTTAATGAACATACATTATGTACATTTGATTAAATATGCTATGAGCTGAATGGTTAAATATATGAAGAGTTCAGGTGCAAAAGCCTCTAAATCCATCTGACGTTTTTCTTTAAAATGAGCATTTCTTTCTGGCTACTTTGTATAGGTTTCTATGTAAGTACTGGTACTTCTGATTGGGCTGAGACTGGGATTTAGTAAGTTTGAAGTAAAAGTGTTTGATGGACGTATAATATGTGTCAGGAGCATTCACTCAGTATCATTATCTCATTTGGTGGCTTTTAGCTGGTTTTGCATCTGAACTCTTCATATACACTCTTTGCCATCTCATTTACAGTGACATTGTTCAGAGGAGCACAGAGGAGCTACAAGTTATCAGAGAAACCAACCCAGGCCTTAAACCTACATTGGCTATCATACAGGTGTGACTTTGTGTTTAGATAAAGAGTGGGAGAGCACTTGTGTGTATCTGTTGCCATGTGAATGAATCTCAGACACTGAAACCTGGTATGTTTTTACTTATGATAGGCTGGAGAAGATGATGCTTTGCTGGAGGTAAATAAGAAGATGGCTGCAAAGGTATAACTGTTTGTTTTCCCTTCGGTCCAACATGCAATAAGTACAAGGGTGCAAGTAGATGTTTTGCTGTTTATTGATTGAGATGATTGGGAATGCAAATTGATAGCTTATTGTGTTATATTCCCTCTGATTTTGTATCCATACAGATCGGCTTGGATGTTATGCAGATTTGTCTTCCATGCCAGTGCACAGAGGAAGAGGTCAGTGACACTGCAAATCTGAGAAGCTAGAAATAGCTTTTTGATAAAACAGAAAATATCCTCCTTAGAGAAGTCTGTGCAGGAGTCGGCCTCCTGAATTTTTGTCTCTATTCTACAGGTGATCGAGGAGATCTTGAGACTAAATGAGGATTCTCGTGTTCATGGCATTTTTTTGCACCTTCCCCAGTCCTTCCTCTCCAAAAGTGTCCGGAATGCCATCAAACCACAGAAAGATGTGGATGGGTAAGCTACAGTTTTTTTGGTTGTTTTCGTATGTAACCGCCAATGGTGGGTGATTTGAGAGTTTACTAGCTATGAATATTTCCCATCTGCCCATCTTTTATTTTTGGGTTGAAACTGTTTGTTCTTCCACAGAAAGACATTCTTGTTTGTATTGATGTGTTTGCAGGGTCTCTGATCTTAATGTTGGCCGTGTGGTGTTGGGGGATCAGAGAGATGGCTTTGCCTCACCTGTTGCTGGAGCTGTGCTGGAGTTGCTTGCCAGGCATGGTGTGTATCTGTTTGTTTATGTGTTTTGCCGAGTTCGAATCCTGCCTCAAGGTCCCTTGCCAATCCTGTTTCGCTCCCTCCTCCCAGTACTTTCCTGTCAGCTCTCCACTGTCCTCTCATAATAAAAGGTATAAAAAGCCCATTAATATAACTTTTTTTTTTTTTGTCATAGAATTTTTATTGTTGCAAATTGCATTTTACATTTTATACCACTCCACACACCATATACAATCCTACCCAGCCCCAACAAAACAATCCCCAATGGACTATTTGCACTGAGCCTCGTGACGCACTTCCGTTTTGAAATCTTAGGGCTCAGTTATTTCCGGTTATGTACATTTTCAATGCGCTGTAATCATCTAGTTGACTTAAACGCCTAATAAAATGAGAGTTTGCAGGATGATTTCAAATTCGGAAATTTTCAGAGACAGGAGAAGACATATTCTATTGATTACTGTGTACAGAATTTTCCAAACTCGACGGAACGTGAAGTTTTAATCCAACATAAACCGATCTGAGAAAGCCGTGGCTGGTAATCTTACGTGATTGTTCACCACAGGGTGTCAGTGCTCTATAGTGACCTAAGCGCGACGCTACATTTTGTGAGATGTGATAAATAAGATCATGATGAACCTTTATTTATCTGTATTAAATATGTTAGTCACAATTCTGTCATTATTTCACTGTATGTAGCCTATTGGCAAAATATGAATATTCAATAGTCGCACTGTCAGCGTGTTACTGTTAAAAATTATTTAAATGATTTTAAATTTAACTTCGTTAAATAAGGCAGTTACCGCACATTCATTCAGCCATTTTAAACGATGGAATAAGCAATATGGACTCGGAATAAGTGCTCCAACGCACACAAACAAATTAGCTTTGGTTTTACTACAAATAAAACCAAAAATTGCAATTGAACCATATAACCACAAATTAACTCGGGTTTTACTACACTGTCCATAGTTTAACGATGGTAGGCTATTTGTAGTAAAAGTGTTGTATACAAATGGTAAAAATGAAGAAAAAAAACAAAAAAAAAACAAAACGGCACTTTTACTATAGTAAAACTATGGTTAATTTTCGTAAGGGTGTTTATTAGTCAAACTAATTTAAAACTGTACATTCATCAGGTATGAAATATGTAAATCAGTAAAAGAAAATACTTATAAAAAACAAAAAGGCAGGTTAGAGGGGAAATATATTTATTAATTATTTAGAATGCACATACTGAAGGGAAATATATTTATAGTAACATTTCAGCAGGTTGAAGATGATTCATGGTAATGCAGAGAATATGATGAATTTTTTTTATTTATTTATTTTTTAAAGAAAATCCAGCCCTAAAATGTAGTAATAATCTGCGTTCTAATGAGAAACTGTCTGTATGTAGGTGCGCTGAACGCTAACCGGAAACTCCCGAGCCCTAACAAGTAGAACGCGGAAGTAGTTGTGCAAGTAGTCCATTAACAGGAATGACATCTGAGGGGGAAAAAAAAAAAGAAAAAAAAATATACAAGAAAAATAAATAAATAAAAAATACAAATAATGATAAACAAATAAATAACATAAAATAATAATATCTCTCTATATATACACCTCCACTCAATCCACGTCTAAGGTTTTTAAATCATTAAAGAAAGTGATAAATTGTTGCCATTTTTCAAAAAACAATTCTCCCCTACCTCTGATATTGTATTTAATTTTTTCAAGTTTTAAAAAGAAGGCCAAATCTTTCAGCCACAGTGAAATAGAGGGGGGTTGTGAGGAGGTCCAAGACAACAGTATTCTACGTCTGGCAAGAAGAGATGCAAAAGCCACAATGTCAGCCTGTTTCCGACTTAAAGGCTGACATTGAGAAGGAACCCCAAAGATTGCGATCAAAGGACAATCAACTAATTTGACCCCTAGGACATCAGAAACTGTTTTAAAGAAAGAATTCCAAAAGTTTTGCAACTTGGGACAGAATGCAAACATATGGCTAAGGTTACATGGTGAAAGTTTCCAGTTGTCACACACATCTGAAACATTAGAATATATTATTAGAAAGTTTTGTCTTCGAAAGATGACTCATAAATATAACTTTTAAAAAAAATCCATATTTATACTAATATGGATTATATATATATATTTTCTCATTCTCACCAAGACCGCATTTATTTCTAAAATTAATTTATAAATATTATTATAACTGTTTTCTATTTCGGTGCATTGTAAAATATTTATTCTTGTGGTGGCAAAGCTGAGTTTTCAGCAGCCTTTTCTTAAGTGTCACATGATCCTTCAGAAATCATTCTAATATGCTGATTTGGTGTTTAAGAAACATTTATTATTGTAAAAGCTGAAAACAGTTGTGCTGCTTAAGTTTTGTGGAAACCAGGACACCATTTTTTGTTTTCAATATAGGGAAACATCAAACAGCATTTATTTAATTTTTTCTTTTGTAACATGAATGTCTTTACTGTCACTTTTGATCAAACTAACGTGTCATTGCTGAATAAAAGTGTCAGTTTCTCTCCAAAAACATCTTGCTGACCCCAAATTTAGAATCCTGGTGTATTTTTTTTATTGTAACATAATTTAATTTAATTTTTAATTCTCCTTTAGATGCCCCATTGGTTGGCAAGATGGCAATGCTGGTGGGTGTTGAGGGACCCCTGAAGGCAACTCTTCAGTTTTTGCTGCAAAACAATGGCATGATGGTGCAGACCTGCCAGTGGAGCTCAAAGCACTTGCAGAAACGGGTAAATAATTGATAATTGGGAGATACTTAGTTTTCAGATCAATTTTTAGGTGCAGTTTGCTATTTTCAGCAGCAGAGGGCAGTGTTGCTTTTTAGGAGGGACATCTGGATAAATCATATCAGAATTAGAATGAGCTTTTATTTGCCAAGTGTGTGCAAACACACAAGGAATTTGTTGTGGTTTTTCAGGAGCTCTTGGTACATGCATACATACAAGTAAGACTAAAGCAAATAGTAGAATATAAAAATAATAATGCAGTATACCTCTGGAACCGAAGAATTAAGTACAGATTTGTGCATTATGTACTGTATATATGCAACTGTATCATTTTCTTTCTTTCTTTCTTTCTTTCAGATCATGGATTCGGATGTGATAGTATTGGTAGAGACTGGCCACGAGAGCCTCCCACCCACTTGGTTAAAACCGGGGGTGGCAGTCATCAACCTCAGCTCAGCCCTAATGGAAGGTACATTTTTTTCAAAGTAAAGATATTGATCATGGCCAACATTATAAAATTTGGTTTTGATGTTGCTGTTATACATAAAACATACAGAGAACTTCATTACTTGTGAAGTGTCATTTGAGAATTGAAACAACTATTATAATTGTAGTAACATGGAAGTGAAAAATGAGCATGTGATTTCTCTGAAACCGATCAAGTCAGGCACGCAGTTTTCTTCACCTTTCATTACCTGCCATCTCCAAGAGACTTTAATGGATATAGAGGCCCATGCTATTTCCTCCATAACCCACAAATTCCATTAGTGTGGGAACATAATAAGACACTGCTAATTGTATTTCCTTCGATGTGCAGTCCGGGCCAACTTTTCATACGTATGATCTTATTTCCTAGAACACCCTGACAGTTGGGAGAACAGGGCTGAAACTGAATCTGGAGCAAGAGTTGGGCCTTTAAGTGCTGCACTTAGAATGCAGGTGAGATACATGTTGTTTTTACTTTAAAAAAGGGAAAATTATTCAAATCAAATTTTCAGAATCTGCTGAACTGTCATGAACTACCTTTGTTTTTTTTATTTTGTACTGTTCTCTGAGGCCCACTTATAATGTTATTAAGATTATTACATCAAAAACATTGTATTTTAGAAGAAAATGGCCATTTTCTGTCCTGCTTTTATCCCCTCTCATCTGAACACTCTGTTTGAATGGGCGAGGTGGGTTGTAGACTCGAAAGTAAATGCCCCCTTCTGTGATTGGCTAACAGTGTACATGCATTCCTCATAGACGGACACCGCTTTGATTTAAATTTAAAACGCATAAATAACTCAGTAGATATCAAACAATCTGTATGAAGAGACAAAGCAATAGTGACCACATAATGAAAACAGTTACTCACACTTTTGTTGTGACATAACTGTCGGATCCAATATAGGCGGCACAGCATCGTCTTTTAGTTTCAGTCTTTTTGAAACATGCATCGAATTCTGTTGCTCCGGTTGCTAACGTAAACTCGGTTCCCTGAGATCAGGGAATGAGCATTGCGTCACTGACGCTATGGGTGATTATAAACAAATCTACGGTAAAATGAAGTAAATCAAGGACCGAGTTCTTACTGACACGGTCTGGAACCTAACGTCGGGATAAGAAGGAAGGCAATGCAAAGACTGTTTTTTCCACAAATTGGCACTGCACAGCATCCTGTTGTTTTCAGAGCCATCTTTATTGTTTGGTTTCTGCGTAGACCTGCATGTTCACCTCTCCGGTAAACATTACGTGCAAATCAGTGGGCGGGGCTTAAACAGGCAGTGATGTTGATCTTCTTCTATGGAGGCAGAGCTTATCTACCTACTACATCATACATAGGAACATAGGCAGACTGCCTTCAAAAGCTGTTTATAGACTAACAACAAAGTTTTGAGTTTGGAAACTTACAGGATTTTTTTATAGTACAATGACCTATTATATGTCAAAATTCATCACCCCTTTAAAGATGAATTTATTTTACAGTTGTTATAACTATTATTTATTGGAGTAATTTATTTAGTTTTATAAAAGTGCATTTTTAATATGTTCACACACTGCTGTTTAGGAATAACTTTTTTTTTTTTTTTTTTTAAAGAGGATTACCAAGGCTGCATTTATTTGATCAGTAAATATAGTCAAATAAATACAGTCAGTAATATTGTGAAATATTATTACAATTTGAAATAATAGTTTTCTATTTTAATATCTTTTAAAATGTAATTTATTCATGTGATGGCAAAGCTGAATTGTGACCCTGGACTAGAAAACTAGGGTCAGTGTTTTGAAATTGAGATTTATACATTATCTGAAAGCTGAATTAAATTAGCTCCACTTGTGTATGGTTTGTTAGGATAGGACAAGATTTAGCTGAGATACAACTATTTGAAAATCTGGAATCTGAGTGTGCAAAAAAAAAAATCAAAATATTGAGAAAATCGCCTTTAAAGTTGTCCAAATGAAGTTCTTAGCAATGCATATTACTACTCAAAAATTAAGTTTTTATATATTTACAGAAGGAAATATCTTCATTGAACATGATCTTTACATAATATCCTAATGATTTTTGGCATAAAAGAAAAGTCTTTCATTTTGACCTATATAGTGTCAATTATACCCATGCTACTTCAGACTGGTTATGTGGTCCAGGGTCACAATTTTCAGCAGTCATTACTCCAGTGTCACATGATCCCTCAGAAATCATTCTAATATACTGATTTGAAAAAATGATTGTTTACTATTGTCCTCTTTTCAGAGCTGCTTTACAGCTAAATTAGATTTAGTTTGCATCATTGAAGTATTAATTTCCTGTTTAAGACTGTAAAGGTGCTTTAACACAATTTGTATTGTATAAAAGCACTATATAAATTTAGCTAACTTGATTTGAATTTGTTGCTCAAGAAACATTATTTATTATTATTAGCATTATTGAAAACTTGTGCTGCGTAATATGTTTGTGTTAACAGGATTTCAGGATTCTTCAATAAATAGAAAATTCAAAAGAATTGCATTTATTTGATATTGAAAATCCGTCAAATCACAGTGGTTATTGCCAGTATGTTTTTGTAGTATATGTTTGTGTACATAATTATGCAGCGAATAAAGTTGTATGAAGTGTTCACTGAGATGTTTGTGGCTTGTGCTCTGACCTGCCAGCATGTAGTGAGGAGCAGCAGGAGGTGGATACAAGAACAGCAGTACCAGCCATGGAAGCTCCGCCCGCTAAAACTTCAACCACTGTCACCTGTGCCTAAGTATAAGCAACTTTGCCTTTTAGTTTCTACAGAATATGCCTCGCTCAGACCTTTGTTTGTTCATTTGTGCACAAAACTAATTGGTCTCTCCACCTTTAACCCTCAGCGATATAGAGATCTCCAGGGCACAGACTCCCAAACCCATATCCCGGCTGGCTCAGGAGATTGGGCTGCTTCCAGAGGAGCTGGAGGCCTATGGGAACACTAAAGCCAAAGTCCATTTGTCCCTTCTCAACCGTCTCCAACATCAGCCTAATGGCAAATATGTCCTGGTGGCAGGGTGTGACATCAGTTTTTACTTCTTTCATTGAAGTTTAATTCATGTCATGTTACTTATCTAAGAGTGTGTTTACGCTTGGAAGGTTTGGTTTGATTAAAATGATCGTTCGTTTGAATATATGTGACCTTGGACCACAAAACTTTTGAGTTGCTGGGGTATATTTGTAGCAAAACCCAAAAATACATTGTATGGGTCAAAATTATCATTTTTTGTTTTATGCCAAAAATCACTAGGATATTAAGTAAAGATCATGTTCTATGAAAATATTTTGTAAATTTCTTACTGTACATATGTCAGAACTAAATTTTTGATTAGTAATATGCTTTAAGAACTTTATTTGGACAACTTTAAAGGTGATTTTTCAATAGCAAACCATACAACAACTGAAAGCCTATTTATTCAGTCTCAATTTGGAAAAATTTACCCTTATGTCTGGTTTTGTGGTCCAGGGTCAAATATTTGAAGACTACCATCAGAACCTTTGTGCGCACTATTCAAGCAGACAGAGACCCACTTTTTTTGACTGAAAAATGAATGCAACACAGCCCAAAGACATCTAAATGAGCAAAAAACAATATCTTCTTGTCATAAGAGCTATGGTAACCATTACAGTTCAGTACAGGTGTTGGAACCGTTGTCAGAACCAGCAGATCTTCGTTTGCGTGCAGGAATTCCTGGCACTGTTTTGACTCTTTTGCATATTTAATAAGCTATTGGTTAGTGTTAAGCTGGTAAAATACTACCATAGATACACACATGCAGCAAGTGCATTTAGCTCAAGACACACCATGTTTAGTAAGTTTCTTCAAAAAACTGTATTTAAAAAAAAAGCTGTTCAATCAGGTTATCATCTTATCCTCACGGCTTTTGTTTTGTATCTTTAGATTAGGTGTTACAAGTGACTGTGTGACCGCTAAGCAAACCAGTACTAAATGCATAATTTTCTTTTTTGGTTCAGACCAAGAGAACAGAACTACGCGTAAATGTACCCTAAAATTATATGTTATGAAAGCAATGATACAAATGTTTATTGAACAACAAAGTACTGAAACTGTATTGGCTTAATTTGTTGAGCAGGTTTTAATCTGTAAATGAAATCCACTGGAAGCTTTTTCATCAATTAATGGTAGATGAATTGATGACCAACACTGCAAGAGCCTACATAAGAGAAATGTTAATACTTTTAAAGGTTAAAAGCATTTAAGGAAAACTTTAGGTCAGTGTTTGTGTGTTTTCACACTCAAGTCCGTGTGCACGTTTGTACTCTGCCTCTAAATTCCTAGAGAGAGTGATTGGTGGGCCCAGGGATCTTATCTACCGCTGGCTCTTGAGCCCACCAGGAGCCTCCCTTTCATCCGTGTGTGTGAAGCGTGGCTCGGTCAGCTCCAAATGGGGGCCCAGGGTCTCTTTCATGTGTGTGGGGAATGCACAGACCCCTGGCTTTATCAGCAGCCCCTTCCCTCTCCCTTAACTCTCCTTCTTTAAGTCCCGCTCTTTGTTCTGCCTACAGACGCTGTGAAGCAGCACTGCCCTCCCCACCCAGCCTACTCAATTACTGTCAGCCACTGGCATGCCTTTACTGCGCTGCCAAAAGAGCCGCTCCACAAAGACAGAGAGAGAGGGAGAGGGAAGATGCTGATGGGGAGAAGGTTTGCCGGCAGTCTAATATAGTGAGATCAGAGGGAAAACGAAAAGAGAGGAAGGCAGAAAGATGAATAGATGTGTAGTCACAACCTTCTGCTTTTGAATGTGGGAAAGCATGTGTTGATAATGTTTTCGCTCTGTTTTTCAGTATAACTCCCACTCCTCTGGGCGAGGGGAAAAGTACAGTGACCATCGGTCTTGTCCAGGCCCTCTCCGCTCATCTTAAGCTCAACTCTTTCGCTTGCCTGCGGCAGCCTTCCCAGGGCCCAACGTTTGGTGTCAAAGGTGTGTTTGCTTTACCTTAGTTTGATTTTGTAGTATATGGATAACAATAACTATAATAACAACATTTCAAGGTATTACGGTGGCACCAAAGTGTAGATATTGTAATGCAAGTTTCTAAGACTCACTGATTTAAAGCTATTGTAACTTGTCCTTTGTAGAGTAGGCAATCAATATAAAAAATTAAATTAATAACAAAAATTTAAAAGAATAAAATTAAAAATACAATTAAACAAAGTTAATTTTGAAAACAAAACGTAATATTTTTGTGTTAAATGAGAAAGTATCAAGTAGACATTACAAATTGTAGCTTTAGAAAGAAATATTTGATTTGATTCAGCATAGTATTACACACAGACATTTAGGCTGTAACGACGTAACGTAAGCTATGGAACATAAAAGAAGATATTTTGAGAAACATCTCGGTATTTTTTTTTTGTTGTTCATACGATGAAAGTCATTGGTAACCAAAACAGCTTTGTTACCAACAGTCTTCAAAATACCTTCTTTTATGTTCCACAAAAGAAAGGTTTAAAAAGACATGAGGGTGAGTAAATGATGACAGGATTTTTTTAATTTATTTTTGAACTATCCCTTTAATGTTTTTATTTGTATTCTTATTATTTATTATTCTTTTTTTTTATAAAATGATACTCTTAATAAGAAACTAAATCTGCCAGCAGGTGGCAGTAAATGTCTTTGAGTTATTCATTTATTCATTTGATTCGTTCAAATGGGAAAGAAGTAAATGGCTCTCTTTATAAATGAGCTTTTGAATCATTGGTTCACACGATTCGTTCAAAACGCGGATTCATTCAGCAGCTGAATGCTGCTGTGTTGCTCTGAGACGCGCAACAATTCTGCTATGGATCAAAGGTAATATGTTCTCTGCAAAATTGAGCAAAAACACATAATATTGTGTTTAAATTATAACACAGTATCAACTTCTTATTTACTGAACTGTTGTATAAAATCACATTTACGCATGCACTCGTGGCATATTGCTCTTGCTGATATGTGAGGGGCATTTTTTTCACCAGTATCTAGAATTTTAGGGCATAACTGCATTTGTAGAGTTGTTGCCCTGCATCAAATTTGTCAACAGTCAACTATATGAAATATAAGATGATGTACAGGTACAAGTGTGTATATATATATATATAAATATATAATATACATAAATACATACATACACCCTAATCAAATAAATTGCAAAAGTTTCCAGTGCAAACGTGTAGGCCTATCTGTGTGGTGCTAGATTTTGGATCAGAACTCTGGCTATATCAGACATATTGTCTTATGTTTTCGTTGCTGTGTTTGTCAGTCTGCTTCATTATTTTGTCTCCCTGCAGGAGGAGCAGCGGGTGGGGGATATGCACAGGTCATTCCTATGGAGGAGGTGAGCAACTACAGACATCCTGTCTCCCGCTATCACAAAGCCCTTTCCCTTAGTATGCCACAGCTGATGACAGCCCTTAAAAAAAACTCACGCTGCCATTGAGACCAAGTGAAATAAAGCACAATGTCCAAAACTCTAAAATCACTAGTGAACATGCTTTTGTTTTGTGACAGAGTTTTTCTAATTTATTTTTTTTCTTATTACCGATAAATATTAGCATATCCATTTGAAAAATTGAAATTGAAAAATAACATGATTTGGAATTCATTTGGACGTCCAAGTTTTGATTTAATAACAGCATGCATGAGAATAATAAGACTTTATTTCTAGTTTTATATTACATTTTGAATCCCATATTTTCTCTGTTATCTCAGACTTTTGGACAACACAGAATGTTTGTGTGTGTAGGAGAGCAGATACTCTCTTTATCAGAAACTTCAGAGAGCAGCTTACTCACTCACTTTATTTTTTTTTCCCTCTCAGTTTAATCTCCACCTCACAGGAGACATCCACGCTATAACCGCAGCCAATAATCTAGTGGCGGCAGCCGTCGATGCCCGCATTCTCCATGAAGCTACTCAGTCAGACAAGGTAAACAACTGCAATCATGACTATTTGATTTCACACAGGGCACTCTCCCTTGAATTTAAAATTATGATTCATCAATAGTTAGTAATCAATAGCAGTGTAATTAAAGAGTATTGTTTCTATGATAGCATATTTATCACTTTGTAAAGCTTTAAGTATTCAGCTATAAGTGTTTTTTGGATCTTTTAGGCCCTGTACAGCAGATTAGTGCCATCTATTAATGGTGTGAGACGCTTCTCTCCTATACAGATGGCTCGCCTAAAGGTGAGTCTGGAAAGATCTTTGTACCTCTGTACTTTTTAACTTGTATCGTTAAAGGGATACTTCTCCCAAAAATGAAAATTCTGTCATTATTTACTAGCCCTCATGTCGTTTCAAATCCGTAAGATCTTTGTTCATTTTCAGAACACTATTTAAGAAATTTTTGATGGAATCCAAGCGCTTTCTGACCCTGCATAAACAGCAACGCAACTGACACTTTCAAGGTAGTAAGGACAAAAATAGTCCATGTGACATCAGTGGATCAACTGTAATGTTATGAAGCTATGAGAATACTTTTTGTGTGCAAAGAAAACTGAAATAATGACTTTATTCAATAATTTCTTCTCTTCCGTGTCAGTCTTTGAGACGCATTCACGTCAGCACCATGATGCACATCGTTATTTTGTGTTTTTTAAAGATGTCCTTGCTACCTTGCCGGGCCTTGAATGTGGTAGTTGTGTTGTTGTCTATGCAGGGTCAGAAAGCTCCAAATTTTAATTTATGTTCTGAAGATGAACAAAGGTCTTATGGGTGTAGAACAACATGAGGGTGAGTAGTTACTGACAGAACTTTTGACAGAATTTTTGGGTGAACTATCCCTTTAACACCCTCATTATTTTACATAGCAAACTTCAATGGATCCTTAAGATGACTTAAATAAGACAAAACAAGCATCACAATCACAAAACTAAGATATTTCTTATTTGAATTAATTCCCTTTTTCAGTGAAGAGCCAGGCTTCCATGGTCTTGGAAAACCTCATTTTAAATGTGTAATATTAGACCTGGAAAAATATTATGCTATGCCAAACAAAATATTTAATCAGGTTAAAATTGTAAAAAGAAAAAAACAACTTATCTTTAATCCTTTTCAATAAATGGGAACCCTGAAAAACATTCACCTCTTAAAAGTTGTGGAAATCCACTTTGTGGACAATGGGGAGCAAAAATATTGAGAAGAACTGCACTAGAACTTGTGGAAATTTGGAAGCAGTACATCAGATAACCAACAGGGGTCCTCATGCAGCTACAGCGAAAACTAGCAACTTTCTTATAAGGTTGTAATTCGCAGCAAGTCTTGCTGTTCACAAGTTTCACTCGTTTTGTTTAAGTAAACAAGTCAAGTGTTGTGTTTTGTTGGCTGTGACACAGATAAGCTGAGAGACTCCTCAAAACACAAACTGTTTATGTTTGCTCAGGGACAGGCTGGGTTGACTTACATTTTGGAAAGCTGGTAAATTTACAAGAGACGGGCAGCGTTTTGTGGAGAAATCTAATTAAAAAGATTCTGAAAGATATTTATGACCATACTGGGGCCTCCAATTGCAAAAAATTTGCAAAAATCTTCTCAATTCTTCTGAGTCAAGGCCAAAACTAACTGCAGTAATGAAAATGCTTTAATAGTAGGTTTGTTTAATATGAATGAACAGCTTTTTCATTGTAATAATCACTGCACTTGCGTCTGTCTCTTGTCTCTTCCTCACCTCGTGTTTCCAGCGTCTTGGAATAAACAAATCTGACCCCAGTGACCTCACACCAGAAGAGGTCAAGGCATTCGTCCGACTTGACCTTGACCCTGAGAGGGTCACATGGCAGAGAGGTAGGAGCTTGTGCAATGTAGATTGCTTTACTGTTTTGCATATGGTATGCTCTTACAAGAATCCCTCAATGCTTGATGAGTCACATAAAGAGATGGAGAGATTGTGGTACAGGATGTATGATGCATAAGGCAGTGAGCTGAAGCATGCAGCATGACAGTATGTGGCCATTGGAATGCTATTGCCACATTTGACTCTTCCGTTTAAATTTTCTAGTGGGACAGTACTATAAACTAGCCATGCGAGAGCAATTTTTGAGAACAAGTCCCTCTTGAACACATCTACTCTTCACACCTGGAAGGGATGCCAAATGTAAACCTTCTGCTTTTGGTTACGGCGCAGTGCCGTCTGATAGCTGCGATCACTGGGGGATGAGATTCAGCTGGATTGGGGTGTTTCCCGTTTTACTCGTGGCCGCCTGGGAACATCTGTTGCCTTTAGCCCTACATTCAGAAGATAGTGCTGCAATGACTGATGGGATATTTACTCTGTCGGTTCAAAAGTGCACACTAAAATGAGGGGCCTGGAAGATTAAGAACAGCTTTACATCTCTCTCCCGCTGCGAATGCGAAACTGTGTGTGTCTGAGAAGGTTTGACAATTCCGTACAACTTTCTCAAGGTGACGTTCATAAATGCAATGTTTAAACCATTAGGGTTTCTCATGGTCCTTTATGGGAAGATATCATTGTGAATAATGATCCTCGGACTACGTTATCATGGTCTTTCCTTGTTTATTAATCACTCTTCAGATGAAACATTTTGGCCGTGCCGTATGTTACGCTGTAGTTCACGTACACTCTGTTCTCACAGATGGATGAATTGAAACAGAACACGGGAGACAGCCAGAAAGCAGACTAAACCACTGTTGTAATTTCTGTTGCCTGTGACGTTTAAAATGAGCCTTATAATGATTGTTCTGCATTTCTATGAGAAAATACCAGAGGGTTTGAATTCTTTCCTCCGACTTGCTGGCCCTTAGGGAGTTGTGTTTGTGTCTCATACTGCACCCTCCTACGTTCAGCTTGGCTGTAAGAAAAAAATCAGAAATGCAAAAAGTCTTTGAGGAATGCATGCTTATTGCAAGGTTATGGTTTCGCCTGGCGTCCATCCCTCTGGGTCTCTTTAGGTCATTGGTTTTTGGGATTCATTAGATTGCCTCATACATCTCCAATCTGTCCAGCTTGCAGCACTTAGCATCCAGCTGAGTTCCCTCATGACGTGATTCTCTCCAGCCATTGTCTTCAAACAGAACGCTGCTGCGCTTGAGCAGATAGAACAAGCCAACCAATATGATGTTATCGCAACCTCATAAAAAAAATATTGCTTTTATTGGAGAAAACCCTACATTTTGAAATGTTTCAATTGCAACAGGAAAACTTCACCACTTGAGAATTCAAAAGGTCTATTAAAGTGCTTTGAAACACTTAGCGTTATTCTATGTTTTGATAATTTCAACTGAAACAGGAAGATAGGGCGGGACATGTCAGACAGCCCGCCCCCTTTTTAAGTAGCCAATAGTGTTTCATTTATATCACAGCTTGGGCCAGAGCCGTTGAGCTTGGTAAAGCCACATTTGACAGTGTTTGACAGCCACAATCTCATCCATATCGCTATAAAAATAGCATTCAGTGTAGAATTCAAACTGGTCTGATATGTTTTGTGATGCGCACCAATTCATGCATATGATCCACTCTGTGCTATCGTGTACTCGGACTGGAGCAGACTCGTGTCACACAGCGTGAAACCAGACTTGTTTCACCCCAATGGAAAGCGTATTTACACTGTCTGCATCCTTCCCTATCCCCTATATAGCGCACTACGTTCCATTCACCGTACAGAAAATAACTGTGAACAAGTGACCAGTTTCAGCTGCGCTTCAGCATCTATTTATAGTGTAGGGGGCAGGACGTTTCGGATTCTAGAGAGCATTTGATTGGACAAAGTTTGATGAGAAGCTGAAGCACAGGGTGATGTCATCAAAATCGTTCATCCATATCAGAAACTAAGTTTTGATGCTTATATCATTTAAATGCAAATTTTGTTGTTTTTTTGGAGCACACTAGCTTATAGATAAACTAAACGCTAATATATTCACACTAAAAGCCATAAAACTTACATTTTGATTTCATGGGGACTTTAAACCTGTATGACACAAGTTTTTTGTTTGTTTTTTTTTAACTCGGTGTGGAACTTAATGCCTTCATTTTTCAGTTTCACTCTCAGTCCTCCATACAAATGGACTTTTTTAATAGTGCACCAGTCAGCGCTTTCACAGAATGTATGGACCTATGATTTCCGCGATGTGGAAAATGTGGACGGAATGGCAGAATCCAGTAATGAAAACGAATTTACTGTATAACGTGGAATCATGTCACAGAGTTTGACACAGTCAAATTTGTCAACTCCGCAAAAGACTAATTAAATATGAATTCTGCGTGTCTCTTTCAGAGTTGCCTGGTTTTCACAGCAAAACCGGCCCAATTTCTACTCAAAACTAACCTAATCGCGTTTCGAGGGGAGTCCCCTGGTAAAATTCGCATTCCAGGGTCTAAATATCACGTTATTGGGGTCGCTTCAACACGGACATGGGAAAACCGCAGACTAGGCAATACTGGTATCTTTATGAATGAATGGCACAGACGAGCGCTTTCGTTTTCTACACACATACTGAAGGCACAGTGATTTTAGCGTCTGTCCTCTCACTAAATGAGGACATAAATACATGAACAACATCCCCAAAACTGCTCTGAGAGTCACTTTATGAGCATTTTACAGTTTAATTTGAGTAGAACTGGCGTCATATATACACATAAGTTTAAAGGAATTCACGGCAAGCCGTCAAAATAAAAATCCGTTTTTAATTGCGCCAGAAATATATTACTATTGTTTAGTAAAATGTACATACTACTACTACTACTACTACTAAAAATGAAATAAACATTATTTTTTAAGGAATAGTCACACAACATTTCTTCCATGTTTTAATTTTAATAGCAAATCCCTTTTGTTTGCCAAAAAAAGTTTAAATTTCAGTAATTAAAACATAAATGAAATTAGTTTCATAAGGCTATTTTAAGAATAAATTAAGTTGTTTTTTATGCATTCAAACAATTAGACATGCTAAAACAGAATTTGATAACAATAAAACGTATGGTGAGGAAAAAAAAAACATTTCATAGGGCCCTAAACATGCAATTTTTGTTAAACTTTTAATTAATTGATGTGAAATTGTATAAGTTTCATTATTTCAATTAATTAGACATGCTTTAATTAATAACATTTAATTTAACCATTAAAAAGGGGTGGGGGAAGGGAATCTAGACAAAGTCAAATTGAAAAGTTGGAATTTGGGGAAAAAATAAAACTTATTTCACAGGGCTATAAGCTTCAATTCATTGTAATTACATGGAAATGAGTAACAAGTACATCCTTAATTTCTTCTTAAAAAACAATGTCATACAGGTTTGGTACAAGCACAGGATTTTGATTCTTCATTCTGTTTTCCTGTTTCAAACAGTTGTTGATACCAACGACCGATTTCTGCGTAAGATCACTGTTGGCCAGGCCAACACAGAAAAGGGCCATTCTCGCCAGGTACGTGCTTCATACTTCTGATTCACTTAACCAGCATTTAAATGTGATGTGTAGACATTTTGTCACATTTCCTCAATGAATATTTATCTCCCTTTCTCTATCCCTCTCTAACTTTTATGTATATTTCCCTTAACTGCAATCTGTTAAGTCTTGCAGTATGTCAACGGCTGTCAGAAATAATGACTTTTATACCAAATCAGGCAGATAACAGTGTGCACCTCAAAGGGAAACAGTTTAAGTAAAAGCAAATGTCTCAAAAAAGGCTATAGGAGACCCTCTGAGCTGGTCATGCATGTCCCTACTACTGTATCAAAACCACAGAAATGTGCACTACAGCTAGCACTTTTGTTCTTAAGCAGCATACAGTATACTATGCTCTATGTGTATTTTGGAAAGACAGTAAGAGTGTGTGTTTGAAATGTAAAAAAGCATTTAAGCATGTTACTTCAGGCTTTGCAAACATTGACTTAGAGTATCATCTCAGCAATTAGGTGCTGTAAATGCAGTTAAATGGCAAGTAATGATGACACAAGTGGTGCGTATTAAGCGGCCCATCTCTCCTGATAGGGCATCTGGCCACCACTCCTCTGCTCCCAGCTGTTTTATTGGGGGAGTATTTATTAGCTGAGAGTTAAACCAGGACAGCTCAGCTTTTACTCCAGCTGGGGTTGTCTTGGACACATGTGGGAGCAGTTTACTGTATGTGATAAAGAACCAGACTTGGCAGATGTTGCGTGTGTGCTCTGACAAATCTCTCTGCTGTCTATCTCGCAACGACTCATTTTGATGGACATCACCTAAATCACCACTGTGATGTGTTTGTGTGCTGGTCAATATGTGATGTTCCCTTCTTGTTTGTTACAGACCCAGTTTGATATCGCGGTGGCCAGTGAGATCATGGCTATCCTTGCTCTGACAGATGGACTGGCTGATATGCGGGCCAGGCTGGGGCGAATGGTTGTGGGCAGCAGCAGAAACGGCCAGCCGATCACTGCAGATGACTTGGTGTGTGTGTGTGTGAGAGAGAGAGAGAGAGAGAGAGAGAGCACTGTTAAATGCCTATAAATTGATCAAAAGTCAAAGAAAAAAAATAGTTTTCAAATTAATGCTGTTCTTTTGACATTTCTATTCATCAAACAATACAAAAAAAATGTAAAAAAAAATTAAGAAACACTATTTTCAGCTGAAGTCTGGAGGGCTGCAAAACGATTAGTCGCAACAACATAAAAGTTTGTGCTACAGTATGTGTACTGTGTAAATTTATTATGTATATATGTATATATTTAAAAAAAATATTTGTATGAATTAGTATGTAAACATGTGTGTGTATATATATATATATATATATATATATATATATATATATATATAATATGTATATGTATGTGTGTATGTATGTATAATTTTTTTTTTACATATATAAATCTTAACATTTTTTCCTAATACATACATATATGTATGTGTATTTATAAATACATAATAAATATACACAGTCAAACACACCTGAATCGATTAATCGTGACTAATCATTTTGCAGCCCTAAATTGCTGCTGAAAATTCAGCTTTGCCATCAAATGGATAAATTGCATTTTGTAATGTTATAACAAAAAAAATTATAAATGGTAATATTTAACAATATTACTGTATTTTTGATCAAATAAATGCGGTCTTGGTGAGCATGACAGAGACTTCTTTTAAAAACATTTTAAAAATGTTTTCTGTGTGTGTATATAAAAAACGTGGATTACTACATATATTTACACTTTAAATTTAATAAAAATTAGTCATTTGGCATTTACATTTAGTCATTCAGCAATTCATGTGGCAAGGTTTTTTTTAAGAAAACAAGCAGTCAGAAAACGTGCATGAATGAAAGAATGAAAAAAACGAATATATAGTCGTTAATCACAAGTCATCGGTTGTGACAGGCTGACAGCTCTATCACAGAAACTTTCAACAACTGCTATGAACAATATATTCTGACATTTCTTTGCTCTTTGGTTTTCTTAGGGTGTAACCGGGGCTTTGGCAGTCCTCATGAAAGATGCTATCAAACCTACACTGATGCAGACACTAGAGGTGAGACCTCTTCCCTGTTCCTGTACCCCAAACTCTCAGTATCTTTTACACAGTCGCTCGCTTGTGTGCTATTTATCTTATTCTGTCTCCCACACATATGCACACATTACTGTCCTATCTTGATGGAAACTCCCAAACTTGATACTCTCAGCGTTGGTGAAGTGATAGGATATTCGAGGCATGACACAGAAAACACACACTCGTACAGTAACACATGCACATCTGGTTTTGGTTTTGGCTCAGTGGGAGTGTGTCTCTGTCTTTCACTATCACACCCCGAACACCACGAGAAAACTGGAAATGAGAAATAGACAGCGGTGAAAAGCCTGATTGTTGGAATGCCTTTCATCTTTATGGCTTTAAAACATGCTAATGACTAGTGATTGATGTTTGGTGTGTACGGGCGTATGTTTGTGCGTGTGAGATGCACGGGGTTACATGTTTGTAGAGAGAGCCACAGAATTACTTTGTAAAAACTTTCCTGCCTGGTTTCCTGTTTCTCTTGTGAGGAGGAATCATATCAGAATGAGCCAGGCAGCAAAGGGTTGTGGGAATATTCTGTTTGCGTGGTGCTATAATGTCCCTGTTGGGATTGGGATGTATGTGTGTGTGAAAGAGTGATAGAGGAAGTTTGTGAATGACTGAACAAGAGGATGTGCATGTGTTCACAGATGGATCTAAGACTGTTTGTTTGATAATAGACTAAAGATGTGAGATTTGTCAACAGTGTTAGGAGAAAATTGGATTGTTGTTGGATTGGATTGTTGGTAACTCATTTTTGTGTGTACAACATTAGTTGCACTTCAGTGACAGATTTGTCTGCAGAAGTCATCTAAATATGACAGCCTCCCTTTAGACTTTTTATTCACTGTAAGTGTATAAAGTATTCTTTATTCCTAATTTTAATGTTTATATTGAAAAATAAAGAGTGTGCTCCTATTTAGATTTCTGTTTAGATAAAAACACCAGTCAACTGTGTGTATGTTGACCATATACACTACTGTTCCAAATTTTGAAGGCAGTGAGATATTATTTATTTATGAAATGAGTGCTTTTATTTAGAAAGGATACAATAAAGGGTTAGTTCACTCCAGAATTTAAATTTTCTGATTTTCTGAATTTACTCACCCCCATGTCATCCAAGATGTTCATGTTTTTCCTCCTTCAGTCAAAAGAAATTAAGGTTTCCAGAAACTTTCCACAATTTTTCTCCATATAATGAACTTCATTGGGGATCAATTGCAGTTTCAGTGCAGCTTCAAAAGGCTCTACACCAGGGGTGCCCAAACTCGGTCTTGCAGGGTTTAGCTTTAAAGGAGAAGTCCACTTCCAGAACAAAAATTTACAGATAATGTACTCACCCCCTTGTCATCCAAGATGTTCATGTCTTTCTTTCTTCAGTCGTAAAGAAATAGTTTTTTGAGGAAAACATTTCAGCATTTTTCTCCATATAGTGGACTTCTATGGTGCCCCGAGTTTGAACTTCCAAAATGCAGTTTAAATGCAGATTCAAATGATCCCAAATGGGGTTGTAAACGCTCCCAGCCGAGGAAGAAGGGACTTATCTAGCGAAACGATCTGTTATTTTTATTTTTAAAAAAACAAACAATTTAAATACTTTTAATCTCAACCGCTCGTCTTGTCTTGGTCTGCCTGAACTCTGTGTATTCTGACTCAAGACAGTTTGGGTATGTTGAAAAACTCCAAACTTATTTTCTCCCTCAACTTCAAAAATCATTTCAAAATCACCCTACATCGCTGCAGAAGTACAGACACAGTTTTTCAAACACCCTTAACAAAAAAGGTAAAACAGCGATATAGGACGATTTTGAAGTTGAGGGAGAACATGAGATGGGAGTTTTTCGACATACCCTAACTGTCATGAACCTGGAAAAAAAAACAGTCTAGGCAGAGTAAGACAAAACGAGCGTTTGACATTAAAAAGTACATAAATTGTATTATTTTTTTCATGAAAATATCCGATCATTTCGCTAGATAAGACCCTTGTTCCTCTCCTGGGATCGTTTACAACCGCATTTGGGATCGTTTGAAGCTGCATTTAAACTGCTTTTTGGAAGTTCACACTCGGGGCACCATAGAAGTCCACTATATGGAGAAAAAGGCTGAAATGTTTTTCTCAAAAAACATAATTTCTTAATGACTGAAGAAAGAAAGACATAAGTATCTTGGATGACAAGGGGGTGAGTACATGATATGTAAATCTTTGTTTTGGAAGTGGACTTCTCTTTTAACTTGCCTCAACACACCTGCCAGAAAGTTTCTACTATGCCTAGTAAGAGATTGATTAGCTGGTTCAGGTTTGTCTAATTGGGGTTGAAGCTAAACCTGCAGGACACCGGCCCTCCAAGACTGAGTTTGGACACCCCTGCTCTAGGGCAGTGGTTCTCAACTCCGGTCCTCAGGGCCCTGAATCTGACACACTCAGTTCAGTTCATGGAATCAGGTGCATTAAATGAGGGAGACATACAAAATGTGCAGAGCAGTTGGCCTCGAGGACTGGGGTTAAGAACCACTGCTCTAGGAGAAAATGCGTAATATCTAGCGCAGGGGTGTCGAACTCTGAGCTTGTTCAGGTGTGTTTGATTAGGGTTGAAGTAAAGCTATGCAGGGCTGCGGCTCTCCAGGATCAACGTTCGCCAGCCCTGATCTAGCGAAACGATCGGCAGTTTTCTAAAAAAAAAAAAAACAATAAAATAAAAATACAATTTTATATACTTTTAACCACAAATGCTCATCTTGCACTAGCTCAACTTCATGCATTACGTAGTCATGTTGGAAAGGTCATGCGTGATGTGGGCAGAAGTACCGACCCAGTGTTTACAAAGCAAACATCCAAAGAAAGTAACGTTTAACGATGTCTGACAATTTTAAACCCTACCTTTTTGAACCGGACTACACAGATGACAAACTAACCGCGTGTGACCTTTCCAACATGATTACGAAATGTGTGAAGTCATAGCTGTGCATCGCAGGGCAAGTGCAAGATGAGCATTTGTGGTTAAATAGTATATAAATGTTTGTTTTTTTGTTTAGTTTTTTTTTCTTTACAAAAATGTTTCACTATATAACACCCTTATTCTTTGGCTGGGATCGTAGAGCACTTTGAAGCTGCATTGAAATTGCAATTTGGACCTTCGACCTACTGAATCCCATTAAAGTCCACTATATGGAGAAAAATCCTGGAATGTTTTCCTCAAAAAACTTAATTTCTTTTAGACTGAAGCAAAAGACATGAACATTTTGGATGACATGGGGGTGGGTAAATTATCAGAAAATTTTAATTCAAGAGTGAAATCAATTAAATTGATCAAACACAGTAAATACTTCTACATAGTACATAATACAGCTTGGGCCATTTATATGGATACACCTTAATAAAATGGGAATGGTTGGTGATATTAACGTCCTGTTTGTGGCACATATAAATGGTCAGAAACTTGTAAATAACTCATGAAAGTATAAAGTTACGTTAAAACCAAGCACACCATTGTTTTTCTTGTGAAATTCCCAATAAGTTTGATGTGTGATGTATCCATATAAATGGCCCACCCTGTATATATATATTTTTTTCCCAATTAAAAAATGTTGGAGTTCAGCAAAGAATCCTCAAACTGCATATTAAAATGGTTTCTAAAGGGTTACAGCTAGGGCTGCCCCCGACTAAAGATATTCCTAGTCGACTAACACTCCTGCATTTTAGCGATTAGTCGAATAATCGTTCATTTATGATATTAATATAATAACTTGCGTATATACAAGGAAAGGTACAGTCCAAGTTGAAGTTTAACACTTCCATATGACAGAAAATGCTAAAGCATGATATTAGCGCGTTCAAAATGAAAATTAAGCACTTAAAACAGAATAGTAAAGCGTTTAAAGTATACAGCGCTTACGGACACAAAAATCAGTGGCCGGAATGTTATAGGCTGATTATAACATAAAAACAGCAATCAGACTGCCTGTGCATTTTAATAATTTATTATCAAAAATACAAACTGTAACAGTTACATGTCAAACAAACAAACAAAAAACAGTTTTGAATAAAATAAACTAAAATTCGTTCTTTAAAATAAATCAAATAAACTTATTAGTAACTTAGGCCTAGTACGAAACAAGGCAAAAAAAAAACAAAAAAACAAACAAATACTGTAGCAAAAACGCTGTTTGGTATAAAAATACAGTGGAATTAAAAATAAAATATAAAATATAATTTTTATATTGTTCATAAGGAAAATTAACAAAAACGAACAATTTAATAAATGCACATGGCACATGGCACAACGCCAAAACTTAGAATAAAAAAGAAGGCGGCAAACAAATTAACAGCCTAAGTATTTGATTAAATTGTTTAGAACAACTATATTTAAGACAAAATGTGGAACAAATAATTTAAAGAACACTAATACAAATCAAAAATATCAGAGCAAAGCCGCGAACTGCCATTAAGACGACGGATGAGTCTTGACCTGAAACAACAAATTGCAAACATCAGACTAATTTTTCTAACAGAATAAAAAACAACTTCTGCATTATATAAAAACGAATAAATAAAAATAATATGTATTTATTTATTTGAATAAAAATACCCGTTTTTTTTAATAGCCTAACGGATAGCAAACAGAAACACTACAAAAAGGAAATTAAGCATTCTTACCTAAGCTTTCAATTCGATTTTATTTTTTTCATATTATGTGAGAGGAACATATGTGATTTCTCGCTTTCTTTTCTCACTTAGAGGGGGTCTCAAAACTAATCTCTGCTGCATCATTGTTGACTGCGAAGTCGAAGCGCACGACGCCACATCATCGCTGCTATATTGTGGATGAGCCTAGAGACAAATGCATGTCAAAAACCATGAATATGATTTAACTTAACAGCGCAAATGTGTTTATATCCTTATTGTTAAAAGGAGGGGCCATGTGAGGTGGTTAACATTACTACTTACATGTTTTAAATGATAAGACATATTCGATGTTGACGAGTGATAGGCAAATGTTTGCCTGCAGAGTTTGCAGACAGCCTTTTTAGGGTCGTCCTTCGACTTTTCAAAATGATCCCACACTTTGGACTTTTTTCCTGACATAATTATTAGCATCAGTTAGACACCTCTCCCACAAGTGCGCTTTGGTATACCGCGAGGCACGAGAACGCGTTGATCTCTAGTTGCTTTGATGTCATACACTGACTGCGCAGCCCCTGATTGCGTAATTTCACGTGATTTTTTTTTGCGACTAACCGACTAATGAAAATGTATTCGACCAAGCCCTCTTCATATCGACTAACGTTTAGTCGACTATTTGGGGGCAGCCCTAGTTACAGCAAAGGAGAAACGGATTTCCAGCACTAAAAAAAGCTTGCTGTAGCTCTGCTACTAAATTTATTTAAAAATGGCTATCCCTGTACAGCTATGATCAGCTGTTTCACCATCTTGGCTGAGCTTTCAATGTTGTTACAGGAAAGGATAAAGGTAATTGGTTGGTTCTTGTCACATGACCCGCGGTGCGCTTGTGGCATTGTGAAAAGTTGAGATGTTTTTTTTTTTTTTTTATCTCGATGCGGCGCGGACACACCTGAAAAAACCGACTGCATCGCTTCCGTTATGGGCGCGGAAGCGAACTTAAGCGCACAAAAGACACGATATGTGAACGGCCCCTTAGGCTGCGTTTACACTGCAAGTCTTAATGCACAGATCCGATCTTTTCACCATATCTGATTTTTTTTTTTTTTTTTTTGGCCCGCCTGTTTACATTTACTTTAGACACGCTTCGTATCCGATATTCCTGTTTACACTAATCTCCCACATAAAATCAAGGCATTGGCTTTCATGACTATGAGCGCAACGACTGACATTCTAATTCTGGATGGACTTTTGCTTATTCATATTTTCTCCAAAAGTACACCCGACAGCGAAACAAAGAAAGCGAAAGCGGCTTTTTAATGCTGCCATCATAAGGACACCATTAATGCTTTCTACATTGATTTCTACAGCGTGGCTGGCTGCACAAGCTTTGATGATGACAGATAATTCACGATTTACCAGGCTCACTCGCTGTATTTCATCTCGTGCTTTAATAGGGTTACAAGCTCTTTTTATGTTATGTTAATGCTATAGCGTACTGTGTCATGTTCAAAATTGTCTACCCTTCTTGCTGAACGTGTTCGTTCGAAAGTAAAAGTAAAATTGGAAATTATAGCGCTCATTCAATAGCTAGGCAGGAAAGGGAGGAGTGGTGAAACCAAGTCGACTCCTTTGACAAGAAGGAAAGGGTACAAAATATTTGCGTAAACAAGACTAGCTTTGAGTTTAATTTTTTTTAATTATTTGCTGTTTGGTATACTTTTGCCGAGGGGTATCTCAGAAACCCAGCCCAGTGCGAAATTATGACGTGCAACTCAATCTGTCGTGTAACAATGACGTAACTGACACTGAGAATTGGATATGCGTGTTTAGACGTAGGTCGGATGTCCAGATATCGGATATGTATCTGATTTAAAACCACATTTGGAAACGGCTCAGATCGGATGCAAAAAATCGGATCTCGTGTGGATTTTTGTGTTTACAAGCGCGCATCAAATTCCGATCTTTGTCAGATGTGGGCAAAAAATCTGATCTTTTCTGCCAGTGTAAATGCAGCCTTTCAATAATAATGTTGTGTAAAACATATCACGCAAATGAAATATTAAAATCTTTACGTATGATCATTTAGTGATTGATGGTTCAAGCTCGACTTTTGATGTTCTTAAAAAGATGACAGAACAACACTGTGGTGTTTTGTTTCTGAATGAAAATGTTTTTGAATGAATCGAGTGAGCCAATCACTAATAATCCATTCATAAAGGCAGTAACTTGCTTCATTTCTAACTGAATCAGCTGTTTTGAACGAATCGTTTGACGGAATGATTGAGTGAATCATTTATAAAAACAGAAACTTGCTGCCATCTTCTCACAGTTTTAGTGTCATATTTATTTATCCATGAGAGCCCTAAATCAGCCAAGGTACCAGCACAAAAACAATGCAGCAAAACATTGTTTAATTATCGGCAAAAATCCCCCCATTTCAGGTCCCAGAAGGAAAACAGCTTGTAAATCTACTAATAAAACTATTATTACTATTAATAGGACTAATCAAATAAAGTTGTAGTTTATGTACTAGTTAAGAAAAATTTAAGTCAATAACTAGATAATCCATACCAACATTAAAATAAGATGATCATCATTAAATAAGCATAACCACCCTGTTCCTGTCTTCTGTCTTTGTGGCTTGGTTTTTCCTGTTTTCTAACTTTCCTGGCATTGGCATGTCAAATCTCTTCTCTTTTCCACACTCAAAGGGCAAAGGGCTCCAAGCTTTCCTATTCAGTTTTTTTTTTTTGATATTATAGTTTTTTTATTTCCGTAAAACTTTTCCAGAGGACAGTTCGCTGGAAAACCAGTGCACTCTTTTTCCAGTCGCGCAGTTCCACAGTTTTACAGTCGCACATAAAGACCATCACTCGTTCTTTCTTACTGACTTGTTGACAGGCTGCCAGATATGTCCACTTTGCGAGCAAATTCGACGCAGTAAATTGATTTGTTGAATTATTTCGCAGATGGTACAGAAAATTATTTGATGACCTTCAAAATTGATTGATTTGGTCCGAGTTGTTTTTAAACCTGTGAAACATATTTAGGTTATAAGAGCTACACATTGTCAAAATCAATGTACTATTGGTGTTTAGGTTTTGCATCCTATTTCCTGAATTTAAATGACTTCATCACTCCGTTCTTTGTTTTGTATGTACTCCCTTTTCCATTTTCCTGCACTCTCCATTTCCTGTCTCTTCAGCTGTCAGTGTCACTTTTCAGTGTTTTTGGGAAGTTACAGAGGACTGCAGGGTCATCAGTTCAAACCTCATATTTTCACAGAGCTTTAAATGCTTTCTGGCGCTTGATGATGAAACAGATTTTCCAGACATTTTTTGAAGTTAATTGTTGTTGAATATAAAATGGTGTTAACCATATAAAATCTCAATCACATGTTTTGTGCAAAATACTCAGACGTGGAGGTTTGACACCTCACTTAAACCCTACATCTTGTAATATTAGTTGATTTTCAGGTAATCTTGAGGTACAGCAACTAATGTATGATATTTTGAAATGCAGGTGTGACGTGAATGGTTTTCATTGATTTTGTTTATGTCTTTGTCATGTCAGGGCACTCCAGTGTTTGTGCATGCTGGACCTTTCGCTAACATCGCCCATGGAAACTCTTCTGTCTTGGCAGACAAGTTGGCTCTTAAACTAGTTGGAGAAGATGGCTATGTTGGTGAGTGCACACACATACAGTATACAAACAAACATCCAGTCACACACCACACACACTGCATCTGTTTTTTGTAGTCACACATTCATTGACCAGAGACAAAGGCTATGTTGGGGGTAAGTTAAAACAACAACGATAGAGTAGTTCTCTGGTTCAAACCAGACGTCTGCTCACAACTAACTTCTGAGCCCAACTAATCCTCTCGCTGTCAGCACACCTGAACATACGTGGCTTGCAAAGCACACACACATCTTGCCATCTCCTTCACTTTATCACTTCCTCTCTCCATTTCTTTCTCATTCCGTTGCTTCTCTCTATCCTTTTTATTCTCCATCCCTCCCCTGCTCAGCGACATGCCCCAGACACTAAAAGAATGCTGGGAATGGCGGAGGCCCTGTGGTCCACACTAAAAGCAGAGTAAGCTTCACCCCCTCATTTAAGGACAATCTGAAGTGTGTGAGCCCAATGAAAACACTGCCTACCAAACCACGCCAAGCTGTGTTGAGTTACAGCCTGTAGAATTTCAGATTCTTTTTGTTATGCCTGAGTTTCTGCCAGCGAGTAAATAGTAAATTCTTCTGAAAGGGCTGCATGAAATAAATAAAACAAAATCACGATGCGATTTAAGTGCGATTTATCAAATTGCACAGGCAGTGATTTAATTAAATATATGTGCTGCATATTTTAGAGTAAGACGCTGCACTGCATTTTTTATACACAAGTAGCACTTTCAGTTTTCAGTTTTCAGCAGCTCAATTCACAGTAACTGCTGCTCCATAAAAACAATCTTGTGCATTATGCAACAATTATCTTCCCACACTTGTAATAAGCATTTATAAACCAGCTATTGACAACAGAAGAAACGTCTAGGTTACGTACGTAACCCTCGTTCCCTGAAGGAGGGAACGGAGACGTTACATATGGGAACTCGCTTGAGAGTCCAATCATCTCTGAGCCTTATTCAAAAGGCCAATGAACATTGGCGAGTGGTATTTGCATGTCAAGCCACTCCCCCGTACATACGGGTATATAAGATGGCGGCATGCAACCACTCATTCAGGTTTTCGCTGAGGAGCCGAGTCACAACCCGGCGTCAGCGCGACGTAGGGTCATGGCAGGGGATGTAACGTCTCCGTTCCCTCCTTCAGGGAACGAGGGTTACGTACGTAACCTAGACGTTCCCCTTCAGTCGTTTCGTTACGACGTTACATATGGGAACAGGCCCATGGAACAGGCCACGACCCCCGAAGGTGTTGGATACGAGGTGCGGTCTGGGGGGATTAACCCTTCTTGCACCTCTAAGGAACCTCACGATGAGTTGGTGCTTACCAAGGGATGCTCCATCCACTGCATCGTGATGAGCTGCGATGGCAGCAACGTACACTTTGAGAGTCGAAGGGGACAGCCTGCGCTCCAACTTCTCCTGCAGGAAGGAAAGCACCACTGCAGTCGGGCATCTCTGTGGGTCCTCTCCGCGAGAGGAGCACCAGTCAACGAACAGACCCCATCTCAGTGCATAGGCCTGCCTTGTAGAGGGAGCTCTAGACTGAGTGATAGTATCTATCACGGCCTGTGAAAGGCCGGAGAGGTCTGACGCGTCCCGACCAGGAGCCAGACGTGCAGGTTCCATAGGTCGGGACGCGGGTGCCAAATTGTGCCCATCCCCTGAGAAAGAAGGTCTCTCCTCAAGGGGATCTTCCAGGGAGGGGCTGCCGCAAGGGAAATGAGGTCTGGAAACCAGGTCCGGGTGGGCCAGCATGGCGCAACCAGCAGAACCTGCTCCTCGTCCTCCCTGATCTTGCACAGTGTCTGTGCAAGGAGGCTCACTGGGGGAAAGGCGTACTTGGGCCCCGGAGGCCAGCTGTGTGCCAGCGCATCCCTGCCGAGGGGAGCCTCGTTGAGGGAGTAAAACAGCTGGCAGTGGGAGGATTCGAGGGAAGCAAACAGATCTATCTGGGCTTCACCGAAATGGCTCCAAATCAGCTGGACTACCTGGGGGTGGAGTCGCCATTCTCCAGGATGGGTGGACTGCCGTGAGAGCTGGTCGGCTGCACGGTTGAGTTCTCCTGGAATGTGAACGGCACGTAGCGATTTCAGCCACTTTTGACTCCACAGGAGCAGATGGCGGGCGAGTTGTGACATGCGACGGGAGCGAAGACCACCTTGGTGGTTGATATAGGCTACGGTCGCAGTGCTGTCGGTGCGAACAAACACGTGCTTGTGGCGCAGCATCGGTCGGAAGCGATGCAGCGCAAGAAGCACAGCCAACAACTCTAGGCAATTGATATGCCATTGCAGTCGAGGTCCTGTCCAGGAGCCCGAGGCTGCTTGCCCGTTGCATACAGCACCCCAACCCGTGGAAGAGGCATCCGTGTAAACCACAAGATGCCTGGAGACTTGTCCCAGAGGGACTCCGGCCTGAAGAAAGGCCGGGTCTGACCACGGGCTGAACAGGCGGCGACACTGCAGGGAAACGCCAATCCGGAGTGTGCCACGGTGCCATGCCCATCTCGGGACTCGATCGTGTAACCAGTGCTGAAGCGGTCTCATATGAAGCAAGCCCAGCGGCGTTACCGCGGCTGCAGCTGCCATATGCCCCAGGAGCCTCTGAAATGTTTTGAGAGGGACCGCAGTCTTGTGTCTGAATGAGTTCAGACAATTCAGCACTGACTGCGCGCACTCGTTGGTGAGGCGGGCTGTCATGTTGACCGAGTCCAGCTCCACACCGAGAAAAGAGATCCTCTGCACTGGGGAGAGTTTGCTCTTCTCCCGGTTGACCTGAAGGCCCAGATGGCTGAGGTGCCGGAGCACCAGGTCCCTGTGTTCGCACAACACATCTCGCGAGTGAGCTATGAGAAGCCAGTCGTCGAGATAGTTGAGAATGCGAATGCCCATCTGCCAGAGGGGGGATAAGGCAGCTTCCGTGACTTTCGTAAAGACACGGGGAGAGAGGGACAGGCCAAATGGAAGCACTTTGTATTGATACGCTCGACCCTCGAAAGCAAACCGTAGGAAGGGTCTGTGTCGAGGTAGAATCGAGACGTGAAAGTACGTGTCCTTCAGGTCGATGGCTGCAAACCTATCCTGGCGACGAATGCATGTTAGCATGCGCTTCGAGAGAAACGTGAAACGTCCTGGAGAAAACGTCCAGAAGGTGAAACGTCCTGGAGAAAAGTCTGACTGCACTGGGCAGCGCTTACCTTCTTCCCTGGTTCCCGCGCTGGCGATATCGACCTCCGAGTCTGGATCCGAGGAGGCAAGGCGTCGCTCAAGAAGGGAACTCGGGGTCGGGACCCCAGAGGTGAGGAAATAGGCTCTTTCTGTGAAATTGTGGGTACCGTCGACCCGTAGGCCGACGGCAGCATTTGAGCGCACAGCAGCTCCCGGCCCTCCACTGGGAGGGGGGACGTAGGTGTTGTCGTCCCCCAAAGAGCAATCTCCTCCACCTCTGGGTTGCCCGCGTCAGGGACGCTTCGCAGATCTCCTGCGGGTGTTAGCAAAAGGTTTTTTCTGGCCGTGAAAACGGCCGCCCACAGGATCTCGCTGGCGACTGCCAAACGCTCTTTTTAGATGAAGCTCTTTTAGTATTGGCAGCACGCCAGCGGAGAGAGAGCTGAAACTCTTCAGGAACTCTTTTTTTTTTTTTTTTTAGAAAAAAGCAGAGACGAGGCTCTGAAGCAAAAATCTAAATGAGTGGTTGCATGCTGCCATCTTATATACCGCCATCGTATATACCGCCATCTTATATATATCTTATATACCACTCCCGGGGGAGTGGCTTGACATGCAAATACCACTCGCCAATGTTCATTGGCCTTTTGAATAAGGCTCAGAGATGATTGGACTCTCAAGCGAGTTCCCATATGTAACATCGTAGTGAAACGACTGAAGGGGAAAGCTATTTTCCTTCAAAATAAAATTACAAAAAAATTCATGGTTTAACATTTGAAAATGAAGAAATTAAATATTAATAATAGTTGCACTTAAATGTCTTAGTTTTACAGTAAACTATTAAAATGGTGACTATAAAAAATGTGACTTTATATCTCGCAATTTTGACCTTTTTGATATAAATTCAGAATTGTGAGCAAAAAACTCAGAATTCCAAAATTAAATGCAATAAACAAAATTTTTTTACTTAAACTCGCAATTCTAAGAAATAATCTCACAAATTCTGACTTTATAACGCACAATTGCGATTGCAATTCTGAGATCATGCAAGTCTTTTCCCCACTCAGAATTTATAATTAGGATTCACTATTTTATATCTCACAATTCTGAAAAAAAAGTTAGAATTGTGAGATACAAACTCACATTTGTGAGAAAAAAGTCAGAATTGCTGTTTTATTTTTTTTTTTAATTATGACTTTCTCACAATTGCAAGTTTATATCTTGTTATTCTGACTTTATATCAGTTCTGAGAAAAAAAGTCAGAATTATGAGATACAAACTCACATTTGTGAGAAAAGTAAGAATTGCAATTTTTATTTTTATTTTTTTTAAATTCTGACTTTATTTCTCACAATTGCAAGTTTATATCTTGCTATTCTGACTTAATAACTTACAACTGTGAGTTTATATCAGTTCTGAGAAAAAAAGTCAGAATTATGAGAAACAAACTCGCATTTCAGAAAAAGTCAGAATTGCAATTTTTTTTTTACTCTACTCTAACTTTTTCTTGCAATTGCAAATGTATATCTCGCTATTCTGACTTTAACTGACAATTGTGAGTTATGTCACAGTTCTGTGAAAAAAGTCAGAATTGTGAGATACAAACTCGCATTTGTGAGAGAGTCAAAATTGTGATTTATTTAATATATTTATTTTATTTTTAATTCTGACTTTATTTCTCGCAATTGCAAATGTATATCCTGCTATTCTGACTGTATAATGTACAATTGTGAGTTTATAATGCACAATTCTGATAAAAAAAAATTAGGATTGTGATATACAAACACACAATTTTGAGAAAAAGTCATAATTATGATTAATTAAAAACGCAATTACTTTTTTTCAGTGGTGGAAACAGGCTTCCATATATTACATCTTATTAAAACTGTAATTATTCTTTTTGAGAAATCACTTTTTTTTTTTTTTCTCTCCTCTCAAATTTTACAGCCCTAAAAATTTTACTAGAGGCCCCTGCAAAGGACAGTAAAAAAAAAAAAAAAAGAATGGTTTGATTTACTGTATTGCGAAAGAGCAGCAGCTCAGTCTTGTTCCTGAATTCAAAGAAGTCCATATTAGACTTGGAGCATCAGCCTCAACAAACAGCAGGAATGCTGGGAGTTGTTGACTTTTGCGAAATATCAGTGAAGGAGGGGGACGTGTGTATGCGTTACCTGATGCCAAGGTATGTGTGGTATGTAGTGTTTTTGCTGTGGTTGAGAGGGAGGACGCAGCCTATCAGCTGATTATACACAACAGAGCCTCTTCACAGGAAAACCACTGGAGTACTCAGGAATAGCAGAGCAGCGTGGTAGTAACCTTTAGTCTACTCAAACCAAAATCACTGCACCCAAGTCTCAGAATGATGATGGTCGGATAACACTGAATTCTCTGAAAGTCCCTGAAGGGCAATACTCCCCGCCTCACATTCCCTTTGTAAATCTGTACCTGACTGGTGTGTGGGTGACACGAGGCTCGGTAATGTACGCTCGTTTAGAGGGTGTTTCACATGTGGGGTGGTTTAGTTAGTTACAGCACCTGGTTGTCCCAAGGTCATGAGCAATGCCTTCAGGATACCGCTCCAATTCCGTGGTTTTTGGCCTGTTTCACAAACACACACATTCTTGCATATGTGGATAACTGTGACTTTCTATAGGTAGGGTTGGGCTATATATATATATATATATATATAAAATAAATATATATAAATAAATAAATAAATAAATAAAATGGTAATAATAATAAAAAATATATATATATTTTATTATTATTATTATTATTATTATTATTTTATATATATATATATATATATATATATATATATATATATATATATATATATATAATTTTATTTTTTAGAAATCGAGCAATCATTTAGAATAGAAATATTATCAAATGTTAATAATATGCCATCGATAACACAAAAGAGAAAAGAACAGTCCAAACGCATGTCGGCTCACGTGATTGACCGCTTGTGTGTCGCGCTCATACCACTAGGTGCCATTCACACAGAACGCGCTTTGTTTCTGACAAAGATGCGACGCGGGCAGTGGAATAGGAAAAACATGCAAGAAGATTGGAGTGAACTTTTTTTTTATCTTGAGAGACGCATTTTTAGAATGCCGTTTCATGCATGACGCAATTTCAAGAGACACAAATGCAACAGACAAACGCAGCCATGTATACATAGAAAAAACAATGGAAAAGCAGTGCAATCAAATAAAAAAACCTGTGAAGAACTACCACTGTATGTCTGATATTTCCTGTTTGCATCATGGTGACAGGCTGAAAGCTGCTGTTCATTGTTTAATTCAATTCAATTAAAATTTATTTGCATACCGCTTTTTATAATACATATCGTTGCAAAGCAACTTTACAGCAAATTAAAGTTTTTTACAATACATTTAGTAGTAGCTTACTAGCGGTGACTTTGTCAAGTTGATGTACATATGGCAGAGATGTATGGTAAAGATCAATTAATGACGTAATCAAACAGACAAAGAACACTATAAATTAGCAGCAAAATTCGGTAGTGCTGTATGTTGTTTCAGGGTCGGCATCGTCTGAATTCCAGAGTTTGGGAGCCAAATGCGAAAAGCTCTACCTCCTTTAGTGGACTTTGCTATCCTAGGAACTACCAAAAGTCCAGAGTTTTGCGACCTTAGGGAGCGTGGTAGAAGACTAGTTAGGTACACAGGAGCTAAACCGTTAATTGTTTACATACCTACCTACCTTCGTTTGGGAACACACCTTCCTTCCTAAACATTAATTTCTCCTTTCTAAACATTCATTCCTTTCTTCATTCCTTCCTTCCTAAACTTTTCTTCCTGCCTTCCTTCTTTCCTTCCCTCCTTCCATGCGTATCTTCTTTCCTTTTTATCTGGCTTCCATCCTAAACATACCTTCATATCTTCCTTTCATAATAAAACCTTTCCTTCCTGCTTTCCTTCTTTCCTTCCTAAACTTTACTTCCTCCTAAACATTCTCTTTCCTCATTTCCTCGCTCCTCCCCTAAACGTACTTTCCTCTTTTTATCTCTTCCTTCCTTAATATTCCTTCCTTCCTTCTTTCCTTTCTTTGCACTCCTGCATTTTTTTTCCTTCCTGTCTTCCATTCTCCTAAACTTTCCATCAATCCTTTCTTCTTCCCTGTCTATTCAGTCCTGCCTTCCCTTTTTTTCTGCCTGCCTGCCTTCCTTTCTTCCTTCCTGCATTATTTCATGCATTTTACCTTCATGGCTTCCTCCTTTCCTTCCTAAACATAGCTTCCTTTCTCCTTTCTTCCTTAAACATCCTTCCTCCTTTCTTTTTTTTTAAGATTTATTTTTGGCATTTTATGCCTTTATTTAGATAGGACAGTGTAGTTGAACAGGAAGTGAAGTGGGAGAGAGAGAAGGGGGTGGTAGCTTTCCTTCCTCCTAAACATTCCCTCCTAAACATTCTCTTTCTTCCTTCATCCTTCTTCCCCTAAACATACTTTCCTCCTTTCCTTTCTTCCTTCCTTAATATTCCTTTCTTCCCTCTTTCCTTTTGTTCCTACCTACCTTCCCGTCTTCCTTTCTCCTAAACATTCCATCCTTCCTATCTTCTATTAACTCCCACCTTCTCTTTTTCCTGTCTGCCTTCCTTTCTTCCTTCCTGCATTTCTTCCTTCATGGCATGCTTCTTTCCTTCCTAAACATACCTTCCTTCCATGCATATCTTCCTTCCTTTTTATCTACCTTCCTCCTTAAATATACCTTCATATCTTCCTTTCTTACTAAAACCTTTCCTTCCTAAACATTCCTTCTTTCCTGCCTTATCTCCTGCATTTTTTTTTTTCATGGCTTCCTTCTTTCTTTCCTAAACATAGCTTCCTTCTTCCTGTGCATTCATATATTCCTTCTGCTACTTTTATTTTTTTACTAATCATTCCTTCTGTCCTAAACATACCTTCTCTCCTTTCTCGCTTCCTTCCTAAACTCCTTTGTCTTCCAGAGCTGCAGCACTGTTTACACACTGGACATGCTGTCAGTATGAGCGCACGAGATTTCGTAAATTCTGTTTAAACACACTTGTGGATCTTTCCCTCTTATGGTAACCAAAGTATTTAAAGTTAACTGTAAGTGACCAAGACCTGATGCATGTGAGACTGAACAAAAGACTTACCTTCAGGAGATTATCTCAAATTCAAAACCGAATGCCAGACCACCACACACTCTCACACACACACAAACATGCATAGCCTCAGAAAACATGCCAGACCTCTCTGGTGGAAATAACAACATTACCCTTCCCATTCCCCCCTGCTCCAAAAGCCTGGGAAGTAGCACAGGAAGCTTGCAGGGTTCTGGGAAAAATGGATACGTGGAAATACTCCACACACGCTTACTGTGCAATGGCACATACACACATTAATGCTGACTAGCTCAAACAAACAGTAGATGTCTCGCATACACAAAACAAACTAAACTTGAAAAATATAGTGAAAAATAGTTTAAAACATCATAACATTTAAATGTTATGTTTTGGGGTTTTCTACTGATCACTCATTCATGATGACAGTAACACATATGGGGTGCTTACATGCTCACTCTTGAATGGTTGTAATTATATCCTAATCACGAATGAATGGCAATAACTTTCCCTGGAATGCAGGGACAATTAGATTACTGTGTAACTTGCTTTTATGCGTACGTGTGAGAAAGCATGTTCGAGTGATGTGCTCTTATCCGGCTCTGTGCAATAATAATAAGGTATTGATACAGAATGTTTGTTTCCATCAGCATCTTGCACAATAGAGCAGTTTTATATCAAGACCCTACTTGCAAAAGCTCTCAACAATTTAATTGTTTAATTTCCTTCTCCTTCCCTGCTCAGTGACGGAGGCTGGCTTTGGTGCGGATATTGGTATGGAGAAGTTCTTCAACATTAAGTGTCGGACGTCTGGGCTGAGGCCTGATGTTGTGGTGCTTGTAGCCACTGTACGGGCTCTGAAGATGCATGGAGGTGGACCAAATGTAAGTGTGTGTGTGCTGTACATATATTCATGCATCCTTTATATGCCTAACTGCATTAAAATACATGTGTTTACAACTTTCTATATATACTGTATATTTTTAAGGTTTCAGCTGGTGTACCACTGCCTAAAGAATATATCAATGAGGTAAGCTATGTTTATTTCTTACTTCAAATGATCATGTTTGTAGAGCTAATTATTTAGTAAGATGATCTTTTGAACACTTTTTTTTTAAAATTATGTACTATCCTACTCCAACAATAAGTGGCGATGTTGCTCCCCAAAGGCAGGATGAAAATAAAGAGGGTTGGAAGGAGGTCAGGGAGCAAATGAATGAGTGTCTGCCCCACCTCGCTCAGGCAAAGGCCCAGAACACATCTTTTCCACCCCCTCCAGCTCCCTTCTTCCTCCCTAATGTGGTTTGTGTTATTCAATTAACAGGGTAAATACAATCTCTGTTGTTGAAGCTAGAGACACAGAGGCGTAATGGGAGTTGTAGTCTAAGAAATACCGTACCTGCTTTTCATCAGTCTCTCTAAAGCAACCCCAGCTGAGAAAATAACTCAAGTGCTTAAGCTAATTGTGTGGTTCTCTAATGAGAAACAGAAAGCACCAAAGCATGTCTCCTGAGCTTTGGATCGCTATTCTCTGAGACTGGTTCTGCTCCATGAGCGACAATTGAGTTGGGAGGGGGGAAAAAGAGTAGGAGGTTTCCTCTGGAAAGCTCAGCGGGTGAGATGACGTTCTCCAAGACAAACCGACTCATCCTTTAAATGAAGACCCTGATTAACCACTCAGATCCAACAAGATTTCATGATTTCACTCAGATTTCAACTTTTGTTTAGTTAATTTTTATAAAATGTTCTTATTGAAAATCTTAATTAAATTCAAGCCTTTAGAGAGTCCCATTTTTTTAAAATTAAATAATTGTTCATGTTTATGTTTTTCTATCAGAATTTGCAGCTGGTTGCAGACGGCTGCAGCAACCTGAAGAAGCAGATTCAGATCGCTCATCTCTTTGGAGTCCCTGTGGTTGTTGCTCTGAATGTCTTTAAGTAAGAATAAGTCTATCTAAAAAAAAAACTCATACTCCAGCATCCATTTTCAAAACATGATGTTTGAAAATAATGGCTCATTAATGAAACCATTTGAAAAGAGCCATGGTTGATGTAAACCAGAGTATCAATCATTAAAGAGCGTGTCTGGTCAAAAACAGGCACAGATGGTCTACAAATTGAACTTATTTGCACTTAAGTGTGTCTTTCCACTTTTAGATCAATAACCATATTTAGCTAAAGTGTTGTCAGAACCAGTGACATTGCTCTTTCTGTGAAGGACTGACACTCAAGCTGAGATCGACCTGGTGTGTCGCATCGCAGAAGCTTCTGGGGCCTCAGCTGCTGTGCAGTGTCATCACTGGTCCAGAGGTGGGCGGGGCTCTGTGGAGCTGGCACAGGCTGTGAAGGAAGTGGCATCCCAGAAAAACAGTTTCCAATTCCTGTACAATCTGCAGGTGAGGCCAGTCACAATTATTTGTGAAAAAAGAAATGCTATAAACCAGTGTTCATTTTGACAGCAAATTTTGATTTTGTTTGGCCACGTTCACACAGCAGCAGAATACGGTTGTCAATACCGTATTTGAGTCCTTAGTACGGTTACGTTCACACACACACAGTACGGTTATTTACGGGTTGGACAACCATATTTTATAACTGAACTCACAGGACTCACAACCGCATTTTTGGAACACATTCGCTGTGTGAACGGAACATTTTAGTCAAAGTCTTTTGACTAAAATGCCATTTAGTTATAGATGCATTTTAGTCATCTGAATTGTTTTTAGTTTTAGTCTAGTTTTAGTCGGCTCAATCATAAGATTTTAGTCGACTAAATCTACAGTAGATTTTTAGTCTGCTAAAATTCAATGGGTTTAGTTATAGTGTAATGCATTTATTAAGCAGTTTTCTAAAATCACCCAACTCATTCTATAGGTTTGATATTAAGGTTTAATCATGATAGACACCGATTTAACTGCTGTGACATGCAGCATGTCTTTATATTAAAATGAGAAACTGAAACCACTTTTTATAAAGAAACAAGAACAATCTTTCAATGAAATATCAATGATTATATAGGCTAATTATGCATTATTTATAACAGCTTGTTTACCACATTCTTCATTCTTTCAAGAAGACATATTTATTTATATAAATAACAAGTCAAGAGCGGTGAGTCTGTATTTTGTTGCTTGATTAACATCAATGTCACAGACAATAGCAATTAAATTAGGCTGCTGTCCCTTTAAAACTGAATGCATGGATGCAATGTACTGATACACATTCAATGTTCTCCCAGCTGTTAACGTTCACCCAAGACATAACTGAGTGTGTTTACATGAATACTCGTCAAAATGGACAATTCATCATCATTTTGTTTGTATTTCTCCATTCATGCGACACGCTGCTTCAGTGTCTGCACTGACATTTTTTTTGACGTTTTATCAGACATGCAGCAAATGTATGCTAGCTTATGTCCTGCTAGATAGATACAGTTCAAATGCAAGCATCTAATCTCCTAACCATGCAGCAGATTCGTTCTGAATGAATCTCTTCCCAAATCGTCCCTCCCTAACATTTTTGTCTTGTTTTTATTCGTTGACGAAAATGTCAATAGATTTTCATCATAGTTTTTGTCATTCAAAATGAGTTTTTGTTTCATTATCGTCTCGTTTTCGTCGGTTAAAAAATGACTTTGACGAAAATTATGACAAATTAAAACAGAAGTCCACTCAAAGACAGAGCAAATCGACTCTGGATGGTTTAAACATGATTGTATCTTGTATGATGAGCTAAGTGTTGAGGTGGGGGCCGTAAAGGCCATCAGCTGGTTTGAGTTAACCTTAGTGAGTTTTGGAGGTTGTGACTTTGATTAAGTGATGCTATGAAAGGTGCGGTAATCTCTGCTCATGGCTCTGGCTGGCCTCTATTATCCTATTAGAGGTCTGCACACTTGCTCTTCCAACCATCCACGCAAAATACTGGCTGGGGAGATTTTATGACCACCAGATAGGCGGAAAGCTGCATTTTAGAGCTGGAAAAAAGTTAATTTTTTTTTCTTTTTCCTTGCATCTTTTACTTTCTTAATCTGTTAAGTAATTATTGTGCCGTGTGTGTGTGTGTGTTTGTTTATTTTTTTTAACAGGATTCTATTGTAGAGAAAATTCGGACTATTGCGCAGAAGGTCTATGGTGCTGATGACATTGAGCTTTCACCTGAGGCTCAAGCTAAGATAGACTACTACAATCAACAGGTGAGAGGAGCTGTACATTGCCACTGAACATAACAAATGCATATGCAGTTTTGATATTTGAGCACGTAGCACTGAAACCCTATTGTAATTGTTGGAATGGCCAAGAATCAGCATTTTCCACCTAAAAGTGACCAAACTGTAAATCACAGAGACTTGAATCTTGGAGGGATGGTGATTCTCGCATCGTCTACAAGGTCACCAAGGCTCGCCACAATCGGCCTGACGGTGGCACTAAAGCGAACAAAAGTACGAAATCGCTTAACTCCTAAACCGTTAATCGCAGGTTCAGGTGTCTTCTATCTTTGGATATTCTTGGCTCATGACGGACAAACTGGATTCGATTGTCACCCTAGTGAAATCTTTGGGTATTTTGGTTTTTTTAAAAAACCTACTTTTGCGGACTAGTCCTAGGTTTTTCACCCGACCGGAACCAAACTAGTGCAGGAAGATTCTCTGGAAAGTGAATATCAATAATTAGCAAAAAAAAGTTGAACTTCTGACTCATTCGTAACATTCGTAAAGGGGCAGAGCTGCTTTTACTAAAATGCCTATGACTAAGTGGAAAGGGATATTTTTGCCAAATTTGGAACATGTATGTAAAAGCTCAGTCTGAGGTCACAGTAAAAAAAAAATGGAGTTTGTCTACTTGTTAGTGCTATAACGGGGAAAAAGCATAAAAACGGCTATAACTACGCACCCGTTAAACCGATCGACTTGAAAATTGGTACGCCACTACTTTGTCCAACGTGCCACAAGTGTTTATAAAGACATTCATGCATCTCAAAAACCATGGCCACCAAAGGTTGATCAATTTTGAAAACCTATTAAAAAGGTTGACGGAGGCTGATTAAAACGAAACACGGTGGGAATGATCCACTCATGGCCCTAAAGGTCTGTGAGAAATTCGAAAGAAATCAGCCACTAGGTGGTGCTAACAAGTTTTACACCTCGAATCACGCAGTGTTTTACACATACACACAATATTCACATATGATATATCTCCTCATTCTGAACAACTTTGCCTCAAGAACCACTTTCGATGAAATCATTCATTAATTAATCAAGGTTATTTGAAAAACGTACTTTTGCTAACTATTTCTCGTTTTTTTTGCTCAATCTTAACAAGACCACTGCAGTTCATTTCTGTAGACACTCTAGGTCAATATTTATCGAAAAAGTCTTGAACTTTTCATCTTGGTTAGGCCAAATATACGCAAAAGCCTATAATTCTTAAACAAAAACTTTGAACTTCACGAAATTAGGTGAGCACATGCAGCATATTATTCTAAAGAAGCATCCCAACTTTTATATACATCGGACTATAGTTGGCTATAACATCCATAAATGTTAAAAAAAAAAACTGCATGTTTCTATGGTAAATTACCTGGAATTGCCAAAAATGCTCTTTTTGATCATTGATTTAGATACAGACTTGCTAAAAAATGTCATGTCTTTTTGTATGTGCTTAAATGCCTTAAAGCTCTTGAACCCCAGTAATCGCTGCTTGCAGCTATATTTTCAATTCAAATCTTAAAGGTTATATCAATTTCAATTTTCAACCTTTTAATATTCTATATTTATCTCAATTTTTTTTTATTTATATGCACCAATATTTCAGATACATAGTTTAAAAAAAATGCAATATTCACCTTTATATACTTCATAAATAAGAAAATAGTTTAGAATGGATTCAGTGAAATGGGTGGGTTGAACTGATTCATGGAAATCTGCCAACTCTGATGACATTTACAATGTCAAAAATTTTGATGTTTTTATTTATTCACCATTTTGAAATGTCACCATCTTCTGATGTTTGATCTTGGTTGAAAAATGTGTTTCATGACCTGTGTGCTCAGTGATATTAAATGGTTCGATAATCTTGGCCCAACAGGTTTGAATTACTTTCAGTGAAGCAGTACATCTCATAACATAACGGCTAACGGATGTCAAGAGGCCAGAGCAAATGATGTGCATGTCTCGTGTGGATATTAACTGTCTGTAAATCTCTCACAGGGCTTTGGTGCTCTTCCCATCTGCATGGCCAAGACGCACCTGTCTCTCTCTCATATGCCTGAGAAAAAAGGTGTTCCCACCAATTTTATCCTGCCGATCAGAGACATCCGCGCCAGCATCGGGGCAGGGTTTATCTACCCTTTAGTTGGAACTGTAAGTGATTATCCTCGAAATCTGATGGAAGCACATCTTATTCCATTCTTTTCCCTTCTATGTACATGTGCACACTTTCCTTCCAGATGTATTTGATGGCTTTCACTTACTTGATGCCATCCACTACCTTTTCACATTACTTTATTTTATTGCTTCCTTTTGGCTGGTAAGTGAATGTTTCAGTTACTAATAGGATCCAGGGTTATGGTTGAACCTATGATCTATGACCTTGTTAGGGCTTTTAAAAACAGCACTCATGCCAAATTCCTCTGCCTTTATGTTTTTGCTCTATAAAGCCAATATTGCCTTGCCTAAGGCAGATATATCTCTCAGTCTGAATTCCTGACAATGTTTGGTCAAGGCAGTTTTCATCTAATGAGAAGTCTATTGGATTCTCAGTTTGGATTCATGTGAGGTAGTTTGATTAAGCCCTGTGAAAACAGCCCTTTGAGCATGTGTGGATTTTTTCGATCGAGTGGAGCTCAACTTTTAAATGACCCGTGCTTTTCTATGTATGTGCGCATATTTGTGGTTTTCATTAAGATACTCCGTCCCTGGATTTCTCTGTGTTTTCTCTACTTTCTTCCTAAACCCAGCTGGTTCACCTCAGGAACCACCATTCCAATCAGACTTCCAGCATAGGGGATGTATGAAGCAAGACTCTTTATTCTCCCATTTTGTTTGTACATTTTAAAGCTATAAATGAAAAACTTTTATAAACACATAGAGATGAAAGTCAAAATTTAAAGTGCTCCTATTATGCCATTTTAAAGGTTGCTGATATTGTTTTATGAGACTCCTAAAACAGGTTTACATGTATGCAAGGTCAAAAAACACTGTAGTTTTCTCCAAAAATAGATTTAATTTTACCTCATTTCTAAATGATTCGTAAACGACTCGTACGAAGCAGTTCGAAGAATCAGTCTCTCTAAACCCCTCCTTTCTGTGAGCTGCTGTGATTGGTCAGATGGTGCAGTCCTTTATGATTGGTCTACCGCGTATAGCGTTTAGTGTCGGAAAACTAAACACCCATTGTCATAACTGAATGACAGCCCTGGAGCTTTTACACCGAACACAGAAAGCGCTGCGCTGGCCGCTGGGTTCAGTGCAGCCCTTCAGAGCACAAAAGTTCAACTAATTTGAACTTTGAGCGCGGCGTGCACGCCTTGTGCACCAGCAGTGCGCTCCGCTGGGCGTGCGCTTTGGTCGACGTAGAAACAATACGTCCTCGCAATTTCCGCAAGCAATTGAAATGAACGGGTTTCATAGCGCGGCGCTTGCCGCATTCGGTGTGAAAGCTGCTTTGTGCGCCATCCTTTATCATTACTCCAACTAATGAGACAGACAGACAGTCAAGCTGCATCAATCACAAATTTTTAGACTACAGTGGGCCCACAGCTGAAGAACTACAGAAGCGTTAGTTAGCAAGACATGTGCAGGGTTGTTACACAACATAACATACACAACTACGTATTTTGAACATCGCTAGAAAATACAATCTTTGTGGATTCATCTTTTGGAAGTGAATATAAAACAAATTTACTCACAGCTTAGGATACAGCGTCATCTCAACATCACGTAAACCACATGTAAATTTTACTGTTTGTGGGCGGGCAGGTGGTTCGCGACGTAGAACGTGGGCGGACATTATGCAAATGTGTTACTTCGTGACGTGTGGCCGTAACAGAAAAAGATTCGAATTCCTGACGACTCGTTCAGGCGATGGTGAGCCGACTCTTTTTTTTTTTTTTTTTTTTTTTTAAAAGACAATAACTTTATTTATCGTGCACTGTCGGCTTCACAACTTTGCAGATGGTTTATGTTCACATACAGCTACATGACACACTGCATGAAAGGTCATATTTTAAAAGGCATAATAGGAGCACTTTAAAACCTGTTGTTTTAACTGGTTAAAAGAAGGTTAAATATGATTGTGATTTGATCAAATTGTGTGGCACTGTCAATATATTGCTTTGTTTGACCATCCTGACAAACTGGACTTTGCGTCACATTATAGTGCCCCAGTTTGATCAAGCCAGCAGTTTTATATCTTTTTGTCGTTGTGTGTTTTGTTGGCTGGGTGAGGCTCAGGGAAGGAAGCTCATTTCCGGGTTGAGAGTGAGGTCCTGGCTGCATTGTGGGGTCAGGGTTGGGGTGAGGCGTCCGTTGTGCAGCATGCTGGGAGATGGGTGACTGTGACCCAGTCCCTCCGGTCTGACCACCGCTCTGTCCCCTTTCATCTCCATGGGCCTGCTGCGGGACACACGGTCAGCGCTCATGACCTCTCACCTTCAACCCGTCTCAGGATTTACTGCCAGTGCTTTGAACTTCAGTATAATCTGCTGTTCTGGTTTTCTTTATTTTCCTTATTTCTTTCCTCAAATCTACCCTTATTTAGTTCTTTCACTTGCTTGATTGTAATACAGTCAGATGTTAATGAGTCCGTGGTGAAATCTTAAAAGGTTAGTTCACCCAAAAATGAATATTCTGTCATTAATTACTCACCCTAATGTCGTTCCAAACTCGTAAGACCTTCGTTCATCTTCGAAACACAAATTAAGATATTTTTGATGAAATCTGAGAGCTTTTTGACCCTGCATAGATGGCAACACAACTACCACGTTCAAGGCGCAGAAAGGTAGTAAGGACATCATGAAAATAGTGCATTTGACATTAGTGGTAATCCTTTTACAGTATCTAAAAAAATGGACTGAAAACACTAATGTTTTAAACACAACTGGAGTAATGTTTACTAATTTGAGCTTTGCTATCAAATAATGAATTACATTTTAAAATATATTAAAATAGAAAAGTTTTTTTAAATTTTAAATTCTCGTGAAGGCTTGACGACGACTGAAACGGAAGAAAGAAACTGTTGAATAAAGTTGTTATTTTTGTTGTCTTTGCCCACAAAAAGTATTTTCATAGCTGTATATTGTTATTAACAATATACAGCTATGAAAATACTTTTTGTGGGCAAAGACAACAAAAATTTAAATTTAAAATTTAAAAAAACTTTTCTATTTTAATATATTTTAAAATGTAATTCATTATTTGATAGCAAAGCTCAAACTAGTAAACATTACTCCAGTTGTGTTTAAAACATTAGTGTTTTCAGTCCATTTTTACAGATACTGTAAAAGGATTACATTAGTTTATGGACGCATGTTTCTTGTCTTTCAATCACAGTCAACTTACATTTTAAATGGCATGTAATCAGTGGCGCCTCCAGAAATTTTTCATAGGGGTGGCCAGATGGGGCCACTTAAAATCTTGGGGTGGCACACCAAAACTATAAACCATAATTTCAGAATTTTATTCTACTGTTGTAGTAAACCGGCCTGTAGAAAACTATCAGAAAGACTTAAGGAAACTCCTACTGATATACTTTGGTTTATTGTGTTATATTTAATGTTACTAATGATATAATGTGCATAGACTAATAACAGTACAGTTAACATTTTGAGTTGCACAACAATTCTTTTTATTTTGCAATTATATTTGACATAAGGTGTACATTTATTGCAACAACGTTTATTTATAACGACGTTAGCTAGGTAACTCTTGTCAAAACGTGTCAAAAACGCATCAAAAAGCTGCTGTAACAGTATACTGTAACCATTTGTAACCAAAGCACATGTCACGACACATAATTCCCCTTCTTCTTTTACTAAAGAATATTTTTGACTTATTTACTTACCGGTAGTCTTCTTTGTCTTCTTTCTTAACTTCTTTTGAAATTGTTGACCGACGGGCACGCGCTGAGCTGTTGCTGTCTGAGCGCGCAACAGTGGCATGGACGGTGGGGCGGGTCGGGGGAGAGGGCTGGCTACTGTGTGCGATCGAAGGTCCAGAGCGGCTTGCCTGCCTGGCTGTGCAATAGGGATGATGCATAACTGATGCTACTAAAATTTATACTGGCCAGTGGGGTGGCCAATGGGGTGGCCAGGAGTCGGCCAGGGGTGGCCATTGCATGTAATCATTATACAGGCAAGTCATATCTATTCCATTCATTTCTGTACATCACTGTGTGGCTTAGGCTACAAGACAGGTGTGTGTTATTTGACTGTAACTTTCAATACTAGGCCCTGAGGGGCCAAAACAGGCATTAGGGGGGTTACAGGAGGAAGTAACTGATGTCATGCACCAGATATGTCAGGGAGGGGTCAGCCAGAGAACAATGGGACTCAACGGATCTTAGCTTCCATTCAGCTCAGGAAATTTATTGCCCAAATCCGTGTCTGCTGTAAGCCGCACAATGAATTCCTGATGATACTGCTGGAAGGCTTATGGTGTTTTGGCAACCTGACCACCACGCTGACATGAACACATGTCAACAGCGGACTGGTGCAAAGAGCATGTTCAGTGGAAAGTATAAACAGACACAATGGTCTGCGGTAAAAAAAAAACATGGCCCAGTGTTCAAATGAATTAAGTTGCCATTTGTTCTTGAACAGTGACTGCATAGTGGAGTATTGTGTATGGAAATCATTGTGGGAATTTCTTGGCTTAATTTAGAATAGCAACTAGATTTTCAGTTTATTTGTGTGGCAGCGCTCATATGACGGCACAAAATGAACTCTTTAACCTAAAGGAAAAAACAAACTGCTGAAGTGTAGATTTGTATCCTGGTCAATAGCTTAATCCCTTGTATGTTTTTTGGCACAGAAGACATCTCAACAACACCCCAGGCAAGTGGATGACCTTTTAAGTGAATTTGCTGAGACAGTGTTGCATTGGGTTTACTCTTTTTAGCGGTCAAGCACCATAGGTGCATTGACAGCCCCTGTATCGTTGTCATCATCTTCTGAATTCTTCTTCTCAATTTGTGAGAAGAAAGATTGTGAAATCTGTCTCCTAGAGCTTCAATCTTACCAGTCTGCGTTCAGTCTCTTGTGCTTTTAACAACAGTTTGGCATATTGCATTGAAACTTCAATGTAATTTCCACCCTGTGCCATAAGGGTACTCAAGCAGATTGGAAGAAGGTGCCATTTATTTGTAAGAAATTTGTACAGTTGCTGAATATACACAACATTTTAATGATTGGGACTTAAAGGGATAGTTCACCCAGAAATGCAAATTATAATAGTAAAAAAATACTCCACTCGACTCTAGGGGTTAATAAAGGTCTCCTGAAGCAAATTAATGTGTTTTTATAAAGTTTTTTAAATATGAATATTTTTTTGCGAGTGCAAAACAAAGTAAAAATACAAAATGAGGATTTATAAAAAAAAAAAAAAAAAAAAAAAGGGTCAGGATTTCAACTCTTGTAAACAAAACTTGGTTCTCGTGAGACTAGCAAATTCTCACCAGAGCTTACGTCAGCCGCTGGAACACTACTCTCGTGAACGGTTAGCGGAAGCTAGAGATTACAGCTAATAAAGTTTTAAATATGGATGTTTTTCCTACAAAAACGCATTGATTTGCTTCAGGAGGACTTTATTAACCTCCTGGAGTCATGTGGAGTACTTTTTATGATGGATGGATGCACTTTATTGGACTTCAAAATCTCAACACCCATTCACTGCCATTAAAAGCTTGGAGGAGTCAGGACATTTTTTTAATACAACTCCATATGTATTCATCTTAAAGAACAAAGTTATATATACCTAAGATGGCTTGAGGGTGAGTAAGTCATGGGTTAATTTTTCATTTTTGGGTGAACTGTCCCTTTAAGTCACAAACCTGGTTTAACATTTTTTTTTTTGGGGTCATATGGAAATCAAAGTTGTTTTTTTCCAGTCTGTGGAAATTGTCCCATCAAATAAAAACTAAAACTGAATAGTCAGTTTTTGCTCAAATGAATCCACTGGTCCACTTTATCTTTCTACAAGGAAGGTAATTTATTCTAATAAGCTATTATTCTGGGTTGTCAGACTTGAGAGGAATCTTTATTTAAATTATTTAAAGCTCTGCTTGCTGTGCTGAGGTTTTGTTCTAAGAAAAGATGTCTCAGTAAAGGGTTGGGAAGGATGATGTCTTTCCTCATTGTCAGAAATGCACATGACCACAAAAACAAATGTCAGTCAATCATGAGAAATCTGAGCTGAAGTATTTCAGATTGATAGTGTACATGGCATTTGAGTGTAGCAGGATCTTTATATCTAGTTTTCATTTTCCTGGAAAGGTGAAATTGCTGGATAAATGATGTACTGTTTCCTCTCTTTTTCTGTCTTAGTCTGTTTTTTTTTTTTTAATGATAATTTAATTAAGATAATTCATTTCTTTTTTTCTGGGTCTCACATGTGTGCCAGTCACTTGATTTTAATCTGTGGTATTTTTAAGTCTGTTCATTTTTCTTTTATATAATCAATGGGTTTACCACTGGCTATAGATTTCGTTGTTCGGGAATTAAAATGATGACCTTTAGGTTTTACTTCTAACAATTTAATCTGTAGCTTGAATCTTCCTTGCTTATATACACTGACCATCTTTGTTTAATTCATATTCTAAAACATTAAAATATTTAGTAAGTTTCATCCCAAAAATAAGATATGCAACAGTTTCAAAATGATGGCAAAATTGGGGCAACTAAGGACAACAATTGTCTTTTTAAAAACTGCATTCATTAGGTCTGCGTTTAGTGGCTCCAGCATTAGCCTCTGCTTGTAATTGAGAGTTATATGCCAGATAAGTCATTTGGAGTTAACAAGATTTGCCTAAAATAGATGTTTAGCAAGTTGGTTTGTTAAACATACTTCAACATCTTTGAAACCAGCTCTTCTTTATAACTGAATTTATGATCTTGAAGCTAAGTGAATCTAAAGTTCATTGGCTTAACTTAAACACTGTATCAGGTATAGTTCTTTAAGTACCTAAACTTAATTCAACAAACCTTCAGTTCACTTTGACTCAATTACTGTGGTGTGATGTTTTGTTTGCACATAAAATGTTTTGCACATTAAAAATATTTTACTTCTTTTTTTGTATGTTTCTTTTAGATGAGCACTATGCCAGGCTTACCTACACGACCCTGTTTCTACGACATTGACCTTGATCCTGTGACGGAGGAGATAAAAGGACTCTTCTGAGGACATTTCCCCAGTCCCATAGATGCTTTTGACCAGTAAGAACACAATTAAGGGTATCGGAACAATGACTTTTTGTTAGAGATGCACCGATCGACCGACCAGGGACTGGAATTAGACTTTAAAATTAAGTAACTTACGTTTTAGACAATATTGACGGTTTTGGCTTAATTTCGCAAACGAAAATAGTTCCAATCAAAGACACAGCAGAACTGTTGAGTGTCTCCAAGCAGTGTTGTCACTGAATGAATTCACTTTTTTGAACGAATCGATTGAGTCAATGATTCAGTAACCCATTCATCGTCATTTGCTTTGATTCTGAATGAATCAGCCGTTTGAACAAATTTCAAATTTCGCTTGAAATTTCACTTGCAATTCTGTCAGAAAATGCAACCATTCTCTCAGAAAATTGTTGCAGTTGCAAATGTTTTGGTACTCACGTGTTTTTTTTTTTTTTTGTTTGCATTGGAACAACACAAAAAAACAGAGAAGAAAAGTCAAATCTGATGCGATTCCACACAAAACCCAAAAAATGCACTGGACAAAATTATTGGCACTCTTAACTTAATATTTGGTAGCACCCCCTTTGGAAAAAATAACTGAAATTAATCGCTTCCTGTAACCATGAATGAGTTTCATACACCTCTCTACTGGAATTTTGGACTACTCTTCTTTTGCAAACTGCTCCAGGTCATTCAGATTTGAAGGATCTAGACTTATTGCTGGCCATTTCAGAACTCTCCAGCGCTTTGTTTGTAACTATTTCTGAGTGCTTTTTGAAGTGTGTTTCGGGTCATTGTCCTGCTGGAAGACCCATGAGCTCTGGTGGAGACGCAGCTTTCTGATACTAGCCACTTTGGTAATCATCAGATTTCATGATACCGTTCACACAGTCAAGGCATCCAGTGCCAGAAGCAGCAAAGCAATCCCAAACATCTTTGAACCTCCACCATGTTTGACTGTAGGGACTGTGTTTTTTTTCTTTGAAGGCCTCATTTCTTTTTCTGTAAACAGTCCCATGATGTCCTTTACCAAAAAGCTCTACTTTTGTCTCATCTGTCCACAGTACATTCTCCCAGAAGGGTTGTGGTTTTGTCACATAAGTTTTGGCAAACTCCAGTCTTGCTTTTTTATGGTCTCCTACCATAGCGTCCCTTTTCATACAGATGGCGACGGATAGTGTGAGCTGACACTGTTGTACTCTGTGTCTTCAGATCAACTTGAATTTGTTTGGAAGTTAATCAGGGTTCTTTATCCACCATTCGAACAATCCTTCGTTGTAATTTTTCATTAATTTTGCTCTTACCTCTTGATGATATTGCACACAGTGGACACAGGAACATTAAGATCTCTGGAGACAGACTTGTAGCCTTGAGATTGTCCATGTTTTTTCCACAGTTTTTTTCTCTCAAATCCACAGACAACTCTTTACACTTCTTTCTTTTATCCATGCTCAGTGTGACACACAACACAAAGGTTGAGTCAACTTTTCTCCATTTTAACTGGTTGCAAGTGTGATTATTATATTGCCCACACCTGTTACTTGCCACAAATGTGTCTAAATACAAATTACAGGAGCATCATATTATAATAAAGTTTGACTTTCTTCTTCTTTCTTTTTTGGGTTGTTGCAGTGCAAACAAAAACAATAAGCACTTGAATACAAAAACATTTGCAGTTGGAACCATTTTCTGAGAGAAGTGTTGCATTTTCTGACAGAATAGCAAGGGTGCTGATATTTTTGGCCATGACTGTATTTAAAAGTATCATTGCATTTTTCCCAAAATTTCTTATTTGTATGTTCAAAAACATTATTTAAAATATCAATCCTATAAAATTATTTATGCATTTGCAATTTTGCGGTTTACATGAATTTATGGCACCTCGGTTTCATTAAACAATCTGTATAAATGCATCTAATGCCACTTCAGATGACGGTTCTGTTTCCTGCAGTGAAAAGATGGAGTTTGTTGATACTGATTTTATTTAAATGGAAACAAGTCTACAGTTTCTTATTCAAAATAAATGAATTGAAACAATGTAAGAATTTGATATGTAAGATGACACATTTAATAAGGTTAGGGGAAAAATGACCATTTATAAACCGTGTAAAATGACATCTATTTTTATTTGAAAGAAAATCGGAATGGGCCAAGAAAATTGCAATCGGTGCATCTCTACATTTTGTTTTGGGCTTTGCACATGCCACTCTTTCTTGCTTTCTCCATTCTCAGGTGTTCCTCTGTGTCCATGTAGGCCTCCATTCATTTGCCACTGATTACAGCTCATCCACTGCCTTATATCAATGGAACTACTAAGTGTTAGATCAACAAACATTCATCCTTATTTGTTTTGCACAGGGTTTTTTTTTTTTTTTTTTTTTTAAACCAAAGTTAAGTCTTAAATCTTAGATGTGTTTATGAATTTTATATTTATCAGTAACTTCTTGTTTTTCCCAAAATGTAATCGATTTTTAGTTGTTGGTTTGGAGACTTGGAGTTTGGAGTTTTACAATTTGTTTTCTTTCCGTAAACATTTCTGTTTACATAGTGTTTTAGTGTTTACAATTTAATGACGCACAAGCTTTTAGACTTTTTAGACTCTAGCTAAAAAGTCCATTAATGCTTTAATATTTCTGTCTTAAATGTTTCAGATTTCCTGTGGAATATGGTATGGTATCCATTTATTGTCTTTTTATTTGGATACTGCTACCATCCTCCCTTTGTAGCATTAAATCATGTGTAACAGTTTCAGCCAAATATGCCATTAATCTGAGCTGCTTTTATTTACACTACACAAAACAAAATTACAAGTGGTGTTAGTGGTTTGACACCTGTTCGCTCTCTCTCTGTGATACAAATGACATAAATGTACAAGTGTTGCATAGATCTGTGAGATGCACATTTTCAGCATGCATGTGGGTACATGCCAGAAAGTCTTGTGAAAATCTTGTTGTAGACATTCCATTGTTATCTGTTATTCTGAGTTTTAAACTACAGTGTGCTACGTGAGAAAAGAAGAATTCCATTGACTGTTGCAATAGTTATGTGTGCTTGAAAACCCTTTATTTTTCCAGTGATGACAGATTCTAAAAGGCAGTCAGAGAGCAAGATGACTGGCCAGACAAAAATAAAACAGTTTTTCAGTGTAATTACTGAAAATCGATTTGGATTGTGAACATTTTCATTCATTCATTTTATTTTTGTTTATTCATGTCCTGCACTGAGGACAACTGAGGGACTCATATGCAGCTTTTACAGAAGGTTCAAACACTCACTGAAGCTTCAGAAGGAAAAACAATGCATTAAAAACTTTAAATTTGAAGTTCAGGATAAATGTAACTTTTGTCTTCTAAGGAACATGTAAGTATCTTCTGTAGCTTCTGAAGGGTGGTACTAAATTAAAGAAATATGATATTTAGGCAAGATAAGAAAAAATGCACACATCCTCATTCCGTTCAAAAGTTTACACCCCCGGCTCATAATGCATAATTTTCCTTCGGAAGCATCAGTGAGCGCTTGAACCTTCAATAATAGTTCCGTATGAGTCCCTTAGTTGTCCTCATTTTTAAAAGATGGATCTCAAAATCATACAGTCATTGTTGGAAAGGGTTAATATACACGAAAATGCTGAAAAACCAATGAATTTGTGGGACCTGAAGGATTTTTCTGAAAAACAGCGAGCAGTTTAACTATTCAGAACAAACAAGGGATTCATGAACAACTATCACTTAAAAAAAACACACACAGCTGTGGATCATTCAGGTAACAACACAGTATAAACAATCAAGTGTATATAAACTTTTAAACAGTTAAAGACTTTAAAAAATAAAAACATTTTTATAAATTCCACTATTGTTTTCTCTTGTGGACTACAGTATATGTAAACGTCTTTAATGTGAAATATCCTATTCAGGTCAGTACTAAATTAAAAAAATCACTTGCTTTTTGTATGATGCCTCTTATTTTGGTAAAATAATTAACATCTTACAGATTCTGCAAGGTGTATGTAAACTTTTGACTTCAACTGTATGAGCGAGTTAATGAATCACTAATCCATATTGTGAACTCAGACTGTTGGTCCACAAAGATGAAATTCCTCTAGATTAGATTTCTTGGTCTTTCATTAGGATAAAGAGCTGTGATGTATCAAACAGTAGCAGACGACTGGCCCCCATAGGGTCTTTCCATTCTTGTGCCACTACAGGACGCAGTCCAATCAGAGACACCCCGTGAGGGTGGCAGTACTCATTCATACCCCTTTCAAAGAGAGGCCTGTTGCCCTGTCATTGAAGACACACGTAATTAGCTGACCAGCTCAGCTTGACATTTACTCAAATACTCGCACACAAAAACTTGTAGTCTCTTGTACTTCTAACCTCTTTTTTTGGGGGTGCCCAAAATGAATGGCCAGTTAGTCTAGAGTGTTATTGTTCCTTTTTTAATGAATCGACTGTGCACTTTAAAAAAAGAAAAGTAATTATTTTATTATTTAGTGCATGTTTCTGTTGCTGCTATAGTGACGTCTGACCTTTTGACCTTTTGCAGGTGTTTTTTTTTTTTTTTTTTTGTGGTCACCACGTCAGGTGCGCATATGGAACTGTTCCTGCTTATTTAATGCATTTCACACAATACACTACAGTTAAAAGTTTGGGGTTTCTAAGATTTTATAATGTTTTTGAATATTCCTTATACTCACCAACGCAGCATTTAATTGATCAAAATACAGTAAAACAGTAATGTTGTAAAATATTACCATTTAAAATAATTATTTCAGTATTTTAAAATGTTTATTCATATGCTATCAACACTATTAGTGTCTTTGCTTTCACTTTATGCATCCTTGTTAAAAAAAAAAAAAATCCTATGACCTCAAACTTTTGAATGGTATTATATAATAACAACATTCTGTGTATCATTGAGGTTATTACAGCGTCAGCCTGTTAGCGTAATGAATACAGCCAGCTGTCTGAATTAGCTGTACTGAGTTTTGAACGTCAGTTCTTTGAAAGGCATTTTATAAGTTCATGTCCATGTCAAGAAACTCAAATCCGTCATTGTGTTTTAATTAGGTTATGTTGTTGTCTGGGTCATAGAGATGCTGATTCGATTATATTTTAAAGCTGTTCTTTTGTGACATTTAGACAAAGTTCTTGGCAATTCAGGCACCAATTATTTAAATTCTTTTTTATTTGCCTCATTTAGCATCAGCTATTATTTACTAATAACTGTAATTGCTTTACTTTGGATTTTCATTTTATTGTCATTGGGCCTCATTCTGCACCAAATCATCCCTAAAGGTAACGAAACATCAAAATAATTATTTTGAATCACTTGAACACGGGAATGCATGTGCGAGGGGTCACATGGGGCAAAGCCAATGTTATTTAATTCAATTACAGTGTGAAAGCATGATTCAGTCTGAACCTTGATCCAATTATGAGTTCACATCCTACAAAATATTCAGTATAAGTAAATCACTGCTCTAAGCAATGAGAGAAAGGTTCTTTGAGGACAAAAAAAAAAAAATATCTGTATATATATATATATATATATTATGAAGCCACTCCCTTACAGTACATTCTCAATACAGGTCATGATTAGAGTTTTTTTGCCTTTTAAATTATGTATTTAACAATGTGCTCAAAACATACCACGTCTCTTACCACCACAAACTACTGCCTCTAAATATGGTATGGGTATTTCTGAAAGCAAACATGTCTTCAGTGCATTCTTTAAATGTTTTCCCACTTCTTTTATTATAGAAGTGGGAAAACATTATCAAATTATCATATAACAATGACCATGCTTCTTTCATATAGGCATCTACAGGAATTGTCTTTAAATATATCACCATATTACCCAAACCTGATACATAATGCATTCTTTTTTTTCCCAAGCAGTTTGAAGGATAAACTGCTTAAGAAAACTGAATGCATTATGAATTTTAATCTTAACCCTTACACTAGGTGTTGTTTACTTCTCTAAACACAGAGCCAGTGTATCGTGCCACCACGAGGTGGCTTGTGCAAACTTGAATCGTGAATCGCAAGTGGCCTGTAATTTACGCATTTAAAGGTTCTAAACAAAATGCTTTGGAGCTCAGCCAAACACGCAGTTAACAGAGGGAGAGAGGGACCTCGCTGCATGGTTGGTTTAGATGCATGCATGTGGACGCAAACTACAGTGCCCTCTTAATTCGAGATTTCCTGCGGGACACGTTCCATTGGGCTGTTTTTCTGTGGAGGCCCATCCGGCACCCAATGTTGACATTCCCACTGTCTGTAAATAAAACCAGGGCGAAAGCTTAAGCTTTAATATTTTTATTACTGCAGCTGCATGCCATTGTAAAATGGTTCTGCATACTTTTAATTTTACTAAGGGAGGCAAGTGCTGTAATAAACATCTTAATATTCTATGAAATTTCATGAGCTGTTTAAATGAAAAGCAAGTGTCATTTATGACAAGCACTTTTTGTTCTCAAAAATGTTTTATAGGGTAAACTAGGGAGTAAGACATTTTGTTACTGTAAGTTGCAACGCTAAAAAAAAACATGAATGTTTTCAATTTTGTGCATGAACTCACAAATGAGCTTTATAATTAGTTATATCATCCCATCAATACCTCATTTTGTTTTATTACATCAAATTATAAACCAGACAGGAATGTACCGCAAGTTCCTGCCTCAAAACTGTATTTTGTCCATCTAAATCTTCTAGAACTTACACTATAATCTCATAATTTGTTAGCCTATTAAACTAGTGAGTGTAAACTGATGGTGTTTCACTCTCAGGTCTCTGGTTTGATGCTGTAAGGCGTGTCTGGCTGCTCTCCATGTGATACTGATGGGAGGAGGGCTCCTAAAAGTGAACCTACAGACCCGTTTCAACACTTTCCAAAGCAGACAACCCTCGGGACGGACTGCAGGGCGCATTTACACGGGCTGTTGGATACCTACTTCCATTTGAACGCTCGTTATTTGACTAAGAGTGGAGAAACAGCGACGTTATTCATCATGGGAGCGACACCATCCGTGCAGCGGGACGCGAAGAGCCCTGAAGATGCGCCAGAGGACATCGGCGCGGAGCTCAGCGACAATCAGGATGGAGAAAACGAAGACGGCAAGGTAACACTACGCTTGAGAAGAAATATCGTCGCTCTTAACTTACGTTTTGAATGTGAGTGGGGATAAAAGAGTAGCTCACCTAAGTATCCCCGTTCGGGACCCCTTGAGTCAGATGTGTGGCGCAGCTAGTTATTGAGCTTTGCTATATGTAAACACCTGATACCTCCTGACAGCTGTGACTGCGCTGTGATTCGCCTTAGCCGGTATTCGAGAAAACGTTGAAACGTGTTTGCTTATGTCTATTTTTAGAGCTTTTCTTTAAGTTTAATGAATAGATTAGCGGTGGTGCAGTATTGAGGCATTCATATTGACTCCACCGGTTATTACAGCAGAGGTGCGACACTTTTTTTGGTCCAGACAACAACATGGGATGTCGTCAGGGAAAAGAAAAATGAGATATGACTGCATTTCTATCCAGTTCCCCATTCCCCATGATGAAGATGCATGTTGTCAATATTTTATGACATAGTGAGTCATATTATATCCGCCTGGTTGGGCTTTTTGGTGTTTGAATATGTTTGCTTTACGTGATAACTAGAATTACCATTCAAGCATTTCGTCTTCTGAATATATCATTATATCTTTCAAAAGCAGTAATGCTGTCATACAAAATTTTAGTGTGAGGTTGCAATTAATCATGTCATGTCATGTTGCTATTTAATGACACAACACAACTACAAGTGTGATATTTTCATATATAGTAGTCTACATTTGAAGTGGATCAAAACCTTTCATCAAAGTTGTCCTAAAGCTAAAACAATACCTGTTTTTGTCTTAGGACAACTTTGCTGAACTTTTTTTATCCATTTCAAATGTGGACTATTGTATTTCGTACATGTTCATACACAACAAATTGACTGGAAGAGGTTGTGAGTGAAGCAACAGAAATGTCACTTCTCTAGAAAGTATTCTGTAATCAATCTGTTTAGGATCCGCTCCGGGTTTTTCATTTCCTGCCCGTTGATGAGAGAAACCCCACTTAGAGTGTTTCTTAAGCAAGAAAAAACATTGCGCTCCAACAAAACACTCTAATTGCAATTCAAAACTATTTTAGGTTGATAAATTGATGGCTGATTTCTATGAATTCACACATCTGCCTATTCCCCACCAATGGTTTAGATGTAAACCTCCATGCCAACTTTTTTGTGTGTGTTGTGTTGTTGTACAAATTAAGTTGGAAATACTCATAAAAATTTGCCACCTCACACAATAGCTATGTTTTATCATGAGATTGGGTTGTCACCAACCAATCTTGGACTTTTTCACTCTTGCGTGATGCCTTACCTAATTTAGACACACAAGTTTGCACTACGCTGTTATTTCTTGTCATGCGCCAAATCACGGGATGCATAACTTACACCTTGGCGTTATATTGCTTAAAAGAGCTATGAATCAAAGTGACGGGATAATGAGGCAAGCAGAAATGCAGAAAATGCAATCAAAGTATGGGAAAAGGGAAGCTGACCATCTTACATTATTATGATTGTATTATACAGTTATATTATTTCAAGAGATGCTTGAGTGAGTCTTAAAAGGAATAGTTCGCTCACATATGAATACTTCCATCAACTATTTTGCTTTCTTTCTTCTTTAGAACAAAAACATAAAGATATTTTGAAGAATGCTCGTAACTAAATAGTTTTGTTTCCAAGTGCCGAAAAAAAAAGTCATACAGGTTTGAAACGAGGGATGAGGGTGAGTAAATGATGACAGAATTTTAATTTTTTTAAAGAATCATGGGATATCTTCTGAATGTTATTTTGACCACATGGACAAATCAGCCAATTTACAGTTTCCACTCTGTAATCTACAACTGTATCAGTAATACAACTTTATTATTTTGGCATAAATCCTATGATAGTTTCTTCTGATTTTAGCAGTCAAATCCTATATTGATCACATTTATTATTTAAAAAGTGCTTTTACAAAAACCATAGGGAAAATTATTGACAAAGCCATTACAGAGATGATCCCAGTGTATTAACTTTACATGTTCGGAAGTAGAATGCATATTTGTTGTAGATATTCTTGTATATCTATCAGCAGATTCAGCCATCTGCAGTTGAGAAGACCTTTAATAGTTGTAGGTTGTTCATTTACTTATTTTTACCAAATAGAGCAGCATTAAATACAAAACTTTACACAACAGACCACAGCTTGTTTAAGACAAAAATGTGCAGAAATACAATAGGACACAATCTGTTCCAGAAAAGAGTTACAATTCTTTACAAAGAAGGTACAAACAAGACAATGACCTTGCATTTTGTTTTCTCCCAGCATTCCATTCTTCTTCTGCTGCTGTTTAGTTTCTGTGAAGTGCATGATGATTGTCCGACCAGCTGAGCTTGTATACATGTTTTTTTAACAGGCAGGCCTAGAAGAATAAACAGTTGTTGTTGGAACAAGACCTTTGATACAAAAAGCCCTGCTAAATCCTTCCAGTTTAGTGGCTTGTCTGAATTCTGTGTAAATCTAAATCTTGACGGAAACATGTCGAAACTTGTGTGAGATATGGAATATTCAATACTCGAGTGTTTGTTATTTATCAGATAAGGGCCCTTGAACAGGTGTGGTCTGGCAAGACACAAGAGACGACCCTATGTATGTGTGCGTGCACTTTAGCAATACAACTACATGCTGTGTATACAGCGTTTGTGTGAGGCGCCCTACTGGAGATGTGGTTGATAAACATCCTCTCTGGCAAGCATTGGAATTTTAGTAATTTCTCTCTCTCACACACTCGTGCTATCTAAAAATGGGTCAAACTATAGATCGGGTTGAGCACCTATTCAGACATCCCCTTACATTTTAACATTTCCTCCCCCTGAAATGCAAAACACTCACTTTGTTAAAAAAAACCCAACAGGGGCTGAACTCGGCTCTCGACTCTTTTCAGACTGTTTGCTGTGGATTCAATGGCTAAGCCCCGAGACTCAATCGCCAACATAAACCCACAATAACGCCTATGTTTCCCTTACTGTGAGAGACACACTCAGGCCTTTTTCCAAACCAACAATGCACTGATTGACAAGTTCATAAACACTCATTAGTTGCAAGTAGATTCACACTATTCAAAGTCTGAAAACACTTAAAACCTCAGATTAGCTTATGCA